>CM053507.1:48709281-48816591 GCA_028627145.1 Eidolon dupreanum | reverse complement strand
AAAAAAAAAAAAAATTGAAAGTACTGTTGTTGTGGTCGATCGAATCTAAGCCCCACGGAGCCAATTGAGATGAATTGTGAGCCTTTATTAGCCGGCCGGCTACTGACTCTCTACCACGCAGGGTTAGAGGAGATCAGTCACGAGCTCTCAAAAGAAGCAGTTTATAAAGCCTAGATTACAGAAGCAGAAGTTGGCTGTTAGCCGATTACCACTCTGGTTACCATCACACAAGCAAGCAGATTACAGAAGCAGAAGATGGCTCACCTGAAAATTTTCCACCCTTAACACTATGAAAAGTAACAATAAATAATAAAAGGTAGAAAAATGATACAATAAAAGAGCTATGATTTCTGAGCCCAGACGAAATAAGAAATATAAAAACAACTGTAAGTAACGGAGGGAGGAGGCAAGAGAATTAAAATGTTAATCAAGCCATAATCAAGTGCTGATCAGCCCTGCAGCTAGGCTAGAAGGACACCTTCAGAACAAAAGATTTCTGCTGGGATTGCTAAAAGCCCATTCCTCACACCTGTGAAGGGGAAACAGGAACCAAGAGTCATTCCCTCTGGCTAAAACCATGGGGAACCTATGGATTAAAGGCCGGAAACTGCCAGCCGGCCTTTCACTCTACATATTCTTACCTTTTTAGGCTACATACTCTTCCCCTTCCTCACTGTATGTCCATATTAAAGGAAATGGAAATTAAAGAATGATATATAAACTGAATTCCCTGAACACTCAGGGCCCCTTCTCAGCAGTTCCCTTACTTTGTCTCTCACTGTCCCTCTCACTCTCTGGTTCACGAGACCACACTCTGGAGTGTTACCCCTTTTCTAATAAACTTTCCCTTTGACTCAAACTTTGGAGTGTGTGTTGAATTCCTTCTACACTGTCCGGCAAAGGTTCCTCTTCTTATCTTCATGCAGGGCTTGGTCTCCCTCCACCAACTTGTGGAAATTTGCCCTGTCCTGTATCATAAGAACACATAAAAGATTAGTAAAGAATACAAATGCCAGCTGTTTTTTATATCTCTTAAAGGCAACGTTGAAGGCATCTACTGTTTTGATGTAACTCCCTATTTTTTAACTATCTTGTGAAAAGCACTGTCCCTCTCCACTTCCCAAGCCACGTGGCTTACTTAAGTGAGATTGACTCCAGCTCTGGCACCAGAAGTAGCCATCGTTCAGAAGAGCCCATCCCTCTGGTCAAGAGATAGGTGCAGATGAGAAAGTAATTTACTTAGAGGTTGTTAAAGAACAAAATTCAACCGAGTAAATGTGAAGATTAATTGTCTTTATTAAGTGATTCATGAACTGAGTAGCATTCCATCTAGTCACTAGGAGGGTACTTAGGGGAAGGCAGGGAGTCTTTTCAGGCAGATGACTTCAGTATCCCTGACCAGGAAATTCCAGACTGATTGGTTTAAAATTCCACTCTTGGAAGAGGCTGAAACTGCAATTAGATTAGGTATAAAATCTTGGCAAAGATCAGCAAAAGTGAATCCATTTTTAGGTCTGTTATTTTCTAATAAGGTCTTAGTGGAATATTAGGCTTAGAGTGTCTAGGAAAGAAAAACAGTGGGAAGCTATTTTGCAATTTCGAGAAAACTGAAATACATTCAAACTGTCTCCAGAAACCACCTCCCATTCTATACGATACCACAGTGGATTATATCCTCCTATTTCAATACCTCTGCTTATGTGTGGAGAGGCAATATAGCACAGGAGTTAACAGCACAAAATATAGAGCCAAACTCTTGGTCTTAACCTCAGCTTTGTTTCTTACTAGCTATATGACTTTAACCAAGTCACTTGAGCTCTTTATGACTCAATTTCCTCATCTGTAAAATTAGAATAATAGTAGAACCCAATTAATAAGATTGAGATTTAAATGAATTAATATACTTAGACCATTTACTGGAGTGCTATATAAATGTTAGCTATTACTGTTGTTGTAAGGAATAAATGGGAATAAATGAACTAATAAATGGAAAGTGCTCAGAACAGTGCCTAAAACATAGTAAACCTTGTAAAAATATCATCCATTATTGAGAACATTCATTCATCCATCCATTCAACAAATATTGAGTGTCTTTTCTGTGCCAGACCAATAATGTCTCCTAGACCAGTGATGTCCAACAGAAATGCAATGTAAACCATAAATGTGAGCCAAGTATGTAATTTAAAATTTTCTAGCAGTCAAAGTAAAAAGATACATTACTTTTTAATATTAAAATGTTTTAATCCAATATCCAAAATATTATTTCAACATGATGCAGGACAGGGTAAATTTCTCCAAGTGATGGGGAGACCAAGCCCTGTACGGAGAGAAGAGGGTCCTTTGCTGGAGAGTGTATGTAGAAAGACTTGAACACACACACCAAAATCAGAGTCAGTGGGAAAGTTTAACTAGAAAGTTTAACACAGAGTGTGGTCTCCTCTCAGAAGTAGACAGTGAGAGAGACAGAGTAAAGGTACCAGGAGGGACCATCCCTGAGAGTTCAGAGAATTCATTTTATATATCATTCCATATGTCCCATTTCATTTGATACGGACATACAGTGAGGAAGGGGAAGAGTATGTAGCCTGAAAAGGTAAGAAATCTGTAGAGTGAAAGGCCAGCTGGCAGTTTCCAGTCTTTAATCCATAGGTTCCCCGCGGTTTTAGACAGAGGGGAATGACTCTGTGGTTCCTGTTTTCCCTGCATAGGTGTGGAGAATGGGTTGTTAGCAATCCCAGCAGAAATCTTCCTTTGTTCTGAAGGCGTCCTCCTGGCCTGGCTACAGGGCTGATCAGCATATAGCATCTATGATTGTGGCTTGATTAACATTTTAATTCTCTTGCCTCCTCCCTACATTACTAATTTTTCAATTTGCTAAGTACTTTCACAGTCATTATTTTGATATGCACATGCCTCCCCTTAAAGGATAGATTAGATTTTAGGAGGTAGGGAAAATTCCCATCAAGAGGAAAGCATGAGCAGAAGCAACAAAGGAGGAAAACAAGGGGTGTATTAGGAAATTAGAAGTCATAGAAATAAACCAATGAAAATGTATCAGGGAAGCCCTTGCGTGTTATTTGTCAGGTAGAGGGGAGAAACCAAAGGTTGGATGCAGGAAAGAGGCAAGTTTGGATAAAATAGGCAGCTTGATATAAAAAGAAACAGAATGGGAGAGGCTAGTGTTGCAGGAAGCGACACCCCACAGAGGAATTCAGACGCTCAGACAACTTCGTTAGAGGAAGGAGAGCGTGGGACATTTAACAAACCCAAAACACTATCACCTCTTGGTTAGATTTCTTACAGCTTCTATACCCTCGCAGTGTCCATGCAAGGGGTGCGTGATTCCTTTGTCTGAATTTTTACAGATACCTCCTTTCTCAGAGTGGGGAGGGGCAGCTTTGGGTGGGGGTCTGCAGGGGAGGAATTTCCAGACCCTTGGTGTTATCAGCACCTTTATGGGATTCTTAAACAAGAGACAGATGGGAATCCTCGGCTTACAGATAGGGACCGGCATTCATTGATGTCTGCGCCCGCCCGCTCAGCGGGTTCCTTATCCAAAGGCGGAACTCTCGCTGTAACACAGCAAACAGTTCCACAGTCCTGACATTCCTATACAGCTACAGAGGTAGGGAAGGGGCTTGAGAATCCTTGAGGTGGGGGATGCAGCTGTGAAAAACATGTTAACTGAAGAGCATAGAGCAGAATGGGGAAAGAGAGAGCATTTTTAACCAGCTGAGTCGGTTTTTTCTGCAGGCCCTTTCCTTTGCATCTATTTTTACTTTCAGATGCCTCCTCTCCTCTCACTAGAGGTAGTTCATTAGGAGATCACTGCCTTAAATCTCAGGAAGAAATGTTCTAAATAGAAGAATGGAGAGGAAGAGATAACTTATAAGTGTCTGGAACAAAGGAGTCCCTTCCTCCCTAGTTGACTGGGGAGTTTTTTAGGGAACTTCTATTAAGTTATTTCTCTTTCCTTCCCCCTAACCTCAACCAATACCTGAGTACCTACTCCTTGCCAAGGATTATAATAGACCTTGAAGATATAAAAGAGAACAAGGTAGATAAGGTTCCTGAACTCTTAGATGTCATGTTTTCTTGAGAGAGAATAAGTCAATTATTAGATAAATAATTTTACTTGTGGTAAGTACTATAACGAAAATAATCATAAAGATTTCAGTGTTGTAGACAAGTGAACGAGATGATTCCCATTTGAAGATCACTCTTGCTGCAGTGTGAAAAACTGCTTAAGGCCAGTAAAGGTGAAGGCTGGGATTTCAGTTAGAAGGCAATTGGAGTAGAGCAGGTTAAGAAATGATGGCTGCATGACCCAAATTAAGAAGATCTTTGAAAAAATTAATGACCTCCCCTCCAATATTTTTGCAAAAATAATCCTCTATAATTGTTCTGCAAAAATTTAAGTGAAACAAAAGATGCTGTCTTATCCTATTAAGCACTTTTAGGGAGACAATGCTCCCAAAAGAGTCAGCACGAAGTTAAATCTTTAATTATTCCAGATATTAGAACATATTTGCGATCTTAACTAACACTGTTAAATGCAAAACATAATTATTTCCAAAATATAATTTTCAGTGTCACTTTAGATAAGTTGATTAGGAACCTTTCTGATGAGATGACATGAGAACTGGGAAAAAAAAAAAAAGCAGTAGCAATTAGGACTCCACACAGAAAGAACAGCCAAATATAGAGGCCTTGGGACATGTTAAGGAAACACAAAGTGACCCAGTGGATGAAGCAGAGTAAATATACATCAGCACATCGTATGTGGTCTTTATTTAACGAATGACCAGGAAATATCTTACTCATCTGCCACCTCTACAATGCTAACATGCAGAGGCCATCAAGAAACAAGCAGAAGAAAGGTCTCGCGTTTTCAGTTGCCTCACCAACAGCGGATAAAAAACGCAATCACTTCTGGTGAACCAAGAGCAGAAACACTGGTTTAACAGAGAATAAATACATCCAGTAGATGCCTGTCTGTGTATTCCCAAAGGCTAGACAATAAAGCTCCTTTACAGTTTGGTCACCCCCTCAGCCCAAAGGCACTTCCATCCACACCCTCAAATATCAACATGTCTTGAAGATTCTGAGGAACTTCGTTATGCTAGCGGTTGTCCAAGGCACTACACGCGTGGCAGCCTGGCCTCCCCCAACTCTGGGCCTATCAAACAACTAGAAAGCGGCTTCTCTTCGCGTGGCAGTGCAAAGAAGCTCCGCAAACAAATCCGAAAGAAGACGGAAAACCTCGCGCTTACAGCCTGTCTCCCAAACAGCGTATCCCGCCACCGACACGTCAGCCTCCGCTTTACTGGTAGTCGCCCGCGTGACGAAGCGAACACACCCGTGGACAGCGTGTCTTCCCCGGCCAATGGGCTCTGCCCACCTCCCTCTTCTGTCACCCTGCTGTTCAGTGTAGTCTGTGACGTTAAAAGGCGGGCGCAGAGAGAGATACGGAAGTCGGAAGGGGTCAGGCCCCTCAGTCACTCGGAGGCGGGGAAGGAGAAGCAAGATGGTTTACATCTCGAATGGTGAGTTGGAGCTGGGCGAAGCGGGTAAAGGGGCGACCGCTGGCCTGGGAGGCCGGATTTCGGGTTTCTTCCACCCTCGCCCGCAGGGCCTGGTGCCCCTCGCGGCTTTCGTGGACTTCATGCCACACAGCCAGACGAGGTCGCCACGGCTTGCGGCACTTCAGCGCATCGCGCATAAGCGGTTGGGCAAGGGCGGAGGTCTCCATGGTGACAGCTGTGCGGGATGCCTAGGGTCTTCCTGGAGAGCTTCTGATGTGGGTTTTGCGAAAGTGGTCTTTCCTCTCCGGCGTCTATGCCCTTAATAGTAATAACATTAACACCATCTGCGTAGCGCTTGTGCCTTGGGCACTGTTTTAGCGTTATTCGCTCATCAACTCATTCAGTCTTTATAACAGCCTTATTCAGGTAGTATTTTATTCTCCCAATTTTACTAATGGAGACTGAGGTGCAGATTAAAGAACTTGCCCGGGATCACAAAGTTAGTTAATGGCTCAGTCGAAATTTGAATCGAGGTAGGCTGATGTCAGCGTCCTTGCTTCTATTAGTTATACTGCCATTCTATAACTTTGAGGGAATTAGATGAAAGTTTTGCGTGGGCTTTCGTTTTTAGTTTTCTCCCAGGAGAGGGTACCTAGTCATACCTACAGTCTTTTGTCCTAGTTTCAGGGGACACTGGAAGAAGCACCACTCCCTCTGGAGCAAGTTAATTATTCCAGAATTGAGAATCAGGGAGACTTAAGTCAGTGACAAAGAAAATGGAAAGACACAACATAACTGGGTCAGAGCGATGCCAGAACCGCCTGTCCACTTGTTTGACTCAGGTGAAACAAATAAATGTGTTGGTGCAATCATAACAAATAGTTCATGGATCACGGGAAGTAGGTTCTGGTTCTATCTGAATCATCTGTTTATCTTCAGAGGTAATTAAGATAGTCAGGAGAGGTCGTTTGGCTGCCTGGACTTTGTATTTCTTTGATCTTTGAAATCTATCTCTCTCCTTCTCTCCTACTTAAAAATCTTTGAAATAGATAAGTTGATGGGCACACACAAAAATCAAAATTTTATCTTCGTTTTGGGTACTTGCAAACTTCGTATTTTATCCTTTGTGATTATGGCTGGCAGCTTTTATTTATGCATTATTGAATAATTCTTTGTAATGTGTCTTATTGTGTATGCATTATTGTATTTGATCCTCATAAATGCTATAAAGGATCCATTAGGGCCTTTTATCTCATTTTTACAGTTGAGAAATGCCAACTGCATTCAAGCAACTTATTTCCCTCTAAGGATATTGGGAGGGGAGGTTTCTGCCTTCAGAAACTAAGAGTGAAAGTGAATAAAGCAAGATAGAATGATGCAAGTGTGGGCAATAGTTTCTTTCGAATCACAAAGGAAGAACCACCAGAGATTTATCTTTTTAGGACTGTAATTATCAGCACTTGATAGTTGACAACACATTTCTTACTATCAAATGACTTTCTTTCCCCAACAATCTTATATGGCTAACCCTGGAATACTTTTTCTCAGAGAAGGAAAATGTCACATCAGCCAAGGATGCAGAACTAGTAAGAGGCAGAAGCAAGCCTATCACTCATGCTATCTTTAAGTCTAGCCCTTTTTTCTCTATAGCTCTATGAGTAGATATACCTCAAAGTAAACTGGTCAAGGAAAGTGGAAAAGTAAACCCTGGCTGGAGGGGTGGAAATGAGCATGGAGAAGTCCTTGGGTAAATGGAAAGAGAGGTAGTTGACAGCTCTTTTCCCAAAATATTCTGACCTCTTGATTTACAAGGCCGAAACTCTGTAGAGTACTAACTTTTCATGTTGTAGCTTCTTTTATTTAAAGTAGTTTGAAAAATAAATCCATTTTTGCTTAAGATAAAGCTGAAGTCTAGAATTAGAATCAACAGCATCCTTTTACAGAAAATAGTAGTCATTTTAATGAACAAGCCTAATTCTCTTCAGTACTTAGAGCACACAGATTCTTTGATTTCTAAAAATTTTATTATAACCGATTCTAAAGACTTGTAAGGCTATGTGTAAACAATCTTTTTATATAGGCAAGATGCTTTGCAAGTGAAAAATACCTTGAACACATTTAGGAAAATGGAATTGGCGTGAGCATTCTTTTATATTCACTGATTTGTTTCCTCGAAATACTTGAATAAACAAATATTTGTACATCCACATTCATAGAAGCATTTTCACAGTAGCCAAAAGGTGGAAGCAACCCAAGTGTCCATCAGTAGATGAATGGATAAGCAAAATGTAGTATACATAATCAATGGACTATTAATCAACCTTAAAAAAAATGGAAAGAAATTTTGAAACATGCTACAACATGGATGAACCTTAAAGACATTATGCTGAATGAAATAGCTGGTCACCAAAATACAAATATTGTATGATTCCTCATGTGATGTTCCTATAGCAATCAAATTCATGGAGACAGAAGGTAGAATGGTGATTGTTAGGGTCTACGGGAAGGAAGAAATGAGAAGTTAGTGTTTAATGGGTACAGAATTTCAGTTGGAGAAGATGAGAAAGTTCTGGAGATAGTGGTGATGGTTGTACAACAATATGAATATACTTAATGCCATAGAAAAACAATATGAATATACTTAATGCCATAGAACTGTACACTTAAAAATGGTCAAAATGGTAAATTTTCGTGTATATTTTACCACAGTAATAAAAGAAAAAAATACTTGAAGTGTCACCCTCCAAAATTACAAACTATAGGAAAACATTTGACGTATTAAAGGGATGACTGCTAGATCATAAAGCTTTACTTCTTTGAACCTTCCTTAAAATGTTGTACACATAAAAGACCTCTCCTTTCCTTGACCATTTGGAATGATACACAAGTTGAAAACTGAATCTATGATGTTACGTAACTGATTAAATGTAATGCATCTTGTGTCAGGGATTTGTAACACTAACTAAAGTTTCTTTATTCTTGTCTGTAGGACAAGTTTTGGACAGTCGGAGTCAGTCCCCATGGAGATTATCATTGATAACAGATTTCTTTTGGGGAATAGCTGAGTTCGTGGTTTTGTTGTAAGTATAGTAGTGCTCTTAGTAGCCCGGATTAAGTTGCCAGAAGTCCATTAGGTACATTATGTTGCATATCTTAAACAAGCTCAGCTTTCCTGAAGCGGTTTTTTATTTTTTGTTTTTTATTACTAGCTTTACTAAGGAAAATGAATACTGTGTAGTGCTAAAGCCTCCACCAGACATCTTATGATTATGAATGTTAGTTGAGTTGTTAACCTTGACCATATCTTAGCCTTGGTGGTAACCATATCAACCTGCAGCTATGGCACCAGAATGACAACGCCTTGCCTTTCTTTACTTTTCCTGGCTTTAATGTGTATGTGAAAATTTTATTCAATATTATACAACAAGTAAACAAAGGGAATTAGATATTGATTAAAAAAAAACAGTTCCCATGCTCATAAAGTTTTTGTTTAATCAAGAATTAGAATCAATACAGAGGAGACAAAAATTTAAACCACTATAATTTCAAGCAGTCCTTAGTTAAATGCATTTATTTGAATATATATGTTTGAATGTTTCATGGGTAGAGAACTTTGGGGATGCAAAGATTTGGGAGACAGTCCCTTTATTGACCTTAAAATTAGTAAATATCTTTATACTACAAGAGGCATTGGGGCAGGAATGATTGTGGGAGGTAAACATCAGAGGAAGTTATTCCAGGGAGAAGAAACACAGGAAAGGTGGCTGAGAAGTTTGAATATCAGTCTGTGATCTTTACACTTAATTTGAGTATCTCTGTGGTTTAGCAGAGTAATCTGATGGCTGCATGTAGCATAAATTAGAAAAGGTAAAATAGAAGAGTCAGTTCCATGGAAAAATATAACGGGACAAGAGAGGATCGAAGTTGTTACCCCACATACAAGGTGATGTTAGGTAGGCTGTCAGCAGGGGAAATATAGGAGCAATGAGTGTGCAATACTATAAAAACAAGTTCTGGGACATGACAACTGATGTAAAGGAGGAAATGTGGGGAGTTATCAGCAAAATAAGAAAAACAAGGAAGTGAGGCTTTGGCATAGAACGTTGCACACTCTGTTTAGAGATGTGCTTGTATTAGATGGTGTTGTACAGATGGCTTCAAGAAAAATGGGTCTGGAGCTAAAACAGTTGTCCTCTCACAGAGATGATAGTTGAAACCATGGAAATACATTTTGTAATGTTGAAAGTAGTACTTCTGTTGTTTTCTGCCTTTGTTTCAGTTTCAAAACTCTGCTACAGCAAGATGTGAAAAAGAGAAGAGGCTACGGAAGCTCATCTGATTCCAGATATGATGATGGAAGAGGGTATAGTTTTTTAACTTGATAATAGATGTCTTTACCTCTCTGTAAATTTCAATTAAATTAGATATGATAGATAGATGGATGGGTGGATGGGTGGATGGGTAGATGGATGGATGGATGGATGGATGGATGGATAGATACGCAGGCAGGCAGGCAGGCAGGCTCATGGTAACAAAAGGTTTAAATTCTATTTCACAAAATGCATTACTATAAATTAAGTTGCCTCTGATTTGATAATCAGAGTTAATCTGGCAAAGCGAAAAAATGTACATCAAATATCCTATGGGATATATTTAAATTAAAGGATGAAAACTGAGAGCCAACATTAAAATCTAGAGATTTCAAATTTTAGAATCTCAATTTCCAACTGCTAATGAAAAATTCAGAAGATCAAACAGCATTAGGTTAGGCTTGTGTTTCCATGAGACAAAAATCAGCTGGAGTTGGGTTTCTGTTGGGCATTTACAGGAAATGCTATTTAGTTCATCACAGTCCTTGCCTGACTCACTTTCCTCATGTGCTTTATGTGTCTGGTTCCCTATAAGGGCTTGCATTTTTGTCCTAAATGGTAGTTCCTATTTTAAATAAAGAAAAGGGTCCAATTGAAATAATGTCTACTAAACAGTAAGAATTAACTTTTTCTTTTATTAGGCCCCCAGGAAACCCTCCCAGAAGAATGGGTAGAATTAATCATCTGCGTGGTCCTAATCCTCCTCCAATGGCTGGTGGATGAGGAAGGTAACTTAAAAATCTCAAATTATTCTACAGGGATTTCATTTTGAAAATGCTTCCTTAGGAAAATGTTTAGGAAAACAGAATTGCCCAACATTTTTAATTACTTGGACATCATTATTTGCAACCCTTGAAAATCTATTGGCTTTTTTATCAAAATGTCTTTTGAAACAGGTTTTATAACATGTAACGATTGTTGGATTTTTCATACATATCCAAATTAATAACTAGCAACTAATTATTATAACCTTTTCTTTTAGGTAAATGTCTGCTGTAAGAAGCAGACAACTGGACATGCACATTCATAGCAGAAGGAAACCATCAAGCAGTGGAGGGCAGACCATGCTGGACAAGTAGATGGATGTGTGTGTCCTAAACATGGATTGCTCTGTGTCCTCACAGATGAATGAGGTTGTGTTGGGAATTCCCTCACAGGGATCCGGCATGACTGACATGCAGTTCTATAAATGCACATATTTGTCTCATCTTTTTGTATAGTTTATGAAAGTATTAATATAGTTTTAATAAGTACATATTTTTAGGTTACAAATCGGATTTCTCATCTTTATATAATGAAAACAAAAAATCTGAATTTGTGTTTTCATTATATTCGAAGAAAAATAAAAGGCTGTGTATTTAGTACTATTAGTGTCACCTTTCTAAACTTCTGTAAATCTTGTTTTCTTTTATAAATAAATCACATTGTATTTATTTCAACAGCATGCATATAACACCTGTGCTCTTAGATTTTTATTTTGAAATGTATTTGTCTCATGAATCTTTAATACAGTGTATTTGATTTGCTACCACATGTAATTATCGGGGTATTTATAAAGCCATAACCAACAACTGAGCTACGAAATGAAGATTTACTAGGTGTTCTTTAAATTCATGGACTTCAATGCTATCTCCACAAATTTGAATTCTAAACCGTTTCTTAGGATACTGCCTATTGGCTTTAACTTCCATCTGAATGCTGATAACTCACATTCTTTCACCAGAATGGAAGCTCTATAAGGTTAGAGATTTCGTCTTCTTTACCCTAATACTTTCAACAGTGACAACATGTAATAGACGCTGAAATTTTTATTGGAAGAGTGAATAATACAGATAATTCTACTTCTAGTGTTTAACAGGCTTTGAAAGCAAAGTATTCATATAAAAGCATTTTTTAAATCCATTTATCAATATTTATTCAACCTTATTTGCCAAGAAGTGGGGATGTAGCAAAGTGATAATTACTGAAATGGTTTTACAGTGGGAGTAGGGCCTTCTTTGTTTTGTTTTGTTTTTTGGTGCTGTGGGGAAGCACTCAAGAGTTCCATTTTGAACATAGCTTACAATGCCTTGTCGATATCCAACTGGAGATACCAAATATATTGATCTGGATCTCAGAGAGAGGTCTACACTGAAAATATGTATTTGGGAGTTATCTTCATATATAAAGCCATGAAACTGGATAAAGTCATCATGCAAGGAGTGTGTGGAGAGACCTAGCTCCAGAGAACCCTAAAATCAGGCTGGACTGAGCATGACCAGTGAAGTATGAGGAGAAATAGGAGTATAAATGGGGTCTGGATATTGAGGAGAAACGAGGTGAGAAAGAAATGAAAAGCCTGTTATTGGCTGGTTCATGGTAAACGCTTAACAATAGCTGGCATGCAGCCAGATCCAATTACAGCAACATCCACCCAATTTGCGCACACCCACCTCGCTCCCATCCGGGCTCCCAGCGTACAGCTCCGCCCTTCCGTTTCTCTGAATTCTCTGCGGCGACTCTCCGACGGCCATCTTGACTGTGGGCAGCCGGCCGGAAGGTTGCGCCTGCGCAGAGGCCCTCTTGTTCTGGCTGTCGCGGCGCAGTGGAGGAGCTCGGTGCTCGCAGGGGTCGCCAGCCGAGATGACTCAGGCGGAGAAGGGAGACGCGGAGAACGGGAAGGAGAAGGGCGGGGAGAAGGAAAAGGAGCAGCGCGGGGTGAAGCGGCCCATCGTGCCGGCGCTGGTGCCGGAGTCGCTGCAGGAGGTTAGGCACCGAGGGCGGGTCTCGGTGAGGGCCCTAGCCTTGGACCCTGGCTGCTGGGTCTGGAAAGGGGAGGCTGGAGACCGATGGAAGGCTTCGGGCCCCCATTCTCGTGGGTGGTGTAAAAGGTGGTGCTCATTCCCCTCCCGGTCGTTCCATACTGGGACACCGGGCAAGGAAGCACCGCGCGCTGCAGGGCCAGGCGGGCTCACTCGGAGGCCAATGACTTCGTCCCCACTGCTCTCTCCCATCAGCCGCTGTGCGAGTCCCAGCTTCCCCGTCCATGAAACGAGAACAGGGCTATATTACCGATCTCCCAAGTTGCTGTGATGTTTCAGTGGTCGCAGGTAGTTTAGAACTGGGCCTGACTCACAGGGCGTATCTGTGTATACCTGTAAGGGATAGTTAGAATTTAGGCTTTTGTCTTTGTGAAAGAAATCTCTGGTCATTTCAAGCTTAAAAGCAATGAAAAGATAGACATTTGTCTAAATAGACATTAGGAGCTTGTCTGTCAAAACCAGAACAAGATTTTAAGTCATACTAACCAGAAATTATTTGCAGGATCCTGGTAGGCGGAGGGCCTTCATATATATAATCTTAGTAATCAATGAAAACACTAACAGTCCCATAGGAAAATGCGCAAAGGCAATGTACAATTTACAGAAAAAAGTCAGGAGGCATTTAAATGCTTAGGATTTTATATTAGACACCTGAGGCAGATTCCTTACTGGTAGGCGCGATAAGAATGAAATCTAACTGGTGAGGCATCTGTAAAATGCATAGCGCAGTGCTTGGCACAAGGTAAGCCCTCGGGGTGTTTATTACTGTTGCACAGGGCTCAGTTTTTTCCAGTTATCTAGCAGAATGGATGGTCTGTAAGGGCCTTGCTGGTTCCCACCTTATAGGTTTCTCTCTGAGGGGAAGGCAGGAAGGAGAGCTCACAGTTGGGAGTAGAGGCCACGGGTATCAGTATGATGTGGGATAGGCTAATGCAGAGGACCATAAGGAAGTATTGGGCACACATGGCAGGTAAATCCTACAGCGCTGATGGTCTGGGATGGTTTCTTCAAAGGAGCTGACATCTGGACTGACCTGAAAGATAATTAAGAGTTAGCCAGGGGAAAACGGAATCTCAGGGAAGGAGAGAACAGCATGGAAGAGATCTGGGCTAAGTAAGAGGATATATAGTGTTGGAGAGCAGGATGCCTGGAATTGAGGAAGAGGGAGCAAGAAATGAGACTGGAGATTTTAGCAGGGTCATAAATGTCATATAAGCCAGAGAGTCTGACTTTTTCATTTTTTAAAAGATTTTTATTAAAATATAGCTAACATACCATATCAGTTTCAAGTGTATATCATAGTTATTCGACATATAGCTAAAGAAGTGATCACCATGATAAGTCCAGCAACCATCCGATACCATACAATACTATCACAATATTATTAACTATATTCCCTATGCTGTACATTATATCCCTATGTCTTATTTGTTTTATACTTGGAAATGTGAACCTCTTAGTCCCTTTCACCTCCCCCCTTTTTTTAAATTTTTCAATTAAAGTTGACATTAAGTGTTATTTTATATTAGTTTCAGGGGTAGAGCATACTGATTAGACATTAATTTACAAAGTGATCCCCCTGACTAGTACCCACCTGGTACCATACATAGTTGTTACCGTATTATTGACTGTATTACCTGTGTATTACGTTACATCCCCATGATTATTTTATAACTACCAATTTGTATTTCTTAATCCTTTCACCTTTTTCACTCCATCCTCTAAACCCCCCCTCACATCTGGGTTTGGTGTGAGCTTGTTCCTTGTATCTATGAATCTGTTTCTGGTTTGTTTGCTTATTGATTTTGTCTTTTAGATTCCACATGTAAATGAGATCATATGGTATTTGTCTTTCTCTGTCTTGACATATTTCACTTAGCATAATACCTTCCAGGTCCATCTATTGTCACAGGTGGTAAGATTCCATTCTTTTTTATGGCCAAGTAATAGTCCATTGTATATATGTACCACAACTTCTTTATCCAGTCATCTGTTGATGGGCACTTAGGTTGCTTCCATATCTTGATATTGTAAATAATGCTGCAGTGAACATAGGGGTGCATGTATTGTTTTGAATTACTGTTTTGGATTTCTTTGGATACATATGCAGAAGTGGAATTGCTGAGTCAAAAGGTAGTCCTATTTTTAATTTTTTGAGGAACTTCCATACAGTTTTCATAGTGGCTGCACCAATTTTCATTCCTACCAGCAGTGCACGAGGGTTCCCTTTTCTCTAAATCCTCATGGACACTTATTTGTTGATTTATTGATGATGGCCATTCTGACAGGTGTGAGATGATACCTCATTGTGGTTTTAATTTACATTTCACTGATGATTAGTGACATTGAGCATCTTTTCATATGTCTATTGGCTGTCTGTATGCCCTCTTTGAAGAAATGTCTATTCAAGTAGTCTGCCCACTTTTTAAATTGGATTGTTAGTTTTTTTGGTAAGTTGTGTGAGTTCTTTATAAATTTTGGATATTGACCCCTTATCGAATGTATCATTGGTGAATATCTTCTCCCACTCAGTAAGTTGTCTTTCCATTTCGGAAATGGTTTCCTTTGCTGTGCAAAAACTTTTTAGTTTGATGTAGTCCTATTTGTTTATTTTTTCGTTTCCCTTGCCTGAGGCGATGTATCAGAAAGAACAATACTAAAAACAATGCCATTTTACTGCTTATGTTTTCTTCCAGGAGTTTTATGGTTTGGGGTCTTACATTTAAGTCCTTAATCTATTTTGAGTATATTCTTGTATATGGTGTAAGAAGGTGGTCTAGTTTTCATTTGTTTGCATGTATCTGTCCAGTTTCCCAACACAATTTAGTGAATAGGCTGCCTTTACCCCACTATATATTCTGGCTTCCTTTGTCATAGATTAATTGACCATATAAGCATGTGTTTATTGCTGGGCTCTCTATTGTTTTCCATTGATTTATGTCTGTTTTTATGCCAGTACCGTGCTGTTTTTATTACGAGCCTTGTAGTATAGTTTGATATCAGGTATTGTGATGTCTCCAACTTTGTTTTTCTTTCTCAAGATTGCTGTGGCTCTTTGGGGTCTTTTAGGGTTCCATATAAATTTCAGGATTATTTGTTCTAGTTCTGTGAAAAATGCCATTGGTGTTTTGATAGAGATTGCACTGAATCTTTAGATTGCTTTGGGTAGTTTGGACGTTTTAACAATGTTAATTCTTCATATCCATCAGCACAGTATATGCTTCCATTTATTTGTATCTTTTACTTCTTTGGTTAACTATCTCCTTAGGTTTTTTTTTTTTTTTCTTTGATGCATTTGTAAATGGAATTGGCAGGGTGGGGGGGTGTGAGATTGTTTTCTTAATTTCTTTTTCTGATAATTCATTATTGGTGTATGGAAATGCAACCAATTTCTGAATATTAAGTTTGTATCCTGCTACTTTACTGAATTCACTTATCAGTTCCAAGAGTTCTTTGGTGGAATCTTTAGGGATCTCTATATAGTATGTCATCTGCAAATAATGACAGTTTTACTTCTACCTTTTGATCTCTTTTATTTCTTTTCTTGTCTCATTGCTTTGGCTAAGACTTACAATATTATGTTGAATAAAAGTGATGAAAGTGAACATCCTTGTCTTGTTCTTGATCTTAAGGTAAACCTTTTTAGCTTTGAGTGTGATGTTAGCTGTGGTTTATCATATATGGCTTTTATTATGTTGAGGTATATTCTCTCTATTCCCACTTTGAGAGTTTTCATCATAAAAGGTTGCTGGATATTGTCAAATGCTTTTCCTGCATCTGTTGATATACGATTTTTTACCTTTCAATTTGTCAACCCTTTTCTCATTTAGAAAAAAAAAAAAGTGCAGCTTGCTGCCAGGATTTACCATCACATGTAGGAATGCTATGTTTTTTAGGATTTGACATTTTCAGTGATCAAACTACTAAAAACAGAATACTATAAATAGAATAATGTCATTTGTTTCCGAAGACTTTCAATATACTAAAGCAATATGAAAATAACAAAAGCAAGATATTTCATGGCAAACTTTCAGGGTAAGGTTAGGACTGTAATCCGCGAGTTAATATCAGGGCAAACACTGCAGCCACAGCACTGACGGCAAGTATTCTCGGGGCAAATGGGAAATTAATGTGGTATATCACATTAATTGATTTGTGAATATTGAACCCACCTTGCATCCTAGGATTAAATCCCACTTGGTCATGGTGTATGATCTTAATATATTGCTGATTTCAATTTGCAAATATTTTGTTTAGGATTTTTCCATCTATTTTCATCAGCTTCCAATTTCTTTCTTTCTTTTTTTAAAATAATGTGTCTAGCTTTGGAATCAGAGTAATGGCAGCCTTATAAAATGAGGTTGAGAGCTTTCCATCCTGTTGAAGTTTTGGAATAGTTTGAGGCTCAGGTGTTAATTCAATCTTGCCTCTTCTGAAGGCAGTGGAGAACTTTGAAAGAGTTAGCCAGATGCTGAGCCACATGGTCAACTCATTTAATTCTCACAGTAACTCTATAAGGTAGGAACTCATTCAAAGCAAGGAACTGGCACAATCTGAATTTGAAGCCAAATCTGTGAATCTAGAGCCTGAGTCCTTAACTGCCATAGCAACATTTACTTAATTTCAGTCAGTTATATAACACCCTTTGATTTTTTTTTTTTTTTTCATATCCTTTGTGGCACCCGTATGATTATTTGCTTAATCGTTTTCTTATTCTTTCTTACCTTAAGCAGTAATATTCAGGAAGAGGTATGTGGGGTGTACTGACCAAAAGGAAGTGGTTCTGGAGTAAGACTAGAGAAGTAGGCCGGGTCTCGATCTTGGAGGTTTGGACTTTATCTTATTGGCAAGGTATGGAAATGTTTCAAATGGAAACATGCCAAGAGGACACAACTGTATATTCAAGGTAGGGCAGAGTAGATAAGGAGTCAGGCTGGAAAGTGGTGGTTTTTAACAGAGGGATCCTATTGTCAGAGATTGTCCTTTTTCTTCCCCAACTCCCCACTGAAATTATGGGTCCCTCGACAAGTTTACGTGGTAAAAGTTCTCCAAGTGATTCAGATTATATTCCGCCCCTGTGAGAATTGCAGATCTAAAAAAATTATCATCTGAAAGTAAAATCCACAGTCATTACTCCACTATCCTGATTTGTACCACATCGTTAGTCCTTGTTCACCATCTCCCAAGAATGGATTGTGAATCACAGCCAAGTTTTCTGATTTAGGAGTCTAGAATTGTGAACTCTGGCCTTGCAACACCAGACTCTTGCCAGATTAGGTAAATAGTACAGAACCAATAAGGCTAAAGTGTTTTTAAAAACAATAACCAGAATAGTTTATGCCCACAATTGGAAGTGGTGAATGTATAAAGCCTTATTTTCCAGTGTTACAAAATAATAATTTTATCTTTACATTAACTTTTTATCTCAACCAGTGGGTTTAAACTTGAGTGGTCATACTAATCACCTAGTGAGCTTTTGAAAAATGTAGATTCCTAGGTGCTCTTTCTAGAGATTCTGATTCAGATAATTGGTAGTGAAAGCTTAGAGTCAGTTTTTTTGTTTGTTTCTTTTATAAGCATCTTTAGGTGATTCAGATTTAGGGAACCCAGCACTTCACTAGTCAGTATTCTCTCTACACTCTTATTCCTTGTTTGTCTTCCTTAGTAAACAGAAAGTTATCTGATAGTTGGGACTTTCTCTTAGTCACTATTGTACCCATAGTGCCTGGGACAGAAATGCCCCATTGGATAATTATGGTTCCATCTATTTAAATAAGTATTTGTTGGGCTATGTACTGTGAGTCAGATTCTAGGAACATGGAGATAGAAAATGAATTTGTATTCAAGCTGAGAGCAGTAATTGAATGCCTCTCAAAAAACTCCATTTACTGAATTATTTGATACGTTTGAGTCTAATAGCCATTATAGGAAACTAACTTCTTAGTCTAGACTGTTATCTATTTTATTTAACTCATTACCTGCGTATTACTTACTAAGGTCACACTCCTTTGTTTTGTATTTGCAGCAAATCCAGAGCAACTTCATTGTTGTCATACATCCAGGATCGACAACTTTAAGGATTGGTCGAGCCACAGACACACTTCCTGCCAGCATTCCACATGTCATTGCACGAAGACACAAACAACAAGGGCAGCCCCTATACAAGGACAACTGGCTCTTAAGAGAGGGACTAAATGTGAGTCAGAAATGGAGAACTTGGAGAGAAAGCCCAAAGTTGTTTCCATCGGTTTAGACATTCAGGTTTACACAGTAATCTTGAATAAATATCTTCATAGCTTTAATGTGTTTTAAAGTAATAGCATCATTTATTTTCACAAATATTTTTCATCTGAGCTAGCAATTTTAGATTGTAAAGAAATAATTATTAAAAAAAGTAAATCCAGTTTTTTTAAACCCATAAAGATGAATTGCATATTGATGAAGGTGATCTTTAATGGAAGATACAGAATTGTCACTCACATAAAATGATGCATTCAGGTCTCTATTAACTGACTGCTGTCTTATTTCTTCCAGATACTTAGAGTTTAAATTGAGCTCACATTTTCAATTCATGAGTAAATTGAATTACTGCAATAAACACTACAATCTTAGGTCAAATCATAATTTAAAGGCAAAAAATGTATTTCCTTACAGTTAATATTTACTTTATTCTACTTTTCAAATGGTTATTATCAGGAGAAATTTATTTTTGTGGTAGATGTTAAATATGTATGTTACATTAAAATCCACTTTTAAGTTTTAAATGAAAGACAGTTGCAGTTTCTGTAATTCTGATAGTAAGCCTTAGGGTTCCAGTTTTTAGCATAACCAGCAGACTAAAGTTTATTTCTAAGCTTAAATATAACTTAACAGTATAAGAGTTTAAAATTTATTTGTATCTTTGGATCTTATAATCCTACTTTGAGGAATAAATTTCAGGCATAAAAAAACTGAAAGAAAAAGTAACATTTCTACAAAAAATTTATGGATATGTTCTTTACACTATCACAATAACAAATACTTGTTGATTAAGCAGAATACCAAATGAAGGAATGTAACATTGTTACAAAATCATAAACATGAGCATTATATATATATATATGGGAGAGTCTCTGAAATACTTTGTAAACGTAAAGTAGCTATGCTCTGATTAGTGCTATAAAATTTTTTATCAACCCAAAGTCACTCAGAGTTATAGATATTTGCAGTAGTTTATAGTGAGGGTTCTTTTATTACTTTAATAATAAAAAGATTACTTTGAATTCTGAAGATTAATACATGTGACAGATTAAGGAAATGCTACTTGTTAACAAGAGAGCATTTTCATTACTGCATTAAATTAGTAACTTGCTAGATTGCCTTCCTTTTTAACTAAATCCTTTGTACTGCTCATCTTTTATTCTTTTTTCCTAGAAACCTGAAAGTAATGAACAGAGACAAAATGGACTTAAAATGGTGGATCAAGCAATATGGTCTAAAAAGATGTCAAATGGTACAAGACGGATTCCTGTGTCCCCTGAACAGGTCCAGTCTCAACTCTTCAGATTTATTCTTTTAGCACAGCTATTACATCATAATACCATTCATCTGTTCTCCCTATCATTATGCAAATGCAAGATGGGATTTCCTCTAATCAGGAAGAAAAACCATTCATAACCACCTATGGAATACCTGATTTACTGTCACAAATGCTTAGGCTAGAAATAATTTTTAAGTTTGTGTTTCTTACTGCAAGTTGATGGAAATTTACAGCCTTAAGTGTTAATTCCAGGATCTTGGTGGGAAGCTGTATTCTTAACACATTTGTTATTTTAATATGATAAACCAATACTATTATGAATGGATGTAAGTCAGTATGATATATAAATTTGTATTCAACTTTAGGCAGAGTGCATTATTAATTTTTGACTGGATGTGAGTCACAGCATAGGTGTTAAAAATCACAGGAAAAATCAAGATTGTGGAAAAGGACAAGAGACTCCTTTTGTAACCAGTCAGTATTTTGCCAAATATTTTGGATTTGTGATTAAAATTTGCCGCTGTATGTGGTCTGTGAGAGAGAGGAGAAAAGAGGACTCATACTACACCCACCCCTTTTTCTTCTTGCATAAAATTCAGAGAATTTTCTGGTGCACTTTCATTTCAGGCACGCTCCTACAACAAGCAGATGCGACCTGCAATTTTAGATCACTGTTCTGGAAATAAGTGGACAAACACGTCTCATCATCCTGAGTTTTTGGTAGGAGAAGAGGTAGGACACTATACTGAAATGGAAGAAGAAAACCTGATCATAGTGCTAAAATTCATTTACTTTGCCATCCAGTTATTGTTTCCTTAGCATTCCATAATCCTACTTTGAAGACCAGATAGTCACACTGGCTCCTGAAGTGTTAAATAATCTGTTCTCAACATTTAGAACATTCAGCAAATGCTAATGATGTTTTCTGGCCTTAGACTTTCCAATGTGAATTCAGAAGATACTGAGAGTTTTAACAATGTGTTCATCTTTCCTATCTTTCCTAGGCCCTGTATGTTAATCCATTGGATTGTTACAATATTCACTGGCCTATTAGAAGAGGTCAGTTAAATATTCACCCAGGGCCTGGGGGCTCCCTTACAGCTGTTCTAGCAGATATTGAAGTAATATGGTCTCATGCAATACAAAAATACTTGGAAATTCCACTGAAAGATTTAAAGGTGAGCTCATATTTCCAGGTACTTGGATTGCCTTAAAGATTCTTGGTCAATAAAAGTACACATTACTGAGTTGTTTGTAATGCAAATGTCCTTGAAGCATTCTCAGTACACATTACTGAGTTGTTTGTAATGCAAATGTCCTTGAAGCATTCTCAGCCTTTACTGAAGTCCCCTTTAAGTGCTTTCTCTTTTTCTTATTCTGTTTGTTTCTTTGATGTCTCTGTTTACTGCTCTGCAGGCAGCAAGCTTGCTTAGTTTATGCCTCCTCTTGACCTTATTCAGACACACCACTTATCTTGTTTTTTAAATCACAAAGTTTAAGTAATTCAAAGAAAAAATACTTCAGCATTTTCTGATTTTGTTTGTTTGTTTGTTTGTTTGTTTTTAATAAAATTCAAAAGATAGCAGAGAGGTTTGAACTTTGGGGCCTCTGACCATTGCTGTTACTCCTTTAGAGAGAATCCTCTCTGAAGACAAATGTGAAATTTATTTTGACCCGACTTTAGTGTTAATCACTTAATCTTTTTTCCTTTGTTCTTCTTTTTAGTATTACAGATGTATCTTGTTAATTCCTGATATCTATAATAAACAACATGTGAAAGAATTAGTGAATATGATCCTTATGAAGATGGGTTTTTCAGGTATGTCTGATAGTCCGATGAAACCTACTTGAAATGACAAAGTTAATCCAATTCACTGCTTTATAAAAATGCTTGAACATTTGCCCAGAGATTCTTAGACTTGAGTTGATTATTTGCCTTAGGAGTGTTACTGCTCCCCAGCACATCACTCCTCTATCTTCTGTCTTTTAGGGATTGTGGTCCATCAGGAGTCTGTGTGTGCCACCTTTGGAAGTGGTTTAAGTAGCACATGTATTGTAGATGTTGGGGACCAGAAGACAAGTGTGTGCTGTGTGGAGGATGGGGTCTCTCACCGGAACACTCGGTAAGGAACCTGGGAGGTGGCATTCTCCACTCTTTTTCCCTCACAGTCTGCTCAACTATAAAGCATCCCAAGTTAGAAATTATTTATAAGGAATTATACATTCAAATTTTGCATAGGAAACCAGAAGATTGTAGAAGCACAGATTCTAGCAAGGCTATAAACAAATGATTCTGACCTTCCCTTTGGAACTCTCTAATACAAGTTCACGTCAGCAGCTATGTGTTGTGTGCTTTCCCATCAA
Source organism: Eidolon dupreanum (assembly GCA_028627145.1). Classification (NCBI taxonomy): domain Eukaryota; kingdom Metazoa; phylum Chordata; class Mammalia; order Chiroptera; family Pteropodidae; genus Eidolon; species Eidolon dupreanum. The sequence goes on along the minus strand of CM053507.1, from coordinate 48,794,012 downwards.
GGAATCGTATGTGGTAGCTCTGTGTCTTTTGCTGTGGGCTGGCCTAAAGATACCAGCCAACCACACTCACAGCAAAGCTTTATTTAGGCAAGTCATATAGAAGAAAATAAGTTTTCAAGTTTGTGTTCTTTAGCTAGCTAGCCTTTTGAATATTTGTTTTTCTTGTCATAAATGGTGTTCAATGAATGATGAGTAGCTTTATAGTGGTCAAGATATGGTAGTCGTTCCTGATACAAGAGTTAATAAAATAACTCTCAGGAATAGGTTTGCTGCTTGTTCTCCCTGAGACAAGCCCAACACAGGTAAACACACTCAGGTAGTGTGACAAAAGTTAATCCAATTCACTGCTTTATAAAAATGCTTGAACATTTGCCCAGAGATTACATATGGGTTCTCTGTAGGATTTTGTGCTCCCAGGATGGTTTTTTCAGGATGCTTTTATTTTTCTTGTCCTTTACATAAGGTAGTTTGAATCTCAAGGTATAGAAACATCTAAAAGAGGGCCTAAGCAGTCCATGAGAAAAGTTACCTGTTGCCTCCCACCCCAAGTCACAATGCATTCTAAAACCCAGTAGGAGTTAATTTGGCTCATCTGTTGTTATATTGTCTAATGCTAGTGGTTCTCAAGGTATGGAGAAAACACTGGGTTCAAGTCTCCAACTGCTAAAATAGTGTAGCAGTGGTATTTCCAAATTGTAGACAAGTTGAGTTAGTAGATAGTATTCTCTAAGATTTCTCCCTAAATTTGTCTTATTGTGTCAGTGCCTGCCATTTTTATATGCTGATGAATATGCATAGGCAAACAGCTATTAAATGGTAAATGTATTGGCTTGAAAATGAGCTGGATTTAATAATGTATTTTCTGTTTCTTGTATACTTTTTGCAAACAGCATGACTGCTTCTAGGTGTCCCACCAGTGTTTTTTTTTCTAGAGTTCCCTTTCTCTAGCCTATCTATTCGTCTGTTCCTTTCATTCTTTAATTTATTCCTGCAGCAAACATATCTTGACACTTGGTGTGTTTCACCTTGCTTAACTGAGTTCTTCAATTATCCTTTGTACCTTCTTAACCGACGGATTACTCATCTCCTCTTTTCTCTTAACTCTAGGCTCTGTCTGGCATATGGGGGATCCGATGTATCAAGATGTTTTTACTGGCTGATGCAGCGAGCTGGATTCCCTTACAGAGAATGCCAGTTAACAAATAAAATGGATTGCCTCCTTTTGCAGCACCTAAAAGAAACTTTTTGTCATTTAGATCAGGTAGGAGCAAAATCTAAACTGATGATTATTTTCGTTTTCAGGAAAAAATTAAAATATTTAAAAGGCAATTAAAACTTACAATACCATGCTACCATTTCAACTTAAGTTGATAAAGCTTTGAAGCTGAAGCCTGTAAGGAGTGAGAGTTTTTGGTAAGGTCAGAGCTGTGAGGAGGTGTCCCCGGCTCTGAAAAATAGTTTTGTTTTGTTGTTGTTGTTGTTGTTTTTAAGAAAGAGAGTTTAGAAGATATCTCTTATAGGCCTTGTGATCATTCTGATAAAGGATGAAGATAAACCTTTAGGTGTAATGAATAATAGCAGGCAAATATATAGGTACAGATATTTAATAAAATGGCACCATTTGAAGCACTTTCTTAGTATTATGAACAGTCAGCATTAATCATTGCTATATATGGATTCCTACCTTTTTATACTCTTTGTTTTAGACCGTTTTTCCCACCTTTTTCAAGTTATGTAATTCTGAATAAAAAATTTGAGAAACGTAAGACTAGGTAACATTCCTCAGTTGTTGAGGGCATTTGCTTATTGATTTAGGTCATTGTACTATTGTTTATCAGAAATAAAGAAAACAAAAAATGCAGACGGTGGAAATTTTACAAATGTTACAAGAGCAGCAAGTTACCATTGAGCTCTTGTTTTACTTAGTTCCCGTGAGAGTAGTAGAAAGTCGTAGGGCAGCCTTTTTATAGGTAAGGTTTAGGTGGTTCAGAGGCTTTATTGTAATTTGAGGCGTTTACATGCACTTTTACTGATTCACTGACAGCATCTTTTCCTGGAATTAGGACATCTCTGGACTTCAGGACCACGAGTTTCAGATTCGACATCCAGATTCCCCTGCTCTACTTTACCAGTTTCGATTAGGAGATGAAAAACTCCAGGTAACATATGAGTATATATTTCCTGTATAGAAAGAAAGCCAGCCAAGCTCAGTCAGACAAAGAATATGCACTAGGTGTAAACCTCATAAGGTTAGAATGTCAGCTGGTTATAGATTTTTCACTAAGCCAAATTGGAACAGATCTGAGGACCATCTTTTTAATTAGCCACTATGTGATTTATTATTTAGAGAGAAAGGCATCATTCTTATTAGGTAATTAAAAAGTAGATTATTAGGTATTTACATTTGCTTTGAGATTCTTTGATGCCTTATCACGCATTCAGTTGGATAACAAATGACTTTTCTGGCCTGTCTTGCACTGAAGAAATAATGCTATTCCCCCCAAAAAACATTATCCAGTCTAACTTCTGGGATCTAATCTAGTTTTATTTTTAGAAGAACAAAACTGAATGGGTGAATTTTTTTCAAGAGGCAATATCCTGGGTTGATTATCCTTTTCCTTCCATGCACAGGCTCCAATGGCTTTGTTTTACCCAGCAACTTTTGGAATCGTTGGACAAAAGATGACAACTCTGCAGCACAGATCCCAGGGTGACCCTGAGGATCCTCATGATGAACAGTACCTGCTGGCTACCCAGAGCAAGCAAGAACAGGTTCGTAGTGATCCTTGATGTGAGAGGAGACAGTTTTGTCCTGCAGGAGGAGTTGCCCATAATTAATGGATCATTATAGTCACTGCAGTCTGACAGCATACTAAAAGCTATAATGTTTTTAGAACTGTAGATGAAGTCTAAATTTAAAATCTGGATGACAGATTTTTTTTTGTTGTTCAACAGACATTAATCCAATTTTCACAATAATCCATACATTCTAAAGTTAATTTAATGAAGTTACTTTCCTTTTGGTTATATTAACTTACATGATCTAGTTTTCAGTATTTACCCATAGTAAATATTTTCAATAGTCTCTCAGATATTTAATTATAATGTGTTAGAGGTGTGTGGCATAAGCAGAGAGCTGAATTCCTTTGTCCAAAGCTGACCCCAGTAATTGGACGTATGTTGTAGAGGCACAGAGTAAAGCTATTATCTGCTAACAAAACAGCAGCTCCTGGTGGAGAGAAGAGAGCTGTAAACCTTTTCTAGTCTTTATTCCTGTCCCATAAGAGGGCATGAAGTAGTTAGTTTGGGTCTGAAAATGAGGATTCCATAACTCTCACCAGCACAAGAATTCCACTGAAATACTCCACTTAAAAACTCAGTTCAAGGTGGGGAAAGTCTCATCCACACTGACATCACAGTTTTAAAATCCGACCACTAATAGTAAAGATCTGAGACCCGCCATACCTGCCAGTGACTGTTTTGGAATTGGCCGCATTCTCATCTTCTGTACACCACCTCTCATTTCTCAGGTTATCCGGGAGTGGGTACCAGCCAGTTGGTTGTAGACAGCGGTGTATTTCTTCTTTGCAGCAACCACCAGAACAGGCCTTCGTTTTATAGTAGTGTATAGTAGTTTGGGGACAGGGTGGTTTGGAATCTAACTGGAGAATATCAACAGTGTTCTCTTGTAGTCATACCATTTACTTGATGGTCCTTTTCATTGATTTAAAGTCTGCCAAAGCTACTGCTGACCGAAAGTCCGCATCCAAACCCATTGGATTTGAAGGGGATCTTCGTGGCCAGTCTTCTGATCTTCCAGAAAGACTCCATTCCCAGGACATGGATTTGGGATCCTCCCAGGGAGACTGTCTGATGGCTGGCAATGATTCTGAGGAGGCCCTCACTGCACTAATGTCCAGGAAGACTGCCATCTCGCTGTTTGAAGGGAAAGCCCTGGGCCTGGATAAAGCCATCCTTCACAGCATAGACTGCTGTTGTAAGCACATTCGGGGAGGCTGGGAGATAGCAATTGAATGAACTGGTTCAAGCAAAGATGTGATTGTGCGGTGTAGCTTAGCATATTTATTCAAAAACAGTCGAGCACCTACATTGTGCTTGCATTGTCAGGTGTTGGGAATTGGTTCTTGGCCTTGTTGGAGGAGACCAAAATAAGTCAGATTATCACACAAATGTAAAATTACACCTATGGCAGGTGCAACAAAATTAAACAAAAGGGCACTGACTGAGAGCTTCCGATTGAAGGATTTAATAAGGGAATTTTACTCAGTAATGGAATATGTGGAGGGTGGGAGTCAGGGAAGACTTCCTTTAAGGAGAAGCCACTTGAAAGAGATTCGGGTAATGAATGGGGGTTAGTCAGTTACAGATGGACTGGCATTCTAGGCAAAGGAAAAAGCCCGTTGAAGGCCATTGTGGTTAGGATGAGACTAGAGAATTGAGTACATGCCATGTTGGAATTTTAGGCCCTCTTAGAGAATTTGTTCCTGATGCTCCAAGTAGTGGGGCGGGGGCAGCAACATGCTCACATTTGTGTTTTGCAAGGTTCTTCTGGCTGTGTTGTTGAGCATGGGTTGGAGAGAGATCTTTGAGAAGGCTCTTGCACTTGTTCAAGAAATGGTGGTGGTTTGGCCTAGGGTGGTGGTAGATATGGAGAAAAAGTGTGGAAGGGATATCACTGTCTTTTCAGCATCAGATGATACCAAAAAGAAGATGTACAGCTCCATCCTGGTGGTGGGAGGTGGTTTGATGTTTCATAAAGCTCAAGAATTTCTGCAGCACAGAATTCTCAATAAAATGCCACCTTCATTCAGGCGAATTATTGAAAATGTAGAAGTGATCACAAGGCCCAAGGTATGTTCATGGTGCAAGTTGGACTGTATGCAAATGAAACCAGCATTGATTATTTCTGATTGTATGTGGACAGACAAAATTTTGGAAGTTGTGGGCTTGTGTCTGGGGAGTTCTTGAGGGTTTGGGGCAAGTGGAAAAATTAATAGCAAGTCACAAATGTGAAGAAGCTCTGGACCTGGGGACTGGATTCCTGGGTTTTTAGTCCCTGCTGTGCTTTCCAGAACTAGCAGGACTGACCTCTCCCTTTGTAAAAGGATGGTAGAGCAAGGAGAACACTCACTGTCAGCCAGAACAACTCCATCGTCTCTCTTTCATATTGAGGATCTGCTGCTGGTCTCTTTAAGGATCTTGTAGGCTTGAACTATCTTGAAAAGAAATATAAACCTAGGAATTTAAAAACAGATTTTGCCCATATTTCATTGTATCTCACTGACAATTCCTGGGAATGTTCTTATTTAATTTTAATCCTGAGGGAGAGATTGTGATATATATTTATTCTACTCAAACTTCAAAATAAGTTACTTCCTAATATATATATGTTCTATCTTAAAGGCTATTTTTGGAATAATAGTGAATAGTAGCAGCTTCAGAAATAAAAACTAAAAGTTTTCTTGTCAGTTGAAACAGAAAGATGCCAATATTTCATGGGTCCTGCATGGGTCCTTAATGCAGGTTGAAAATCTGGCTTACTAGGTACTGACTCAGCAGGGCTTTTTCCCCACCCCCAAATTCAAGAAAATGATTAAGTGTGCATTTTATTTGCTTGTGCTGACACATCTTTATCACTTCTCTAGGACATGGATCCCCGGCTGATTGCGTGGAAGGGGGGGGCAGTGCTGGCTTGTTTGGACACGACACAGGAACTGTGGGTGTATCAGCGAGAATGGCAGCGTTTTGGTGTCCGCATGTTGCGAGAGCGAGCTGCTTTTGTGTGGTGAAATGGGAGACATCCCTGGGGAAGACCCAAAACAAGCCTCGGTATAAAGACTCTTACAGAATAAATGTATTTTAATTTATTGACCTAGATGCTTAAGTTTCATGGAAAATAAATGAATTTTTAACTTTTATATTGAGGACATGATTGGTATGAAATTATAAGCTGCTTTGTAGTCAAGACATTTGAGAATAAATGTGATAAGCTCTCCCGCCCCTTTCTCAGGGTCTCAGAAACTAGAAACTCCCCAGTGATGGAAAATGGTGCTGTTGAGTGGTTCTCAGGTCGTGAAGCCCTTCATTTAAGTTGACTTCTGAGTGTCATCAGGTCATAAAGGGTGAGCATGTGACTTGTGGACCTGAATTTTGAAAAGAATTGTATGAGCATGACATTTTCCCTATTGTCTAGAACAACAAGCACATATGATGTGACTCATATGCACGCTTGGAATTTCTAACTGGAAAAAAAGTTTTGTTTTGCTTTTTCATTTTCTGTTGGATTACAAAAGAGATTGGGGCCCATTCAGGTCTAGATTTGCAGAGGCAGAGATTTAAGGCTGGGCTGGCTGGCTTTGGACATACTCTAGGGTGGGCTTGGGAAAAGAAAACAATCATTATTTGACCAAAACAGAACAGAAAACTGAAAAGGAAAATTTGTTTCCTTTCTAAAGCTAAATAGAAATGATTCAGGTATTATTTAGAGTTGCTTGCTTGTGTTGTATAGATAAACATGGTGACTGCTAGAATTACTGACTTAATCGTCAAGCCCCTGTTTCCTTTTACCTGAAGAACCCAGTGAAGGCATTTGGAGTTCTTTGTGTTAATTATGCTCAGTTGACCTTAATCTGTGAGAAGTCTGAAGCAAAGTCTAAATAATATAGACAGCTATTACCACCAGTGGCCCATGCTGTAGTGAAGTCTTCCGAGCCCCTGGCCAGAGGAAGAGAAAACATTGTCTGGAGACAGGAGCCAGTCAGTGAGCATAGTCCGTGGGCTCAGAGACCTGGCCTGATTCCTGCCAGTCCCTGCTAACACTTGCTTCTACTATTTCACTTATCGAGAACTGAATATGGGGGTCAGAGTGGGGGAAGGACAATAGTAGAGATGGTTAAGGGGTGAAGATAAGAGTGGGATATAGAATAAGGAAAGAAGTCTTAGGACATGGAGAAGTGCTGGTACGAGAACATTTTGTGTAAGAGTATCCCATCTGCCCAGTAAGTTAGGAATAAAGGAGGCTACCAGTGTAACAAAATTTTAACTTGCTAGTACCATTTGGGATGTGTGCCTTCAATTTAAAAATTATGTGTTCTTTGATTTTTAAAGTTAACAAATTTATACAATATTGATTCTTTTGATTTTATTTATGTTTCTGAGCTGTTTCTATACAATTTAGTATTGGTTACCTAGGTCCAAAAGCATAATGTATTTCTAACAGTTTTTCACGTAAATAGCATATCGCCGTTATGCAAGATGTTGATTTCTGGTCCAAGTTTTGACATAAACCATGTCTGTCTTTATTACCATCACTTTTAAGCACCGTTTTAATACTGATCTTTGCAAATAAGTGAGCTTTACCACATTAAACATATTGCCTCAGCCATTACTAAGTATCTGCTTATGAAGCTGGACGCAATGAGTTTTCACTCTATGCTCCTTTATTTTGGTTTTTATTTTATCCTTAGGACATGTATTAGAAGGAGTGGCATGGCCCTTTAAGGATACTCTACCAATACATTTTAGCAGTCATCCACCTGAAACTGATCCACAATCTAGAGCAGATTCAGTACTGTACTGTGTGAAAGAGATAAAGCATTCCTAGAAACATACATGTGCTAATAACCTTTTGATGATCTCTGCAGTAAGAAAAAGATGCTTTTAGGAAAATAAAAAGTTAGAAGGCTTAAAATAACACCTAAATCTAGTTTGTTTTCTTAAGTAAACTATTATAACTCATTTATAAAAAGATTACTTCAAGAGGGCTAACTTTAAAAATAACAGGAATTTTTATTTTGGACATGAAAAGTTATGTAATAACCAAGACACTCTGAACTCTGACAGTGATCTCTAATAGTTAACTGGGAAAAAGTAGACATCAGGTTGGCAAGTAATGTATTTTGGTGTTCATGTTAAAGTCAAAGAGGCAAATTGGACATGAATCTAGTTCAGAGAGGGAAAGTCCTATGAAAATACCAAATACAGTGGGTACACATATACTAAGTCATCCTGTCAGCAAAGATAGGGTCAGCTTATTTTTCCCTATTTTATCCTAAAAATAAAGCCTGTGGGTGTGGTAGAAATTTTTACCTAAGAAACTATTGAATTAGTGAGGACTTCTTAAATTTGGTATTCATGAATTAAACTTAGAATGTTACAGAGCCAAACAATTCTGTTTACAATGCAGGGCACGGACTATTCAATACTTGATGTTCAGCTGGAAAATGCTTTATCGTTGCATTGTCAGAATAGTTATGGTTTTACACTATAATTATTCTTGATTTTTAGGTATGAAATTGACTTTGCTTTATAGTTTTTATTCTTTAGTTAATGCTACAGTAGTTAATAATCTTTGTAACAATTTTATTGGCATAAAAATTTTAATTACTAGACTGAGGCATATGTGTTCAGTTATTCATATTGCTAAAGCAGGTGTATACATGTAATCATCCCTACAAGTAAACTTCAGCGTCATCACAGATGGTTTTCCCCCCTGTAATTAGAGGCAGTAGGAAGGCGTCAAGTTCTCTTGCTTCTCATGGGTAGGTTACAGGGAGGAGCATCTATTGTGGCAGGCTCGTAACCTTTTGCCTGTTGACACTTGCTGCTCGACATGGAGGAGTTCTGTGCAAAAAGAGGTAGCGTCCTTCATGAGGCAGTATTTGGGGCAGACATTGAGCGCATTGTAATCATCTTTGGTATCAGCCTCTCTAAAATAGACCACTATGTATTTGTGCTGATGAGTCTGGCTTCTCAGATCACTGCAAAAGAGGTTAAAAGCAAGGGGGAACAGGTCTTGGGAGTTCTCACAGGGGCTGCCCTCACTCTTGCCACAGGTACCATCACAGATGGTGTTGACATCATTGGAAAGAAGGAAAATGACTTTATCTGCCACGTTCTTCTGAGTGGCAAGCCACTGCACTGGACCCATCTCGGCTATTTTCTTTTTCTGCCACTTGTCAAGGATAACCTGACTTCTGCAGTGGTTTTGAAGAAATTCAGCGAAGTAACAAACCGTGTGATGGAAACATATTTCAGATGGGTAAACCACAAGAACCTTAATGGGCAGTAGCCTGGTAGAAGGAAGGGACATCTTGATCTTTTCTGTAGGGGGAGAAAAGCATTTGTTATCTATGAACAGCAAATGGCAGGCTTTCACTTTAAAGATGATGTAAAAGCTGTATAAATCCTCATCACTGAGTCAGTTCTCCTAATCAAGCCATTTCTTTTCAAGTAAATTCATAGAAACTATTTACGTTTAAAGTACTTGGGTTGTAACTTTAGTATTTTCAGTGCCATACATAAACAAGAACAACTTGACCCCTGACATGTTTTGAGTTGGGTCAACTCAGTAGTTCCATCTACTACCTGCAGGTGGTAGAATTTCTTCATAGTTCCATAAGGTTCAGTGATACCCCATTTCAGCTGAAACTTAACTGGAATGCTGTCCTATATGTGCTATAGAACAGAAACTACCTATAAAATACTGTAATTAATAGAAGCCAAACAACATCTTCTAAATGTAAGTACTTCCAGGCTCACAGTTCCACATGCATTCTTAGCTTAGAGCATGAAATTAATCTTGTTCTATCAGTGACATAACAGATGACTCAAAGGCTGCATCTCTATTTCCTTTCCTCAATGTGGAGAAAAGCAGAGGTTTTCAGTGTGCTACCCTCTAACTATGTGTCTATATAAATACTCTAGTTTCTAAATTCAAATCATCAATGTTACAGTTGGCAAGGTCCTTAGAGTACATGAATCCAAGTGACTTGTTATGCCCTCAGAATTATTTTTAAGTTGGTTCCTACTAGCATAGAGTATCACAGGTACAATGCAATTTGTTAGGAAACTATCTTTTGCCTATTTCAGTACTTTTAGATGCCTTGGTAAAAACAAAATAGGTGATAGTCACCAAATCTGGAGGTCTTGATCCATGCTTCTTAGCAGATGTGGTCTAGTCATTAATTATAGCAGTCTTTTGGTGAGAGTGCTAAAGCATTAAATAGGTGCCGTCTGACTCCTGTCTAATGCCAATGCGATTGTCTCTAGAGGAACTGCCTCAAAAAAATTCAAAGTATTATTTCCTCACTCAAGTTTGAAAGAACTGCATTATAACCCTTACCACGCCTCCATGTTAGACAAATCCCAAGCACCAGCACCCATGTGGCCACCAGCAGAGCCAGAAGAGGTAGCCATCCACTCAACATGCTTTTGCCTGGAGAAACAAAGCATATTCACCTTCAGCAAAACAACCAAATTACCTTCTATTTGATAACTAAGGTTTTTACCCTATACTTTGAGGAAGTTTAGATCCCTTTAAAACCAAGGGTCATAGATTTCTAAGGGCGCTACAGAATGGTCTGTTTTCTACAGAGTGTCCAGATCTTTCATTAGATTCTCAAAAGGGATACAAGGCATAGGAAATTCAGAACAGTCCTCCAAAATCATTTTGGCTTCTTACTCCACATTTATGCAGGCATTTTCACTGTGGTAACAAGAGTTTATGTTTTGTTTTGTTTTTTTCTTTGATGAATTAATGCTATTCTGGGTGCAGTTATTTAATACATAGCACACATAGATATGTGCTATGTGTGCTATTAAAGGCCATTAGACTAAAAATGTGGGGGTAATGCCACCGCCCATGGGAATGTTGAGGATCGGATAAGCTCAGGCACACAGATGTGCACAAAGTCAGAAGCACTGTGCCCATACAGAGTCAGGACTGTTAGGTACCTAGGTTATCTTCATTAGTTTGGCTGAGCTTCTAAGAATGACACCTTCCAAGTTTTAACCCCAACCCTGGGCTAGTTCCCAAACATTTTATTTGTCCATCTGTAACAAAAGCACCAACATCTCTAAATCCAGACACATTTTCCAGAACATGCTACTCTCAGACATCATTGAGGAGTGTCTTTTGGTGCCAGTATTCCTAATTTGTTATTCAAATGTTGGCCGTGTGACCCTGCCAAGTTATAGGAGCAGCTAGGTCACTGAGGCTCATGAGAAAATCAAAATGCAGTGAAGTACATGTTCCCTTGTACACTCAGCCCTTAAACTTTTTTGTGGCTCTTTGAACATTCATTTTGCAGTTTATTTTTCCCCCCTTCTTATGCTTGGTAAAGGACTTTGAAGTGAGTTTAGAAATAAAGCATTCTTATTCAAATTGCAGGCTCTCTGGGACAGCTTTGACATCTTTCCCTGCACCACAGTTCAACATACATGCACAGGCGGGGACTTCCCCTCACACTCCCCACGTACACACACCCTGTCAAATATTAGATAGGGGATGGTGACAGTGGGCCCTTCGTGTCCTGAACCTATTTGACCCTGTGAAAATGACTGGGCACTTACTGTTATCCAGAGGGGAGGGGACACCTGTTTGTGGGCAGAGCACCACTGTTCCTTTGCGTCGGATGCAGTCGTTGCCACAAGTATGGAAATACGGCGTTAACTAAGGAAAAATGAGAGGCTCAGAGAGTTCCCACCATGCCTCAGAGCAAAATCTCAGCATTATTCCAACTTCCACCAAAACTTCTCTTCCCTTTCTTCTGCTTTGAACCCTGCCCCCTAACCCATACCTTGTAATAGGACATTTATCCCCCTATAACAAAGCTCTAAAATCCAAACCAGTGACCCAAGACTAAAACATCTAAGTCTCCTGGGGTCTGAACCTAAACTTTGTACATGTTGCTAACATGTTAGCTTTCATAATGGGTTAAGTTACATCCTTATATACAAATATTTCCTCAAAAATAAATAAAATAAACAAGCAAACCTCAGCTGTAGAGCTCCTATTAAGTCATCCTATATGACATATAAGTCTCCTGGGACTAGGAAAGTCTAGTTCCCTCTGCTAGTTCATCTAAGTCAACTGAGGCCCTGAAACGACAGGCAATTGCCCTTCAAAGTTCATACACTAATGTGGAACCCAAGCCTTTGCATTTCACATCCTTTGTTACTTCATTTTTTGCACTTAAAACTGAGGCTTGGAGAAATAAAATGGTACTCCTGTATCAGAATTACTCTGAGGCTCTGTGACAGAAAATGGAAATAAAAGCACTTTGGAAGGCCAACTGTAAGTTTGGTTTGCTGATCTCACCACTGTGAAGACCAAGACTGTGATTCCCCATTAACATCACTTGATGTGAGACTGCTGGCAGAAGCAAAAGGGACGAGAGAACTTACCTATTCCAACATTGAAAGGGCTCATCAAAAGCTATTAATGGTGGAGAACTCAGTGTTCTAGTGCCCTCCCCTCCCCAAAGCTCAACACTGAACTTTACCTGGACCACAGCACCTTCACTTTCCCCAGTCACTGGAACCACGACAGAAGTTCGAGTTAGTTTTTCCTGGTACTGATAAGTGAAACAAAACCAAGAATGATGGACCATATGAGTGAGTAGATCAAAGACTGCCAATGAAGAAAACACTCCTCCCAAACTGACTTTCAGTTTATTAGACTATGAAAAGGATTCATTTCATACTTCTGAATCCTCTACTTTTGTTTGGTTCTTGATTTGAAGGGATATCTCCAGGGATGCCCCAGGGACCTGTTTTCTCCTGTTGAATTAATCAAAATAGCCCAGCACATTTGGACAGCAGACAGTCTTGCCAGTGCTCTCTCAAAAGAGAGGCTGTCCAGGGGATCCTAAAGTGTCCATGTTGTTCTTCAACAGGGTAAGGAAAGCTGGAGGTTGAAGGTCAGGGTGGTGGTAAGGAAATGAAAGGAAAAAGTACCTCCGACATAGAAGTCCCAATTACAGTGTTCTTTAGGATAAGAACCATGTATCTGTTTCCAAGAGGACTGACTGTAAAATTCACTTCTACTATATTCTCATTCTTACAAGCAGTGATGTTTGGATCCCACAGACTACCTATTGGTCGAGAGAGAATCATATGAAAAAGTTGTAAAATCTTCCCTCATTTAAGTCCCCAAAAGAGCTTGACAAAAACAAATGTTCTCAGGCACACATCCAAGAGATACAGACTCTACTACTCAGTGTACTTTGTATTATCATTGCTCCCAGAATCTCAAAGTAGCAGCTGCCCAAGAAAGTTTAAGGACCCTACGTCACTGCTTTGCTAAAATAGCTTCCCCGGTCTGAGGGCAGTGGGAGGCACAGTGGGAGGGTTCTACTACTCACTTCTATTCTCAACATCCATTCTAAGTTAAGGGCTGGGGTCAGTCTTTTCTCCTTTCCAGTATGAGGCAAAGGAGCCACAGGTTAGGAGACATGTCTAAGGTTATAGAGCAAGTAAATTCAGGATCAGGGCTACAACTACTAGAACATTCTAGGTTCCAGGAGCTTCATCCATTGGACCATTATGCCAGCTTTCCTGAATGTGAAGAAATAAGGAAATGCCTCACAGCTTAAAGGATACCCTGACAGGTCTAACTCTGAGAAAAAGCCAGTTTAATTCATGTGACTTGCAAATCAGCACTAGGTTAATTTCCAGGAACTTGATATATAATAGCATGTATTATTTTCCCCATCGAGGAGACCATTTCAGGCCCTCATTTAAACGGTCCTTAGGAGTTCAGCTTTAGGACTGATTGAAGGCCCTCAGACTTCCTCATACCCCGCTGCCCTCCATACTCCAGACACTTCTCAGCGGGAGGCAGGAGAGGAAGCACAGTGCTCCAAGTCTGCCTTCCAACAAGCGAACTGCATGCAGCTCAATTTGACAGGGTCCACAGGGGTGCCTAAAAGATAGGGGCAGATTCCTTCAAATACCACTAGCCTCTTTAGCATCCTATGATTATATTACCCAGAAATTTATACAAGTCCTTGTAAAATCCTTGGAAATTGGACACTTGGGATCATTTATCCTAAAAAGGCTGATTTCAAAATTCAGAGGGTAGAGGCAGGTTCTAGTAGTCCAGCATATGAGCGATGACCCCTGTAGGACACATGCTTCTAGGTCATTACTTTAGCCAACACTCCCACCTTGAATGTTTGCTAATCCAAACAGAAGGTTCTGAGGGGTTCTGTGGCCACAGGTCAGTGGTACTGGTGTCTGAGCAGATGGAAGGACTTGCAGATTCCCCCCACCCCCCAAACATGAAGGGCCTTTAATTGGTGCCACCGTAAATGCAGTTTAGGCTAAAACTGTTAGTTTAACCCCCCGGGGGGGGGGCACTTTTCTGTGACTGTTGCTCACTACATAAACCTACTGTAAGAGTTCTCCCTTGGACAGGCTGCTTGATTTGGTGGGGATAGCACTGGCTGGGCATCAGCCTTCACTGTCCAAACAACTTGGATACATAACTCCCCTGCTCACAGCCTCAGTTTCTTCATGTAAGATGGATTGAGCTGTGCCTGTTCAAGTCTGAGTTTCTTCTAATAACAAAAGCAAATGCTGTATTTACTTACCTGCCTCAATGCACTTTTTTTTGTATTTCATTACATGGTCTAGGCAGCCTGGAAATTTGAATGAAAGCTTTTACATTTTAGAAAAGGTATCTCTGCTCCTCCCCCACCCCTTCCCCCACCAATAAATACACACATATATGCTTACCACACCCATAACAAATTGCCAGAGCATTCAAGATGTGAGGTAAGATAGCAAATTTAAATAGGACACTAACATTTTACTGTTAAACAGAAGATTATCTACACATGAAAGTGATAATCAGTCTGATTTAAATACACCTTTTATTAAAACTATGATCCCCAGGAGAAGATTCAAACCACCCTTTAAAAATAAGGTTTAATAACGTGTAAATACTGCCTCTTCCAAGAGATAGAGCTTAATCCACCCCCACACTCCCACTCCAGGGTGGGGTAGACTTAGTGACTTGTTTCCAAAAACTAAACTTGGGGAGGGGAAAATAGATTTACATAGAGAAGCGGGGCAGACAACACCTAAGCAAGTGATAAAAGGTCAACACCACCAATGATGTGTACAGTGTGGATTCCACCCACCCACCCAGGATTGGGAGACATTCCACAGGATGTCTGGCCAGTACTCCTCAAGACTGTTGAGGTCATGAAGAACAAATCAAAACTAAACTGTCATAAACCAGAGGAGACTAAGGAGACACAAGAGACAAAATGCAACTGGAACAGAAAGAAAACATTAATGGAAAGGCAGGTAAAATCCAAATATAGTCTGGAGCTTAGTTAATAGAAATGTGCAAACATTGGTTTCTTAGTTGTAACAAATGCACCATGGTAATATAAGATGTATTATACTGAGAGGTATATGGAAACTCTTTGTACTATCTTTGCAACTTTCCTATAAATCTAAAATTATTCCAAAATAAAAAACTTTAAATTTTTAAAATGAGGTCTGGTCTCATCAAGAAAGCTGGAAACTACTATATAGTCAATGGTATGGCACCAAGAACACCCTGGACCAAAACCTCAAAGAACAGCAATTGGAAATTACCCCCATTTAGCTTCAATGCTTCGCCTATGACAGAAGACAGGAGTGGAGTACAAAACAGGTGGTCCATCTCTGATGGGCATGGCATAGGATCTGCTGCAGCCAGACACCATGCTGGACCCTTCACACATGATCCTGTCTCATCCTCACTGCAGCCCGTGTGTGACATTGCAGGTGTGATACTACAGAGCTGATCATATGTTGGAGCAGAGGAAAGAACCCAGCATTCAATTCATTTTCACCCTGCCTCTCACCGACAGCTCAGGGGACAAGCCTACTGATGTCCATATATCCTCAGAGACCCAGCAGCATGCTGTCAAACAACACAGCATGCTAGGAAGCCAAGACTGGAACAAATGTTTTGCATCAGTGACAAAGAGTAGCTAATGTGCATTGACCAAGAAGGACCAGAGTTTGAACATCAGCTTTATTTTTACTATGTGTATAACCCAGGCTAAGTTACTTAAGCTCTCAATTTCTTCATCTGTAAAAGAGGGCTGTCCCAATCCTGGAGTTGCTGGAGGCTCAAGTGAATGATGCATGTCAAGTGCTCAGCACAGTGCCCGACACACAGAAATGGGATTCTCCCTAATTTTACCGTTCTTCAACTCTGTGAGTGAGGTACAGTTACTATTGTGTCTGTATTCCAGATGAGGAAACTAAGACTCAGCAAAGCCAAATGCCTTGTCCAGGGTACCCAGGCCTTGCTATAGCAAAGCACATATCCCAGAGTGAGCATCCCAGCAAAACAGAATAAAAGGAAGTTTACCTGGTGAGGTGAAATTCACAGACATGGAGGGGCTGTCCTCATTCATATTTGCATTGGGGATATTATGAGCCCCAATAAAATAGAGTGTGTTCAGCTCTACAGGAAAACCAATGTAGAAAAACATCCACTGAAAGGCAAAGCAAGGAAACCCTGAATTGCTGCAATGCAGAAATGGAGTACCTTTGTGTTGTGCTTTTCATTCCTCAACCTACTGCAGAAACTTGTCTCTAGCCAATGTCTATTTAGGGAATGGACCCCACGCAATTTTTCAGTGTAACTCAAAGAGTCAGAGAAGTAAAATTTTAGAGCCAGGATATAATTTAAGTTCAGCTCCCCTCACTTTGCTGATGGGGAAACTGAGGCCGAGAGATGCTGACTTGCCCAAGACACGCAGCAGAGAAGTGGCTAGAAATGGGCTTTGATTCCCAGGCATCGTGCTCTAAGCTTGAAGTTGTAGCTGCTCACCAGCCTGTGTGTGCAGCACATCCATACTTCCCAAGCAAAGGGCCCACCTAGTTTAAGGACAATTAGCTAAGTTCCTCAAAGTGCTTACTTTGCCACCAGAGGGTCTGCTCTGAGTCTGGAATATCTCTGTGTAATTGCACCTCACACAGCCGTAGGACTGGAAGCTGCTTTTGCCTGTTACACAGATCTTGGTGGCCTTCAACAAGCGGATGCTGGCTACCAAGAAAGACAAGAAAGTAGTTGTTTATTTAGCACCCACTATGTAACCAGCTTGATGTTTGAGAGTTAACATGCGTCGTCTCATTTCATATTCACAACAGCCTAACAGGCACCATTACTATTCCCAGTTTACCAATGAGGTGAGTGAGACTTATGGAATTTCCTGGAGCATTGCCAATCTTACAAAGCTCATCAGGGGCAGAATATGGATTCAAATTCCAAAGCCCAAGCTCCTTCCTCCTCACAGGTAAGCCTGAATTTCATAGGATACCTGCAAAGGTGACTCTAGCTCTGCATTATCCTGGGTCTCTTGAGAAGAAAAAGCCCTTCAGAGTGTCATCACCAAACCATGCCTGTTCTGACTGCACTTTTATCCATGCTGATTCTTCTCCTTGGAATGTCCTTTCTTTCTCTTCTCTGTCACTCAAGGGCTTACTCCTTCAAGGCCCAACTTATGTCTATAACAACAGCTAACAAATACAAGAGCTCACAATCTCTACTAGGTATGGAGCCAAATGCCTTACCGAATCCTATAATTCAAAGTGGTTTCGTCAGGGGCCTCCATCTCATTCGCATGGAGCATAGCTCTTTCTAAGGATTCCCCTGACACTGTCCCTGTGTCTATTTGTAGTCGACTCACCACTCTGTGGATGGCACTCCTGGATTCCTGACCAGACGGAATTTAATTAAATTTTGTGGGTGGAAACCACCAACATGGGCTTTAGGACCCCAGAATTAGTTCATTAAAAGAACTCAAAATCAGCCTTGGGGGAATGCCAGGACTTCCACAATGACATTTGGGAAGTGGAAAAGTAATCTACCTAAGCCAGTGTTTTCCCTAAACTCGATGGAATCATTTTTCGCCTTACCCTGTCGTCTTCCATGAGGCATAAAATTATATACAGAGAAGTACACAGATCAGAAGTGTACCACCCAATGAGTGTTCACACTTATGTAGTCAGTACCCAGGTGGATAAACATCCCCAAGAGTGTCCCTCATGCTTCCATTCAGTCACTCCCACCCCTAAGTAACCACTGCCCTGATTTCCAACCACTTAGAAGTTCAGTTTTGCTTGTTTTGCATTTTTAAAAATGGAATCATATGCTATGTATGACTGTAGGCATGCATGCAGATATGAATGTATGAACTCTTTTGAATCTGGCTTCTTACATTTGTGAGGTTCATCCATATAGTGTGTAGTTACAGACTATTCATGCTCGTTGCTTTATTGGATTCCCTTTTGTGATTCCAATTCTACTGTCAGGTATTTGAGTGCTTTCTATTTTTTGGCTGTTATGAATAATGCTACTACAAATATTCTAATATATGGTTTTTGTGTATACACAAACATATATTCTGCTGAGTATATGCCTAGGAGTGAAATTAATTGGTCATTTAGTCCGCACGTTTCTGCTTTAATAGACACTGTAGGCCTTAACTTTTACTGATACAAACTTACCATCTGCCCGGAGTATCCAACTTATGTTCATCAAAATCAAATGGTCCTCCAAAGCAACACTGCTTTTAACAGGTTCCACTCGAAGGTCTCTCAAGTCCCCTGGGGTCAGAGTATGTCTCACCATCCACTCTGGAGATGGTCCTGAGAGAAGGTGAGATTGCCCATGACATGCCCCACCTTAGCCCATTTTGATGCTATCTCCTCTAAGTGATCCACCCTGATCCAACCCTCATTCATAATTCATATCTTCTTCCTACTAAAGCAGGCCAGACATTTCTCAGTGCTGACTGATTTATAGCCAAGGTGATGCTCAACCTCTTGGCTCATTCCTACAGAGCATCTGAGACCACTTCAGGTGCCTATGTATGTATATGTGTATGTATTTAGTATATTTGACATGTTAAACAGGTTCAGTCCTGCCATCCCCAGGCCTCAGCCTGGACTCCAGCCAACTGGTTCATACAACTCCCACTTCCTACCTCCTATCTTTGCTGGTACCATTTCTCCTCCAGCTCACCCTCTTCATCCACGTTTTTGAGCACAAGTCCACCCATTCTTCAAATGCTATAATCTCAAACACTCCTTCTCTAAAACATTTGCTTCCTGTCCCTGACTGTAAGTGACCTCCCTCCCACAGTACTTGATCTCCCTCCTAGGAGTGGCGGACTTCACTTTCTACCTTGCACAGCAATTCCTGCCCTGCCTATGTCCCTTTTACTGGCCAGGAAACCAGCCCACCCAAAACACCAGGAGCTGTGTGTTGGGTCAACAGAGGCTTCATATGCATCAGCTAACAAAGTGATGGTTCACCCTGAGTCTAGTCTCTAAGGACCCACTGCTTAGATTCAAGCCCACTGAATCCACTGTGCTTTCAATTTCAGTATAAAGCCCCAAATACCCATTCCCTAGTGCACCTACCAGTTTCAGGGCCACACTGAATCATCTGCAAGAGAGAAAGAAACCAAATATCATGCTGAATGACAGCAAACTACCAGCCAAATTAGTGAAAAATACCATCTTTTCTTTTAAATGCATATATAAGCGACAAAAGAAAAGCTGAGCTGGTTTCACTTAACAGTTTGGGGGAAACTAAGCTGCCTCACGGTAGTCTATGATGAACCAGATTAGCCATCAGTATATGAGATCTGCAAGCCTGCTTATCACCTCACAGACCAGAGGTGTGTCTCCACCTCTTCCTGGGTCTTTGCTTCCCCTGCTACAAGCAGGGGCTGACTCTGGACCATCGTGAAGACCCCTTCACACTCTAATGTTTAACTATGGGTTTTCAGGGCAGTCTAGAATATTTTTTTCCCCAGGTTAAGGACTGGCTGCTAAGAAGATGAACAGCACAAAGCTATGGATGCAGTTCATGGTTCCTTCCCCAGTTTCTTTAAAATATTCGTCTTCTAATACAAAAAGATTGATTCACCTGAGCTATTTATAAAATCATAAAGCAACTATAATTTTGTCATGTTATCTTTTTAAAAGGAGCTAAAAATAGAAAAATATATACTAGTGTTCAAGAAAGAAGTACTAAATCCTTTGGAGTTAACTACTCATATCTTTTTACAAGAGAAACAATCAGTACTATGGTTTTGGAATAAAATACTGGACCTAGAATATTAACTTTTATGCAGCAGCAAGTACTAGTAATAAGACTCAATGTAATAGTAAGTCCACCAGTTCTGGACGCTGATCTCTCTCCTAACACCTTGTAAGACAAAAGGCAAGACTTGTAATGGTTTGAGTTGTCTAGATTTAGGCAAAATTGTCGTTCCCCTGTGTCTTTTTAAAGCTGAACTCCCAGCGTATCATCAGACATTTTTTAAAACAAATAAGCCACCATATTGGGAGCTGAGTTCTGTTAAAGGGCTGGCGATCCCAGTTTTAGGAAGAAGCAAAGCAGCAGCTCTAAACTTTACAAAGTGTTGGCCTGATGGCAACTACTGCAAAGACAATTCTTCCCTTAGTGGAAAAGGCCAAGGGGGCCACGGACTGAGACAGAAGGCAAGAATAGTAGCTGAAGACATCAGGGCACATGAATGAGGTTTGTCTTTCCATAACCACCAAAAGTAACCACCACGCTTTTATGTTACCTGCTGTGCTAAAAGGGCAGGGATATAATTTCAAAAGCTATTTTGCAGATGAGCTTTTTCTTATTTAGTGATCCAGAAGATTTCCTCAGTCCTTCTATCCACCAGGCAAGAAAGGAAACTCAAAAGGAGCATTCAGGAGCTTACCAGTTCCTGGAACAAGATGCCCCAGCACAGGACTGAATCACCATGGCAAAAATAGGAGTGGTAAGGTAGAAGCAGTTCTTGTGCCCCAAAAGGAGGGCAGACCTCTAGACACCAAGCAGTAACAATATTGAGTACCTACTACGTGCCAGGCTCTTTGCTGCTGCTTTGCAGGTCCTGTCCCTGTCCCAAGTAAGGCTGGTGAGTTAGGTATTACCCTTCCTTTTATAGATGAGGACACCAAGGCTCAATGAGCATAAATGACTGAATTAAGAAGACACGTTAGCATTTGAGCCTGGGTCTGTATGATTCCCACGCCCCTGACTCTAGCAGCCTGAAGCCCAGTGTCGCCTGGACTAGCCGGGCTGCCTCAGAAGATGCAGACATCCCCCCTCCGGATGGCCCTCTCAGAAAGTCTTGAAGAGACGAGCTGGCGGGTCGGCCACCATCATGATCCAGGCTCAAGAGACAGGAACGCGGAAAAGGGGCGCAAACCGGGGCTTACCGGCTCCGGGGACACGGCACCCCAGCACAGCGCGGCCAAACTCAGCAACATCAGCGACATCGCAAGGTCACCGCTCCCCATCGCGTGGGACCCCAGCCACCCTCCCGCCCAGCTTTTATCTGGGAGCCTCCGGCCACCCCTCCGGGCTCCACCTCCCAAAGCGCCGCCCCGGCCCCACCGCCCCTTCCCCGGCTAGGGGACGCGAAAGACCCTTCGCCCGCCCTAATTCCAAGGGATGGACCAGGTTCTAGCGGCTCCGGGGCCGTCACGGGCACAGCACGAGCAGCCGCTGCGCACCCCGGCCCCGCGCACACGTGCGTGCAGTAAGCCAGGTACACTGTTGCATTCACGCCCTCGGGCTGCGCGCGCCCCGCCCGCCGGAGCCAGCCGGCCAGCCTGTCGCTCGGGTCACCGCCCCGAGCTGACGGATTCTGAACAGCCCGCGGTTCCCCTCCTGGCCGCGGAGAGGGCGCGGTGCCCTGGCGCCGCCAGTTAAAGTGTAACCGGGCAGGGGCTCGGCTTTCACCGCCTCCAGCTCTTCCTGCTCCGCCGCAGCTGACTGTCCCGGCATTCGGCCCCCGCTGCGGAGGGTGAGTGGTGGGGTATACGCCCCGACCCTCGGCCAGCCCTGCCCGTAGTGGCGCCTTCCGCGCTCCAGCTCCCGCTCCTCACTGTCCTGGCTGCAGCGGCGGAGCCCTGGGCGGCCTTGGTGAGTTGAGAGGACCTGGGTTGGACGCTGTGACTGGGGCACCACCTTACGCAAGAGCCAAGCCCCAGAGAGTAAAAGGGGTGGGCTGCGGGAAGCTGGTCTTTTTTAATTCTTCCGGAAGCTAGTTCTTTGTAAGAACTAAGTTATATGTTATTAGAGTAAGAGAAACCTTCCTTTCCCCAGATTTTTCTGGTCAGTGTAAATTTCCCCAAAATGAAGTCTGACCCTTAACACGTGGGTACCTGGAGGCCATTTTGCTGTGGTCCTACTGTGTGCCAGGCTTGGTCAACCTGCTGAGTTCACCTTTGGGCCTGCATGAAGTGGGTTCAGCCTCAAGGTCAGCTGAGGAATCTGGCATGCATACATGTGGTGTTCTAGATGACATTTCTAGAGGACTGGTCTAGTTTGGAACTTTGGTTCTCCAGTTTCACTGTGCCCAGGATCTCTCAGTATTGCCTTAAATGCAAATTCTGGGCCCCTGCCCAGAGAGTCCTACCAAACCTCTCAGGTGGTGCAGGGTCTGGGATCATCATTTAACAAACCTTCCCTGCTAATTCTGATGCAAATGGCTGTGGGGGAAAGTGGGGTCCGTTTTTTCCTCCCCATACAGTAGTTTGGGCAGAGGTTAACAAAAATCAGCTGGGCTAGCAGTGGATCTCCGAGCCTGGAAATTGGCTACTTTAGCCCTCTCCATGTGTAAAAGATGAGGTTGGGGGGACCAACTCAAAGTACCTTAAACTTGTAGGGCTAGTTAGCTCCATTCTACAGATGAGGAGACCAATGCCTAGGGAGGGATGTTGGTTTTATGGATACAGTTGTCACCTGGCAAGAGGTCAACTTAGTCAAACAGCTGTTTTTGCTGTAGTCCTACTATGTGCCAGGCCTGGCTCACCTGCGGGGTTCAGATTTGGGGCTGCATAGAGTGGCCCCTGCCTCAAGTCAGTTGGGGATTCTGGTATGCATACTTATGGGGTTCTAGGTGATGTTTCCAGAGGATTGGTCTGATTCCTGACCAAGGATAGCAGCTCAAGTGTGGTTGTTGCCTCATCCTTGCCTTGGGCTGGGTTATTCAACCTCTCTGAGTTGCTTGGAGCCCTGTAGTCCCCAAGATCATTTCTGACTCTAATAGTTGTCTTTCTGCTTAGCAAACATTACAGGGTGCCATTACTGGGGTGCAAAGGTGAACAACACATGGGTGCTGACCGACGGGCCCTCGAGCTGAGGATGAGTGCAGTGAGAGTATGTTCAAGGGCACCCGTGTCCGCCCCGTGGAAGGGCAGATGGAAACAGCCTCATCTGCCAGCTTGAGATCATGAACTTTGTCCCACAATGTTAAGGAACCACAGCAGAGGTTTAGGTGGTGGTCAGTTTTCAGTTTTAGGAAGGCTACCTGGGTGGCTGTACAGGGCAGCGGGTGGCCAGCTCCTCTGAGACCAGCAAGGAAGCAGCTGCTAACCAAAATACTTCACTCAATGAATAGCTGAGTCCCTGCCATGGGCCAGGCTGGAGCTGTGCTGGCTTTTCAGCTGTGTGCCAAAGCAGGCCCTGCTTTGGGAGCTTTGGACTGTTGAGTGCGAGGGGTTTGGGGACAACCAGGAGTGCAAAGGTTAAGCCTGGAGACAGGATTTGTGAGGCAGATATTTACAGAGAGTGGTAGAGAGGGGAGGAGTTTAGGGCCCTAGGGGAGGAGAGCTTTGTGGAGTGAGGGTTAGGAGGGGCTGCTCGTGGAGTGAAGGGTAGCCCATGGGGTCAGATGGGGCAGAGGTCACAGAGAGAGAGGAGGCTAAGACCTCCTGACCCATAGTGGCCCTGCCTCTGGTGGCTGAATCTGGCCTGAGGGGGGCCCCTGACTTAGGTCACTGGCAATCAGGTGTGGCTTTGGCAAGAGCAGGGTGAGATGGGCATGGGAGTAAGTGGGTTCAGCTTTCTTCCTATCTCTTCAGAGTTTCCAAGCAGCCCTGCCAGGGTCAACTCCATGTTATGGATGGGGATAACTGAGGCTCCAAGACACCAATATGGGAATGTGGTAGGGGCAGCTTTATTTTAAGAAAGGGAGAGGCTGAAGTTCTTTCTCCAGGGGAAGAAACGGGTGAGCAAAGGAGAGAGGAAGGGTGAGGTGAGGTTGGTATGGATGTTGCTGAGCATGTGGGTAGGAGTGGAAGCAGGGGTGCTGGGCGCTGACTTGGGACACTGAGTGATCCACCATCCACTGCCTGGGGTCCAGGGTTGAGGGTGTGTGGGCCCAGAGATGTGACACTGCCCTGACCCTCTGTGGTTTGGAGATAGGGCCCACAGCCAGCTCTGTAGACAGAACTGCAGAGTGGGGAGTCAAGAGGAGAGCCCAGCAGCCACACCTGGTGTTCTCTGTGGGCAAAGAAGACGTGCCTGCCTGTCCTAGGAGGTTCCACACTGGCTCAGAAGGTCTTTCCAAAAAGTTTCCCTCTGTGAGAAGTCCTTGTTGATTAAGTGTTCAGCCTCCAAGGTGGCCTGCTGGAAAGGACACCATGTGTTTGAATGCCTAAGCCCAATAATTCTGTGGCTGTATAAACTGAAGCCAAAGCCACTGTTGGCCAGGAGGTCTCAGCCTCCTCTCTCTCTGTGACCTCTGGCAAGTCACTGCCCTTCTCAGGGCCTCATTTTCCTATTCTGTAAAATGGGCAGATGAGAGTGTATTGGCAATGGCTAAATGATGTGACTCAGGTGTCTGGGGGAAGTGACCTTTGAAGAAGCTGCTTTGACCTTTCCCCTTCAGTCATGCATTCTGCCAGTCTTGGTGCCTGATAGAGCCATCACACAGTGTGCCTTCATGTCTGGGTATTTAGTATGCTCGTTAAATGTTTGAATAGATGAGTGAATGCAGGCCTTCTTCCAAGGTCGGCACCTAAACCTACCCACCTGGGATAGCTGATTTGGGCTTCCTCCTCTTTCTCCTCTTCCTCCTCAGGTGCGTCGAAGGTCAGGGCCTCTACTGGAGCTGGAAGATAACTCCAGTACCCATGGCCCCTGACCCCAGACCCCCTGGTGTAGGCTCTGCACCACTGCTAGGATTCCAGATCCTTTAGTTGAGCTGCTGACTCACCAGCTGCTAGCCTCGGGTGAGGCTCTTGGTGTCTTGGAGCCTCAGTTATCCCCATCCATAACATGGAGTTGACCCTGGCAGGGCTGCTTGGAAACTCTGGATAGGAAGAAAGTTGAAAGATTTAAAGGTGCTGTTTAAATTTAGAAGCAGGGGAGGAAGGATAATAAACAAATTAACATCTCTATGATTCAAATAGAGAAATTCCTTTGGACCCAAGTGCAATGACATACTCAGGTTGTTTCACTACCATCAGACCTTTGTTTCTTTGTCATGCATCCTGAGAGAACAAGGCCTTTAGAGTTGTTGACATGTCCCAGGCCCTGCCTCCACCCACACAGGTGGAATTTTCCACTTTGTTCCTTTTGCAAATATTAATCAGGGCCTCACCAGTTAACAGTGGACTCATTGTCTCATGAAAAGCAAGCCATTCCTGGCAAACACTGGCTGCCTTCCAGGGCCTCAGTAGCCTGCCCAAGTTGGGAGAGGGGGCTGTTGGAAGCACCATCCCCTCTGTACTCCCCTGACTCATGTTCTGCTTCAACTGGTTGAGCTTCACAGAGTCAACAGTAATGCCTGCTTTGAGCCAGGGACCCTGAAGCCACACCGAGGGCTTGTACCCACTGTTCCCAGCAGGACTACACCTCCGCAAACATTTTCTCTGCTCCAGTGAGGAGGGGCTGGCCCAGGAAAGCACACGGGCTCGGCCACAGGGTTAACTCCACTTATGCTACTACTCCTGCTGTGAAGTCACAGCCCATGTGTACTTGCATTGGTTTTCAAATGTGTTGTTACACTGGGGTCTCAAAGTCCACCACACGGAGGAGGCAAGTACTGTTGTTATCCCAAAGCCCCGTCTGTACGTGGGTGATGAAGTTGGCCTCACAGGACTGTAGGGAGGGTTACTGGAGACTTAGAGAGTGGAGCAGGGAGCACTGTGTCGGGCACATGTAGCAGGGCTGGTGATCTTTTTTTTGATCAATGATATTTTAATTTGTTATATTATTATGTATAATATTATAATTGGTCATATTTGCACCATGACTGTCTGTACTTTATGGAGGAGGAAATAAGATGAGTAAGGCTGTGCAGGGAAGAGACCGAAGTGGAACCCAGGCAGTGGTGTGAACTTGTTAAAAATCACCACGTGCTTTTGCCTTTGCACTTTTAATTCTTTGAAGTGTATTTTTGGCTCTTATTTTCTTTTGCTCTCCTAACAAATCTATGAAATGAGTGGCTCAGTTCCCATTTTATAGATGAGGATACCGAGGTCCAGAGTTGCTAAACCGTGAGTGGTAGCAGAATTAGGACTGCAACCCAAGGAATTTGACCACCATCTCTTTTAACATTTTTTTTTTTTAAGTAATGAGACTTGAACATGGAACCCAAGTATGCAAGTGATGTTGCCTATTAGCATGAGTTTATAGTTCACATTTGCGATTTTTTCTTTAGACCGTAATGAGAACAGTGATACCATTTTCATGAACACACTCTTGAAACCAGGGGCCACAGGTGCTGGTTCACGTCTTCCACTAGTCCCAGTGCCCAGTGGATTCCTGCAGTTTAGTTCAGTGATAGACTGATTTGTAGTTGACACCAGGAAGCAGTGGGGGATTTGTAAGCAGCTCACCTTGCACTCTTAGAACCCTCTGCAGTTAAACCCATCCAGAAGTTTGAGAGGGAAACAGCAGTGGGCACGTATGTGAAAGTTGGCTGGCTGGCTAATATCTTGCCACGGTGCCAGCAGTTTATAAATGAAAGCACACATGCTACCCATTAGGCAGCTCTAGGGTGTGATCTGGTGGCACTGTCATGCTGTGGCTGGCTGTGGCACCTTGATGGGTGGGCACTCAGTATCTCCTGGGCCTTGCTGGCCTTTGGTGAAGTATGGCTCCAATCCGGTGGTAGTACACAAGTGAACAGGGATTGAAATCAAGCAGGCTTTGCTGTGCTGCTACTCTCTAGTCAGTGCTGTGTTCATAGGAAGTGCTGGAGTCGGCTCCACAGACAGTGGGGAAGAGAGGCTTTGTTTTGGAGCCTTTGGCAAGACACCTAAGCAGATGGGTTTGGGTCTCCAGGGAATTGATGTCTAGTCCATAACAGTGCTTCTCAAACTCTCCATGGTGAAAGCTCAGTCATATGTTTGGTTTTAAAATTTCAATCTCTCATAGGCCGATTAAAAAATACAATAAAAGTTGTTATAATAAGAACTTAGGTACATAAAATTTAAGCCCATTATCTTATTATGTGACTCAACAGACATGAAGTCACTGTGTCAAAGTTTATAAACTCTGATTTTCGACTGCATACTTATCTTTCACAGACAATCAAAAATAGTGTGTGGGCTGCCACTGCCCACGGACTAACCTGAATCCTGTCGCATCTGGGTGCAGGGTGGGCGTTTTCTAATTGAGATTTTTAAAACTGGTTAAAAGTGTACTTGAAAGGTGGGGTATTTAGGCATTTACAGAATATCCCCAAGGTTCTCTAGAATTCTTTGAAATCCCTCAACCAAGACCTGGCTCTCTGCCTAGGAGGTTCTCCCACCCAAGTTTCTCTCCTCACTCCTTTAGTGGGAATATTTGAAATTTAAACAAACAAACAAACAAAAAGAATCCCTTTGATTATGAAGAATTTGAAGCGTACAAAATTAGCCAGAAGAGGTTATTGAACTCCATATTCTCATCACCTCCTGGGTGATCGTTTTGTCAACCTCCCTAATCCCTAAGGTTATTTTAATCCGAATTTCAAAGACCCTTCATTTTTTTTCTGTCAGTTTTTCAGTATGTGTTTCTGAGTCCTTTTAAACCTTTGTCACATCTGATACACAAGCAATGATTTCTTAACATCCTCAAATATTCAGTTAGTACTTGAATTCCCAGGATCTCAATATGATCTCATTATTCTTGTAATCTATAGATTCACCTCCATCTCTGTCTTGTTTATTTTTTCACTTGAATTTGTCATTGAAGAAATGCATAGTCTTTCTTTAGCCTGGATTCTGTTGATAGGGTCCCTGGGTGTGCTTTCACATGTTCCTCTGACCTTTGAATTTCCTCTGAAGTGGTGGGAATTCTATAAATGTGAGCAGATTCAGGTTTGAATTTTTTGGCAAGGATATTTCATAGGTGTTCTCCTATTCAAACCTGTCTTGACTTGAAGAAGTTGTTTGTTCTGTTAATTGTCTCCTGTGTGTGCAGTTACCTTGATAAGGCCCAAGCTGACCCTCTGCTGGTTCTGGATTCCCCTTCATTCTGAGATCACCTAGCTGCTGTGTGGAGAGCAGATTGTGAGGTGGCATGGGAAGGGATTGTAGTAGCAGGGACACTGGTAATATGCCATCAGAAGAGTCCCTGCATTAGGTGATGGCGCCTGATCCAGGCAGGTGTCTGTGGGATGGACAAAAAAGTACGTGGATTTAGCACCACCCCTTTTAAGAGAAGTCACTGCCCGCTGTGCCTCGGTTTCCATGTCTGCCCCCTTTCTTGAAGTGAACAATGTATTTTTGTATGCTAGTCACATAAACATTTATTGAGTGCCTGCTGTGTGACTGGCTCTGGTAGCTGTGAGTACCCTCCACTGCTGATTGTAAGTGAACAAACATGATCACAGATCTGTGGACATGCCCTGCCAGGTGAAAATTTTGGTAACTCATGGCCACTAGGCCATAATGCTTCTTATAATCTCTGAGACCTGCACTGTACCTGGGCCAAAAAGGACCTTCAGCATTCCCGAAGAGGGAAGAGCAATCACTTTTTCTGATGTCGTGCCCTTACTGTGTAAGAGCCAGGGCACCAGGGTCTCTTGTCCCCTCAGCTCTCCTCTGGCTTCAGCTCCAATTTACCAGCACCCATCTCTAGTAGGTGCCTTCCATGTCCCCACTTTCACCTGGGATCTTCTCTGTTGCAGGAGCCCACTCACATAGGCGTAGTGCAGGCCACAGTGCAGGGGAGTTAATGTCCTCTTTCTCAGGGCCAGCCCAAGACACATCTACCCAACCCTTCCTCCAGTCCATCAGGTAATTGATCCTGGGAGGGTCCCTGAGGAAATTGAGTCCCTACCTCCCCTAGCAGTGACCTTGATATCATACCCTGCCTCCTAAATACACGTGTGTGAATGAGCATACCACCTACTCAGATTGAATCCACAGACATCTGCAAGAGAAAGAAGTGGAGGCATGCTGGAGGAGCTGTCCCCTGGGTTTTGCACCCATGCCCCGCCTCCCCACCCCAGGGTGTTAGGATACTAGATTTTCTTTCCTTACACTGCTTTTGGTGAGCCCACCACCATGGAGGTTTTAGAAAGGAAGGAGATCAGCTGGGGAGTTGGGGCTGTGTACAGAGGTCAGATACCTGGAACGCAGGGCACGAAGTCCCACATTAGGAAGCCAGCTCCCATGCATTACCAATAGGAAACCCCTGGCCAGGTCACACAGTAAGTTCCAGAAGAGCTGTGGATGAAAGCCTGGCCTCTGGTGTGGTGTCAGGCTTGGGGACCCCCACTGTGGGGCTTTCTTGGCCCCTGGAGATGCATCCTGAGCAGCCTCTGCCCTGCGCCTTGTCCCATCCTCAGCTGTTTCACCAGGAGAGTCCAGGGGCAAGTGGGCCCCACCCAAGCAGCCTGAGTGGCCTCTAAAGCAGTGAATGATTAGCTGTTTCAAGAGAAGAGAAGAAAATTTGTGATTCATTTGTTTATTATACACCAATTTGTGGGAGATGAGATTCCTAAGAAGAAAATACTTGACTTTTAAAGAAAATGCCTTCTTTTTTAAATTTTTTAAAAATTGAGCTACATCATACATATGTAGAATGTACTGATGGTAAATTTCAATCTGTATATACACCCAGGTGACTACCAGCAGGTCAGGATGCAGAATATTCCCTGTGCCCCTCTTCTGTGGTGAATTCAGCATCTGTGCATCAGACTTCCCAGGTGTGGAGAGCCCTAGGCTACGTGCGGGCTCATTGCCATCAGCCAGCATACAGAGCCCAGCCTAGGGCCTTGCTCAACAGTTGAGGACCAGGCTCAGCAGTTGGGGGCCAGGCACAGAGCCTCAGCTGGGAAGATGGGCCTTCAACAGCTCATCTTAATGCTTAGTTTGTTGAAGTCCCAGGATGGATGTGGCCAGTGGCCAAGGAAGGCTTTCTAGAGGAAATGACAGCTGAGCAGTCCCAGAGAGAAGCTGAAGAGAGACCCAAGTGGAAGGAGGTGAGGATATGCACCTGGAAGTAGTAGCACACGCAAAGCCCTGCAGGGAGAAAGGGAAGATGGTCTGTGTACTGGAACCCAGAGAGGGTGGCTCAGGATGGGATCAGAGGTGTTGGCTGGGGCAGGAGGCAGGCCAGGAGGAGCTCTTGGGACAAGAGAGCCCACAGGGCTATGAGGAAGCTCATTCCACCCTCTTGGGGAGGGTGGGTGGCCTGGGTTGGGAGTGGTAGTGAGGTTCCTGTGGGAGGGGGTGGCAGCTGCCCAAGGTTATTCTCTGGATTATCACCACCTAGCCAGGTCTCACTTCTCTGACTAGGACCCTTCCCACCCTTGGCAACCACCCGCCACTCGCCTCAGCCCACCACAGGACTGGGAGATTAGATTCTTATGCCATTGGGAAGGCTTTGCCAGGCTGCAAGAAAGCAGCTGAACTTTTACCACCATCTCAACCTCCAGAGCCCTAGTCTGGGCACACGGCACCTTGCACCCTTTTCCTGTGCTGACCATGACTTTTTTGGCTCCCATGATATGGCTTTGTTGGTCAGGCTTGTGGTGGCATGGTTCTTGGCCTCTGACTTGAAATGAGTCAGGGGCTCCACCTCTCAGGCTTATTTTCCTTTCTCTGACATGGAACTGATGGTGATGCTGATGATAGTGATGAAGGGCCCCCCACCCAAAGTCTTTGAGGGATTAAATGTAATAACCCACATGAAATGATCATTACAGGGTAGCTGCCCCTATTATTACTAAAATTATAACTCAGTTTGGTGCTGTGGCTTAATGGAGCTCCTTGATCAGACAAAAGCAGCTAAAGAACAGTGTTCATTTTGCCTACACAAAGCCCAGCCTAGGAGGTTGGAAACCTCGTCAGAGGTCTTGCAGGGAGAGCAGGTCAAAGCTGGCACTAGAAAGCCAGGTCCAAGGCAGCTGACCTGCCTAAGATCCTCCATTGAGAACGACCCCCAGAGACCTCCAGACAGACAAAAATGGCCGTGGCCCCCACCACACTTTCTGCAGTTCCTTCTCAGGATTATCATTACCACTTTGGCCTGTGGGCACTGAGAGAGGTATGAAGGCCAAGTACCTCTGAGGATAGTGCTGGCCTCAAGGCACCAAGGGCCTCAGTGCTCATGAATAGCTGACCTTTCTGTTGAGTCTGCTACAGGGTTTTTTCTGTAGTGGTTCCATTTTTTACTGCACCATTCTCCATTGGTGGACAGTTAGGTTTTTGTCATTGTTTGCCAGTAAAAACAACTCAGGACAGACCTCTTGTGCTTGTTTTTTCACTGTGGAGAGCTCTCTTTTGGTTATATTCCTAGAAGTCGGATTGCTGAGACAAAGCACTGACCCTTTAAAATCTTGAATTATACCCATTATCTTCTGGAAAGGTTCACATGCTTCCCAGCTGTGCCCAAAGCAGAATCACTATCACTGGCCTTACTCCGGCTGAGCTTTGCAAAGGCTGAAGCAGGTCTGTGCCTCACTTCACATTCAGGCCTAGCGGAGACTACACCCCTCTCCAGAGTTCTGTCATCTCTTCTTGGGTGACTAATTAAAGCCAGGACTTCACTACATTGCACTGGCCAAAAGCTAAAAAGGAAACACATGCAAACACACAGATACATGTGTGTACATGCACACACATATGCATGTCAAGAAATCACAAAGGATCCTGTTCAAAGGGTTTTTTTCAGAAAGTTTTGTCAGTTTCTTTAACTGTGTGACTGGAGACAGACTATGTCCTAAGTACAGGTATTCCTCAAATGGTAGGTAAACATTTTATTCTGGTCACAATTCTTTTGCAGTTGAGTCCACCAAAATTGTAAAACTTGGGCAATTGGTCATAAGCTCAGAATTATAGGAAATCTGTCTTGTCATATCAGAAATTCTAATCATGAAATTTGGCAGGTTTTTCAATATAAACCTTCACCTACTGATTTTAGAATTTTAAATGAGAATTGTTAGTTGCTACAAAGTACTATCGTGATGAAAGCTGCTAGCAATACTCAGTAGGGAGTGGCGACCCCTACATTTGTTACCTCTCAGTAACTCTGCAGTTGACCCATCTGCTGTGCCCATCACTGGCATGGAGGGTAGCAGCCTTTAATTGACCAAAGCCTTACCTCTTAGACAGGAATGCCACAGAAACCACTTGTCCAGCTCCAAGCCGACTGCCCAGGTAGAAGGTGTGGCTTGGTGGAGCTGCCCTGTGCCCCAGGAAGACGTGTGTGGCATGAGGGTCTTTCTTCCCTTGATTGGGAGGCAGTGTAGGTGGAAGTCTCTCGCTCATGCCAGGTGATTGACTAAGCCCCTTCCTCACCTACTCAGAGCCACAAAAGTGGGCAGACAGCCAAGGTTGGTCCCAGGAAATGGGGTGGGTCAGAGGTATAGGCACCCAGAGTCAAAAGGAAGCCTTGGATGCCACCCCACCCATGGTAGAACTCTTCCCCTTCTAACACATACACTCAGAATTAACACACCTGCTATCCTGTTTTTCTCGGGCTCCATACCTCTCACCCCACCCCTCACTTCCACACTGCCAGTGCTAGGGAGCTCCTTCCCACTGCAGGCAGCCCAGGAAAGTGGAAAAGGCTACTTCTCTGTGACTCTTTCACCTACCCCTCCTGTCAGTCAGTCTGTCCACCCACCCAGTTTGGGAACTGAGGGGGCACTGTGCTAGGGGTTAGGGGGCTCCTGCCCCCAAGCAGTTCCCTTTGGGTAACAGGCCCCTTCCTCTTCAGCTCTACCCTCCCCTTATTCCCATTGCACAAAATGAGCGTGTATGGATCCTGCCACTTTCCAACACTAGGAGCCCAGTGAGCCAGGAGCCTGAGTGACTCTTCTGCTCCCCCTAGCACAAAGCCTGGCTTCTGAATGGCAGAGAGAGGCAGCCTCCTCCATTGGTCTCAGAAACAAAGAAATGTTGCTCTGAAGCTGGAGCCTCCCTTGGGCCTGGGTACCAGGACTGCCTGGGGAGAAGAGGAAAACCTACCCTGCCCCTGGCCATAGTGTCAGGTGGAGAGCCAGGCCACATGCACCCGCAAGAAGGGGACGTGAGAGTGGGCAAATGCCCTGGGCTCTCTTATCTCCATTATTCATCAAATCCTGGGCTGAAGATTCTTGGTAGGTGGGGCGTAGGGATGGCAGAGGCACCACAGACTGTTTCCTCTCCACAAGGGTAGGAGCCAGGTAGAAATGCCCCAATATATTCTAGCCCTACCGAGCCCCACCCCTGCCCAGGGGCCAGAGAGATCTGCACATATTTCAAGGCCAGACCCAGTCCTGTGAGAACAATTCAAGTCCCCTCCATGTTGGGGTATGCCAGAGGTGGGTGTTGGAGGAAGAGCTATGATAAGACGTAAGGTTTGGGGATGATTGGGGCCAAGGAGAGTAAATGACCTGGTGCCACCCCATGAAGAAGGGATTTGTCTTCTCCACCGTAGGCTCAGTGCCTCCGGGTGAAGCTGCCCTGTTGCTTCCTAATCCTGTTATTTATCATCAGTTATTTCAGACCCTCACTAAAACTAGACAACAAATATACATGTGCTTGTCACCTAGATTAAGAATTAAAACATGGCAGGTGCAAGTGAAAACACCTGGTTACTCTTCCCTGCTCAGAGATAACTATCCTGAATTTCTTTATAAACTTTTCGTACTTGTAGATTTGAATCACTTAATATCCAGAATTGCATTGCATGCGATGTGGGGTTTTTTTGCCATTTTTTTATTGGCAAAATTTACTATAACGTAAAATTTACCATTTTAACCACTTTTAAGTATACAATTCGGTGACATTAAATACATTCACTATGTTGTACAACCATCACCACTATCCATTTCCAATTTTTTTTATCACCCTAAAACAGAAGTTCTCTACACATTCCCTCTCCTCCCCCTCTCCTGGTAACTCTAATCTACTTTCTGTCTGTATGAATTTACCTCATATAGGTGGAATCATATAATAATTGTCCTTTTGTGACTGGCCTATCTCGCTCAGCATAATGTTTTTAAGGTTCATCCATGTTGTAGCATGTGTCAGAATTTTGTTCCTTTTTCAGGCTAAGTAATATTCCATTGTATCATCTGTTGATGGACATTTGCATTGTTTCTACCTTTTGACTATTGTGAATAATGCTGGCAAAAACATTGGTGTGCAAGTATTTGTTTGAGTTTCTGCTTTCAGTTCTTTTGGATATATACTGAGGAGTGGAATCTCTGAATCACATGGTAATTCTATGTTTAACTTTTTGAGGAATCACCATACTGTTTTCCACAGTGGCTGTGCCATTTTACATTCCCACTAATAGTGCACAGGGGTTCCAGTTTTTCCGCTTTCTTGTCAACATTTGTTTTTTTCTTTTTTTTTTTTCTTTTTTTCTTTTTTTGGTTATAGCCATCCTACTGGTGAAGCTGTATCACATTGTGGTTTTAATTTGTATTAGTGTTGTTGAGCATCTTTTCTTATCCTTATTGGACACTTGTCTATCTTTGGAGAAATGTCTATTCCAGTCCATTGCCCATTTTTTTGTGTTGGGTTGTTTGTGTTGTAGTTAAATAGTAGGAGTTTTTAAAATATGTTCTAGGTATTAATTCCTTATCAGATGTATGAATTGCAAATATTTTCTTCCATTCTTTCAGTTGTCATGTCACTCTCTGGATGAGGTCCTTTGATGCACAAAAGTTTTTAATTTTGAGAAAGTTCAGTTTACCTATTGTTTTCTTTTTTGCCTGTATTTTTGTTGTTTATCCAAGAAATCTTTGCCAAATCCAATGTCATGAAGATTTTCCCATTTTCACTAAAGATTTTATAATTTTAGTTTTTAGATTTTTTATGTTTTGCTTTTTTAGTATGGTATATGGTAAGGGTCCAAATTTATGCTTTTGTATATGAATATCCAGTTTTCCCAGTACCATTTGCTTAAAAGATTATCTTTTCTCCATTGAATAGTCTTGGCACCCTTGTCAAAAGTCTATTAACCATATATGCAAGGGTTTATTTTGGGCTCTCTATTCTGTTGGTCTATATGTCTGTCTTTATGCCACCACCATGCTGTTTTGATTACCATAGTTTTGTAGTAAGTTTTAAAATTAGAAAATTGATTCCTTCAACTTTGTTTTTTCCAAGATTGTTTTGGCTATTTAGGGTCCCTTGAGCTTCCATATGAATTTTACAATGGGTTTCTCTATTTCTACAAATAAATAAATAAATAAATAAATAACAAAACACCTGTGGGGGATTTTGATAGGAATTATTAGATTGAATCTGTAGCTTGCTTTGGCTAGTATTGCCATTTTAATAATATTAAGTTTTCCAATCCATGAACACAGGATGTTTTTCCATTTCTTTATGTCTTCTTTAATCTTCACTGTTTTTTAGTTTACAGTGTCAAGTCTTTTTCAACTCCTTGGTTAAAGTTATTTCTAAGTATTTTTTGATGCTATTATAAATGGGATTGTTTCCTTGATTTCCTTCTTAGATTGTTTATTATTAGTGTATAGAAATGCACTGATTTTTGTGTGTCAATTTTGTATCCTGCAACTTTGCTGCATTTGCTTATTAGCTCTAACAGTTTTCGTGTGTGTCCGTGTGTAACCTTTAATGTTTTCTAAATATTAGATCGTGTCATCTGCAAACAGGTCACTTTAAAATGTTGATGGCTTTATTTCTTTTTCTTGCTTAATCAGTGGTTAGAACTTCCAATACTATGTTGAATAAAAGTGGCAAAAGTGGGCACTCTTGTGTTCTTGCGTCATTCCTGAACTTAAAGTTTCAGTCTTTTATCATTTAGTATGATGTGAGCTGAGGGTTTTTCATGCACGGCTTTATCATGTTGAGGAAGTTTCAATTCCTAGTTTACTAAATGTTTTTTATGAAAAGGATGTCGAATTTCATCAAATTTTTTTTTTTTGGAAAAATTGAGATGTTTATGTGGTTTTTATTCTTTCATTCTATTAATATGGTATATGATATTAGTTGCTTTCCATGTGTTGAACCATCCCTGCTTGCCCAGAATAAATCCCACTTGGTCATGGTATATAATACTTTTTAATATGCTGATGAGTTTTTGCATTAAGATTCACAGTGGATATTGGTATGTAGTTTTCTTGTTAGTGTCTTTGTTTGCTTTGCTATCTGGGTAACACTGGCCTCATATAATGAGTTAGGAAATTTTTCCTTCTGTTCAGTTTTTGGAAAGAATTTGTGAAGGGTTGCTGGTAATTCTTTAAATGTTTGGGAAAATTCATGAATAAAGCTATTTTGATCAGGGCATTTCTTTTTTGGGAAGTTTTTGATTACTGATTCTATCTCCTAGTTACTAGTTATAGGTTTAGTTATATTTTCTATTTCTTTATGATTTTGTTTTGGTATTTCTGGAAATTTACCCATTTCACCTAAGTTATCCAATTTGTTGGTACAAATTGTTCATAGTACTCTCTTATAATCCTTTTTCTTTCTATAAAATCAGTACTCATGTTTCTACTTTTATGCCTAATTTTACTAATTTGAGTCTTTTTTTCTCAGTCTATCTAAGTGTTTATCAGATTTTTTTCTTAAAGCCAATTTTTGGCTTGATTTTCTCTATTGCTTTCTGTTCTTAATTTCATTTATCTATACTCTAATCTTTATTATTTCCTTCCTTCTGATAGCTTTGGGTTTAGTTTGCTCTTCTATTTTCTTAATATGTGAAGTTAGGTTATTATTTGAGATCTTCCTTTTTTAATGTGTGCATTTACAACTGTAACTTTCTGTCTTAGCACTCCTTTGCTGCATCTGATAAGTTTTGGTATGTTGTGATTTATTTTCATTTGTCTCAAGGTATTTTCTAATTTCCCTGTGATTTCTTCTTTGAGACATTGGTTGTTTAAGAATTGTTATTTAATTTCTACAAATCTGTGAATTTTCCAATTTTCCTTCTGGTATTGATTTCTAGTTTCATCCATTATGATCAGAAATGATACTTTATATAATTAAATTTATTAATATTGTTTTGTGGCCTAATATGGTATGTCCTAGGGAATGTTCCATGTGCATTTGAGAAAAAAAATGTGTATTTTGCTGTTGATAAGTGGAGTGTTTTGTATATGTCTGCTAGGTACAGTTGGTTTGCAATGTTATTCAAGTTTTCTAGTTATTGATATTCTCTCTGATTATTCAATCCATTATTGAAATTTGAGTATAGAAGTCTCCATTTATTACTTGTAGAACTGTCTATTTCTCTCTTTAAATTTGTCAATGTTTGCTTTATATATTTTGGGGCCCTGAAGTTGGGTATGTATATGAATTGCATGTTATAAAACTTTATGTAAAAGTCTCATTCAGGTGATACCATACTGTAGCTTGTTTTTTATATTTTGATTATACTTTCAGGATTCATCTATGTTAATGTGAAGTGCTGTGGTTCCTTCCCTTTCACTGCTGTGTAGAGTTTCCTTACTTGACTGTACTACAATTTTTTTCTAGTCCTCTGTATCTCCATACACATTTTGAAATCAGCATGTCAGTTTTTACAAAAAAATCCTGCTGAGACTTGATTGGCACTGCATCAGATCTATAAATCCATTTGGGGGAATAGTGACATCATAACAATATTAGGTCTTTCTATTCATGATAACTCTATTTTGGTCATCTTTAATTTCTATCAACCATGTTTACAGTTTTCAGTTTATAGGTCTTGCACGTATTTGTTAAATTCCTATGTCTTATCTTTCCTGATGATTTTGTAATTGGTATTGTTTTGTCTTGTGGTTGCCCCACAGAAAGTGGTATCAAACCCACCACCACCCAAAATATGTTTGAATGTCAAGGCTGATAATACCACACATGTACTAAGAGGCTATGAAAAGGTTTATTACTCACATGATGGGGCTTTCTGGGGAAAGCAGTGTAGGTACCTAAGCTGGTCCAAGATAGCTTGATTGAAGAAAGGGGCTGACAGCTCTTGTTTTTATTATGGTTGGGTAATGGGACCAAAGTGAGGATTCCCATATATGGACTCGATATGCATGATTTAAACTTCCCCACTGACAACGAGGGCAGGAAGCCAGAGCTTTCTTATTGACTTGTCCAGATGTGGGCCAAGAGACAGGGGGATGGGATTTGAAAGCTGTCAGTGGTCAAACATCAAAAATAGACTCAGATTTTTATTACATTTATTTACATTTAAGCTTCAGTTGTTCATTAATAGTATATAAAAATACAATTGACTTTTGTGTGTTTAACTTATATCCTACGACCTTGCTCAATTCTCTTATTAACTTCAGTAGCTTTTATTGTGAATTCCTTGGTAATTTCTATGTAGATGATTATGTTGTCTGCAAATAAGGGCATTTATAATTCTTTCTTTTTATTTTAACTTAAATAACCTTAAAATTAACCTTAGATCCCTGGTTAGAACTTTCATACAATGTCGAATAAAAGTGGTGGAGTGAACACCCTTGCCTTGTTCCTAATCACAGGGAGAAAGCTTTCCTAGGTATTTCATAGATGCCCTTTAGAAGAAAGTTCTTTTTCATTACTTACATACACAGAAATTTTATGGATTTTGAATACTACCAAATGATTTCTGAATTAAGTATATGTTTTTTCTTTTTTGATTTGTTAGTACGATGAAGTACATTGATTGATTTTTAAATGTTAAACCAAGCTTGCATGCACGGGATAAACTCTAGTTGGTTATGATGTGTGCTTTTTGTATGTTGCCAGATTTGATCTGCTGAAATTTTGTTAAAGGTTTTTTCATCTTTGTGCATGTTGGAATATTTGTCTATAGATTTCTTATGATATCTTTGTCTGGTTTTGGTAACAGGATATTGCTGGGTTTATAAAATAAGTTGAGTGTTCTCTGCTTTTCTGTTTTCTATATAGTTGTTATTCCATCTTGACTGTTTGTTAGCTTTTACCAATGAAGTTTAGAGTTTTCTTTGTGGAAAGGATTCAAATTATAAATGTAATTTCTTTAATATACATATGTACAGCTACTTAGATTATATAGTTCTTCTTGAGTGGGCTTTTATAATCTATATTTAAAAAATTATCCATATTACCTTAATCATAACATTTATCGGGGTAAAGTTGTCATAATATTCTTATATTGTCTGTAAAATATGGAGTGATATCCCCTCTGTCATTGCTGATATTGGTAATTTGTGTTCTCTCTCTTCTTTTCTTTCAGTAGAGGTTTATTAATCTTATTATTTTAAACAACATTTTGGTTTTATTAATTTTTTGTTTTTAAATTTTTTAATTTTATTGATTTCTGTTATATTGTTTATTACTTTCTTCTGGTTACTGTGGATTTTCTTTTCTTCTGATTTTTTAAAGGGAAAAGTATAAATCATCAATTTGAGATGACTTTTCTAAAATAAGCATTTTAATGCTACATATAGACCTCAAAGAACTGCTTTACCTGCATCCACGTATTTTGCTCTGTTGTTTCCATTTCATTCAGTTCAAAAATTTGCTAATTTCTCTTGTGAATTCTTCTTTGACTCATGGGTTATTTAAAAGTGTATTTAAGTTTTTAATATTTAGGGATTTTAAGATATAATTTTATTATTTCTAAATCAATTTTTTATTAGTCAGAGAACATACTTTGTTTCATTTTGGTCCTTTAAATTTTGAGCTTTTCTTCCCCCCTAAATTTATTTATTTTAATTAGTTTCAAGTATACCATACATTGATTAGACATCAATATAGTTCGTAAAATGATCCCCCCAATTGATCCCTACCTCCCTTGACCCTCCACCTAGCCAACATATTAATGCTAGTTGCATTCCTTATGCCATGTTCCCAATCCCCAAACCTCCCTCCCCTCTGTCCATCACCAAATTGTCCACTATATTTGTGAGTCTGTTTTTGATTAGATTGTTCTTTTTGTTCCTTAGATTCTGCATATAAGTGAAATAATATAGTGTTTATCTTTCTCTGTCTGACCTAAATATCTTTTAGGTCCATCAAAACGATATTTTTCCATCCCCTTCCTTTTAGTCTGTGTGTGTCTTTTAATTTGAAGTGAGTTTTTTATAGGCAACATGTAGGGGTCTTGTTTTCCTTTCTATTCATCCACTGTGTCTTCTAGTTGGAGCACTTCTTTTCCATTTGAGGTACTTATTGATAGGAGTGTATTTGTTGCCATTCTTTATTCCTGTTTTCTATACATGTTTTTTTTCTTCTTAAAGAATTCCCTCCAACATTTCCAGTAATACTGGCTTGGTGGTGATAAGTTCCTTTAGCTTATTTTGTCTGGGAAGCTCTTTATCTGTTCTTCAACTCTAAATGATAGCTTTGCTGGATAAATTATTCTTGGTTGTATATCCTGGGTCTTCACCCAGTCACATATTTTTTGCCAAGCCCTTCTATCCTGCAGTTTCTTTTGAGAAATCAGCTGCCAGTCTTATAGGTTTTCCCTTATAAGTAACTGTTTTTCTCTTGCTGCTTTTAATATTCTTTCTTTGTATTTAACCTTTGGCATTTTAATTATGATGCATTGTGATGTGGACCTTTATGGATCCCTGATTTTTGAAATTCTCTGAGCTTCCTGGGGTTTTATGTCCATTTCCTTCACCAGGTTAGGGAAGTTTTCCATCATTATTTCTTCAAACAGCTGTTCAACATCTTGATTTTCTTCGGTTACACCAATCAGACAGATATTTGGACCCTTGATAGTGTCCGATATGCTCCTTAAATTATTTTTACAGTCTTGACATCTCATCTCTTGCTATTCTGATTGTGTGTCCTTGGCTTTTGCATCCTCTAGATAGGGCATTTGATCCTTTTCTTTATTCACTTTGTTTATTCCATTTAATACACTTCTCATCTCTGATAATGTATTCTTCATTTCAGACTGGTTCCCTTTTATAATTTCCATTTACATATTTGTTTTGTTTTTTTTGAAGTTCTCACTGAATTTATCTACACTTCCCAAAAGTTCATTGAGCATCTTTATAACCAGTGCATCCGTTAGATTACTTGACTTCATATCTGGATCTCTGTTCCGTTCTCTCATATGGTTTCTATTTCTTTGTCTTCCCATTGTGGCTGCCTTTCTTTGTTTGTTTGTATGTACTAAGCAAAGCTCCTAAGCCTCCCGGTCTTATTGTTGTGGATTTGTGAAGTAGGTGTCCGGTGGCACGGTCCTGAGAGGGGTTCAGCTGCAGGCCTAACAGCCTAAGCCTCTACCCCTCCGTGGCCACTTGTTAAGTTTCAGCAAGCAATCCACAGATGCTGTGCTTATAGTTGCCTCAAAAGGCCATACCAGAAACTGAGGCCAGCTGCCTCCAGTGTGAGTCTAGGCACTGCTCAGCAAGGAACACCTGACTCACTGAGGATATACCTCGATGTGGCTTGGGTTGGGCAGCGAGTTGGGGGAGGTGGGGTTTCAGGGAATACTCTGTGCAGGGCGACCTCTGTTGTCTGGTTTGATGACGTCTCAGCTATGGCAGCGCTGTGTCTGCGCACTGGGAGAGGGGAGGGCTCAACAGAGAACGATGGATACCACTGGCACTTCTGTACATGCAAGTCTCACCTGGGCCCTCACTCCGACAATGTCTCCCTGTAAGTCTCTCATGCCCCCTGCATGCAGACGAATCAGCACTGAGTAAGCTCAGAGTAAGCGGGTCCATCACCGGGAAAATCCACTCGGGGACGCGGTCCCTTTAAGAGGCTTCTGCTGCTTCCGCAGCCTCCATCTCACTCAGCTGCTGGGGACCTGCGTCCTTGCCCCGTCCTACCTTCTACCATTGCAGGGTGATTTCTCAGATTTCTCCTTAGTTATATGGCTTGTTTCTCTAGATTCCAGGCAATTTTTCCTTGCTGCTGCTCCTCGTTTTGGTCACAACTCTGATTTGGTTGCTAGAGGGATGAACAGAGACTCTATCATCTGCGCCATTTTTTTCCTCTGTTGAGCATTTTATTATGGCCCAGAATAAGGTCTATCTTGGTGATGTGCATTTGCAAAGAACATGTATTCTTTTGTTTGGGTGTTCAATGTGTCAATTTCATTCATAATGTTGTTGAAGTCTTCTGTATTCTTATTGATATGTTGTCTGGGTGTTTTATCTATTACTGAGAGGGAAGTGTTAAAGTCTCCAATTGTAATTATGTATTCATTCTTCTTTCAGTTCTGATTTTTGCCTCATGATTTTGGAGTTTTATTAGGTATATACACATTTAGAATTGTTTTGTCTTATGACAAATTGACTATATCATTTTGAAATATCTTCTAAACTTTGATAATATTCTTGTGTTGAAATCTAGAGTTAATATTGTCACTCTTTTATTTGTTTAGTGCTTATTTGGTGTATCTTTTTTCAATTTTCTTATTACCTATGTCTTTATTTTTTAAATGGGTGTTTTATTTTTTTTGTACACAGCATATATTTGAATCTTGCTGTTTTATTCCATCTGACAATCTCTGCATTTTAATTGAAGTATTTAGACTATTTATAGTTAATGTAGTTATTGATATGGTTGGATTTAAATCTACTGTTTTATAATTTCCT
The DNA here is from genome assembly GCA_028627145.1 of Eidolon dupreanum. Classification (NCBI taxonomy): domain Eukaryota; kingdom Metazoa; phylum Chordata; class Mammalia; order Chiroptera; family Pteropodidae; genus Eidolon; species Eidolon dupreanum. The sequence goes on along the minus strand of CM053507.1, from coordinate 48,751,452 downwards.
CTTTATTTGTCCCATTTCTTTTTAATTCTTCTACCTCTTATTTTATATTTTATTTTTTCTCCACTATTGATTTATTAGCTATAATTTTTTTTGTTTTATTTAAATTTTTTAATGGTTGTGCTAGGGTTTACAATATATATCTTTAACTTATACCACTTCATGTATGATATAAAATCCTTATAAAAGTATACTATTTCTCTCCCTCCCATCCTTTGCGCTATTATTATGTACACTCTAATGCTACATATATTGTGACCCCTGTAGTATATTTGACTACATTTGCTGTAGACAGTCAATTATCTTCTAAAGAGATTAAAAATAAGGGGAAAGTATATCATATTTACCTAAAAATGTATCATATGGTAGAATTACCAATCCCCCACCCCATGATACCCATGGCCTAACCCTCACATCTGTGAATGTGTTACCTTGTATGGCAAAAGGGACTTTGCAGATAAGATTAAGAATTTTGAGATGAAGAGATTATCCTGGATTATCCACATGGTCCCAATAAGAGGGAGATACTACTTCAGAAGTAGGAGATATGATAAGAATAAGCAAGAGGTTAAAGTGATATAAGGAAAGGGTTAATAGCTAAGTAATGCAGATGGCCCCTAGAATCCAGAAAAGGCAAGAAAATGAATTATTCTCTAAGGAGCCTCTAGAAGGAACCAGCCCTGCAGTCACCTTGACTTTAGCCCAGAGAAGCTGATTTCAGAGTTCTGGCCTCTAGAACTATAAGAGAATAAATATGTGTTTTTTAACACACCAAGTTTATGTTAATTTGTTACAACAGCCATAAGAAACTAATATACCCATAATTTTTACTATTTCCACCGCTAGTCATTTATTTGTATAGATTGAAATTTCTATCTGGTATTATACTCCTTTTGCCTGAATAACTTCATTTAACATATCTTGCAGTGCAGATCCACTGACAATACTCTGTTTTTGTTTCTCCTCCTCCCTGGGGCTCCACTTATGTATATTTTAGATAGGTGGATATCATCTCATAGCTCCCAGTTCTCTTCTCTTTCACTCTTTTTTCATATTTCCATTTTCATAATTTCTATTTACCTGATTTCCATTTTTACTTATTTTCTCTGCTATATACAGTCAAATTACTCATCTTTAATGTGTTTATTTTTAGCATTTTTTGTCCCTTTATAGTTTACAACTTTTTACTGAAATATCTTATCTGTTCAACATATTGTCTACTTTTTCAACTAAATCTTTTAAAATGTTTTAACTAGTCTTTGATAGTTCTGACATCTGGATGGGCCATCTCTTGGTCGTCTTCTGTTGACAATGTTCTCTTTTGATAATGAGTCATTTCTTGTTCCTTTTTCATATCTCAATTTTTTTATTTCATGCTGGACCTTGTGTATAACAAGATAATAGAAACTGAGGTATCTATGCCTGGAAATGGGCATGCCTTTTATTCTATCAGGTCATTAGTATGGAGTGTTGAATCAACCTAGTGATGAGCTGAGCAGTGGGCTGCTGCCACCATGCACTAGTATGAGGCCTTATCAGTGTTCCTGCTTCAGACTGAGCTTTCAGGAGACCCTGCTGCTTCTTTCTCCTGTGCCTGCATGAATGGGATTTGAGGGTTGTGGGAGTTGGAATCTTTTTGCAGTCTTACCTCTTAGCCTGCCTCCAGTGGTAGGCTGCTGTTGTTACTTGGTGCAGGCTCATGGAGGGGGCAGGGGGATTTCTTGAGATTTCTCTCTCCTTTTGTTACAGCCTCAGTCTTGGGCAAGCCTTGTGTGCCTTAGCCTCATGGGTGGGGCTTTTTCAATGTTCTTGGTTAGTGCAGGTAATGATGGGAAATTCTTTTCCACCTCTGTGCACTGAGCATGAGGGATTGATTTGAACTTTGTTGCAAAAGAACCCTTAAAAAGCTACTGGCATTTCTTTGGTAAAACTTCAGCACTCTACAGAGTTATAGCTGTAGACTGTAGCTCTGACCCCATACCCTGCTGAGAAACCCTCTAGTGCATACCATGACCCTAAGATCAAAGGCTTTGAGTTCTACAGTCTCCAGCCTCTCATCAGGACTTTCCATCAGTTATTTAAGTCCTGTGCCTCAGCCCCAGATCATCAGTTTTGAAGGCAGATGTCTTGTTCTCTGTGTAATGCTAGAGATGGTGCCTGGCGCATGGTAGAGACTTAGCAACTATCTTAAGTGGATGAGGAATGAGTGCAAGCCTAAAAAGCTCTTACCTCCCCAAATTTCCAGCATATGGACGCCTGCCCAGCCTCCAAGTTCATGCACAGATGTTGCAGAGAAGCCTTTCTTGGGACTCCCCAGATTTGAGGAGGGGCCTCTTCTCTGTGTTCCCTGTCCTGCGCTTGTCAGTCCTAGCACAGATCTTGCAGTATTAATATAACTGCTTGAACTTCTGCTCCCTCCTAGGTACTCAGGGCAGGGACATACCAGCCAGGCCTGCCCCGCCCAGCGCCAGCCACTTGGTGAGCCTGCAGGAGACCTTTGCTGCCCCAGCTTTGGGATGATTCTGCATGTACATGCTGTGTTTAAAAAATTTAAGGCCTCTTTTCTGTTTTAGGAAAAGTAAATCATCACATTCCCTTCCATGGATATGAGGACTTGGCCTAGAAGCATGTGGTGCATCCTGCAAGGCTGGAGGCGAGGGCACCTGAGCCCCTGGGGAGCCCCGAGGGGTCAGCGGGCACCCCCAGGCATCCGTGCTGTGGCCAATAAGGCCTCCAGGAGTGGGGACGAATACAGTCACGTGGTAGTGGGTGCAGGCTCCGCAGGCTGTGTGCTGGCCCGGAGGCTCACAGAGGACACTGATAAACATGTGTTGCTGTTGGAGGCTGGGCCCAAGGACATGTATGCAGGAAGCAAGCGGCTCTTGTGGACGATCCACATGCCTGCAGCCCTCGTGGCCAACCTGTGCAACAGCAAGTACAACTGGTACTACCACACAGAACCGCAGACAGGCCTAGACGGCCGTGTGCTGTACTGGCCACGCGGTCGGGTGTGGGGAGGCTCCTCGTCCCTCAATGCCATGGTCTACGTCCGTGGGCATGCTGAAGACTACGACCGCTGGCACCGGGAAGGTGCCACCGGGTGGGACTATGCACACTGCCTGCCCTACTTCCGCAAGGCGCAGCGCCACGAGCTGGGCGCCAGCAGGTACCGAGGCGGCGAAGGCCCGCTGTGCGTGTCGCGTGGCAGGACCAACCACCAGCTGCACCGGGCGTTCTTGGAGGCTGCACAGCAGGCCGGCTATCCCCTCACTGAGGACATGAACGGCTTCCAGCAGGAAGGCTTCGGCTGGATGGACATGACCATCCACGAAGGTAGCTTAAGACTCCCATCCCCATATCCCTGGTTCTTCCTTTAAGAAAAAAATCAGCCCCATCCCTCGTAGTCCTGTCATGGTCAGTAAGCGTGGACAAATGGGCTGGTATGAAATAGAGGGGATGTGACATATTGTGCCCCCTCTGGGCCACAGAATACAACCCCTAGGCAATGAAAAATGCCTTGAGAATGAGGACACCTGGGCATTCTCTGGGCCTCTGGCTATGGATAATGGAGAGTTAGCTCTCTGGCCAAGCAGCCCAGAGTCCACTAGAGACTTACAGATGAGGAAATTGAGGCACAGAACATCCAGAGGACCTGAGGTTGATATGGATTTCAGTTGGGTCTTCCGGTCTCAGCCTTACTTTGAAGGCAGAGCCTACGTGGTCAGGGGTGGGACAGATTCCTTCCTTCTCTAGCCCCTTCCCACTTCTCCCTGCGCAGGTGCCAGGGGAAAGTAGGGGCTGTGTCTGATCTTGCTCTGTCCTGCAGGCAAGCGCTGGAGCACTGCCTGCGCATACCTGCACCCGGCACTGAGTCGTCCTAACCTCACAGCCGAGGCCCGGACATTTGTGAAAAGGGTGCTGTTTGAAGGCACCCGCGCAGTGGGCGTGGAGTACATCAAGAATGGCCAGAACTATAGGGTAAGTCAGTTACCCCCAGGCAGTTCAGATGGCAGGGAGTGGGCAGCAGTCATGCCCTTATCTTCACCAGAGCCGTGATGAAGGGTGAACTGCTGGTGGCAGTGGCCTGGCAGAGCTGAGGAAGCCCCCAGTCCAGCCTCCTGCAAAGAGCTTGTGGAGCCCTGGCATGGGTGCTCCTTGTGATCCTCTGCCTGCTACTCCCCCTCAGAGCTGTCCCCAAGTACCTTCTTTTAAATTGAGTTTTATTAAAGGTTTTAAAAACCCCAGCTGTGATCGTACTCCATATTCCTGCACTGTTTTCCACTTAGCAGTTTGTCAGGATTGTTCTGCATCCCACATGAAGATCTGGCACATCTTGCTTTATTAAAACCACTCATTTGGGTGCCTGCTTTAATTCATCTCATTTAAGCTCTACAATACTGTTTTTAAGACCATCGTTACTATCTGGCCATTGCAGAATATATCAGAGTATGACCCACGCTTTATTTATGATTGTACACCATAGCTGCCTATGTGGGATGCTTTCACGTGTCAGCACCCTAAGCATCCCCTTCCTCACTCTTGGGCCTATGAGCAGGATCCACACTTGGGTAAGTCACACCAAGGCAATGTTCTCAGGGTTCTGTCTGGCTTCTGGAGAAGGGAAGTGTGACCCGCATGGCCCTCTGCCTCTTCCAGGCTTATGCCAGCAAGGAGGTGATTCTGAGTGGAGGTGCCATCAACTCTCCGCAGCTGCTCATGCTCTCAGGTGTCGGCAACGCAGATGACCTCAGGAAACTAGGCATCCCAGTGGTGTGCCACCTTCCAGGTGAGCTCACTTCACCACTGCTCCCAGAGGGTGTCTCTGCTAAATAAAATGGTTTATTTTATTTTACTAGCATAGAGTGTGGGAGGGTACAGGACTTGGTGCCCCCCCAAAACTGTCACATTCATCCCATGAACCCAAAGGTCTCCCATGCATCACAATCCTACCCGCCCCTCCACAGGGACCCTGAAGACCCCAAGTCTTCTTGTTTCCCTCTCTTCTCTGGCCTATCCTACTGAGAGGTAAGCCTCTTCTAGCAGGGAGGATCTGTCTATAAAGCCTGCTAGGCCAGGCTTGGGCAGGTCACCAAGGCAAGTTCTTTGGCTGGTGGGGTTCAAGCCCTTGTGTTTTCCATCCTCAGGACTCACTAGTTGCTCTGATGTTAAAGATACCAATTCAGTGCTCCTGGGGAGGGGAGAATTTTTCAAAACCAGGGAGATGTTGAGAGGCCAGCTAAATCCCTCTTGATAGTCTTTTCCTAACTACTCCCTCCCATTTCAGGAGTTGGCCAAAACCTGCAAGACCACCTGGAGATATATATCCAGCAGGCATGCACCCACCCCATCACCCTCCACTCAGCACAGAAGCCCTTGAGGAAGGTCCTGACTGGTCTGGAGTGGCTCTGGAAGTTCACAGGTAGGCATGATCACCCATGACCTTGGTAGAGATGGTCTCCTTCTTGAAGTAACAAGCAAGGGTTCTGCCCCAGGTTGCTGGTTTGAAGCTGAGCTATGCCATTTTCCTCAGCTCTTTGAGCCTCAGTGTTCTCATCTGCAAAATGGGGTTATACCGTTCCTGCATAATGGGCTGGTATGAGGACCAGATTCAATAGCACAGGCCACGACTCCTCAAGGGCTATTCCTTACAGATGGCCTTGTTCTAGATACCTTCAGGGGTCTAAGGAGCCAAGAGAAAAAGTAGTTGGTCCTGGGCTACAGAATCAGCATCTATCTCTTAGCATTTTCCATTTGCTTTCTAGCGGAGTCTCAGAGCACCAAGTTTGGCCAGGAAATGGTGCTTTGAAATCCTACTTATTGGCTCAGCATATGTTTCCTGCATATCTACTATGTGCTATGGGGTAGAGGGTGAGAAGTGCCAGTAAGGCAAGTATCCTTGGGCAGTTTACACTCTAGTGGAGACAATGGAAAGAACTAAGTAAATAGGCTAAATTTTAAGTACAGTGAAAGAAAGATCAGGATGTTAATTAAACTAGGCAGGGGATCTGAAAGGCAGGATGAACATGTGCAAAGGCCCTAGGACTAGGCAACTTCGTTGGGCCAGGGAGACTGTAGCACATTGAAGTTGGGAGGAAAGGGCTTGAGGGCTGGCTGCAGGGGACCACTGAGGTAGGCCAGGGCCCCAGCAAGGGGGCCACTAGAGCTACCAGTTAAGAGGTGATCTGGGCTTGGACTGAGGCAGGGGCGTAGGTGGCAATGCCAAGTAGATGGCTTCAAGTAGATTTTGGAACTAAAGTCAACGAGACTTTCTGAAGGGCTATATAGTGGGTGATGAGGACAGGAGGAAGCAGGGACAGCTCAAGTTTCTGCCTTTTGTCTTGAGTGAAAGGAACAGGTAGAAGCTCACCAGGCATACAGGATGGGCCAGGTTAAGGATGCCCATGGGACGTTAGGCCTTCCAGTTGAGTCTGCAGCGGTGGAGTCAGGGGAGAGGCCAAGCTGAAGAACCTTGGCACATAGCTGAAATTGAAAGCTGTGGTGCTGGATGAGCCCACCTTGGGGAAAGATGGTAGAATGTAGTCCAGGCACCAGGAGAGAAGAAGCCGGCCTTCGTGCCACACCCTGATTTACTACTCTTCGGACTCTCAGGGGATGGAGCCACAGCCCATCTGGAAACAGGGGGGTTCATCCGGAGCCAGCCTGGGGTCCCCCACCCGGACATCCAGTTCCACTTCCTGCCATCCCAAGTGATCGACCATGGGCGGGTCCCTACCCAGCAGGAGGCTTACCAGGTGAGCACATAGTCTCATCTTCCCCACTGCAGGGCCTTCATGGTGGTAGGGAGTCCAGCAGCCCGTGCTCTTCAGCCGCTCACTGTGTCTGAGTGGAGAGAGGCAGGCTGTGTGATGCATGGAAAGGTGAGACAGACACCCAGATCAGAGTAGATACTGTAGGTCCTGGCCACTAGAAATGGACCAGTGAGGCTGACTGCTGAGGGATTTGCCAGCCCCTGAAAGTTTTGGACAATTGGGTATAAAGCCAGGAGTGATTCATCAAGGTGGTTTTTGATCACTTTGTGGAAGGGTGGGTAAGATGCTGGCAAATGCTAAAATGTATCTGCTCTTAATTGACTTTAGATGTAGTCTCACCCACAGGAAACCCAGGGCTTCTCTATACTAACGAGTTTGGGGATTGGTGATAGTCACCGTTTCTTCTGGGTTCTTTTAGGTGCATGTGGGGACCATGCGGGGCACGAGTGTGGGCTGGCTCAAACTGAGGAGTGCCAACCCCCAGGACCATCCGGTGATCCAACCAAACTACTTGTCAACAGGTAATTCACCAGCTACCTTTCTCTTACCAGGCCTGGGCTTGCTGGGTCATTGATTAAATGAATGCCTTTATGGGGTTCATATTTGTACCTGAATTTTATTCCTGTACCACATTTTTTGAGACACAAGTTTCCTTCTGTTCTCCCTCCACCCCATCATTCTAGGCTATGCTGCTATGTAGTGTCCTGGGTCACTTGAAGTAACCCTGGGATGTCATTTTACACAGGAGAGATTTGTAGCTTTCAGAACAATCACCAGGAGGTGCAAGGAGCTCTGGCTGTATACACATAGCTCACAGAGCATTTTTCCTGCTGTGACTTGAGTGTCCTCTAAAAGTGAATTACATTCCTGGGCCTGCCTCTTTTCCTGCAGCAAAAATGAGCACAGCCCAGTAATGGCTTATGGGGACACTCACAGCTGCACTGTGGCAGATGCAGGGCACGTGTTCTTATTCTCACTTTATAGATAAGAAAATTCAGATCCCAAATTTGACCCTGGGGCCAGCTGTATCTGTCTAGGATGCTGTCAGTTTGGGCTTTATGAGACTCTGCTTGCTTGCAGTGTAACCCCCTATGGGCAGGTGACAAGCAGCCTGATGGCATAGACCTCTCTGACCTGAACTGTCTCCCCTTGGGCAGCTTACCAAGCCTCTCCAAGCCTAGAATTTTCCAGCAAGGCCAGCAGGGAAAGAGGTGGAGTCTCACCTGTTTCTTCTTTCCAACAGAAACTGATATTGATGACTTCCGTCGGTGTGTGAAGCTGACCAGAGAAATTTTTGCACAGAAAGCCTTGGCACCATTCCGGGGGAAAGAGCTCCAGCCAGGAAGCCACGTCCAGTCAGATGAAGAGATAGACGCCTTTGTGCGGGCCAAAGCGGACAGCGCCTACCACCCGTCGTGCACCTGTAAGATGGGCCAGCCCTCCGACCCCACTGCTGTGGTGGATCCGCAGGCCAGGGTGATTGGGGTAGAAAACCTCAGGGTGGTCGATGCCTCCATCATGCCTAGTGTGGTCAGCGGCAACTTGAATGCCCCCACGATCATGATCGCAGAGAAGGCAGCCGACATCATTAAGGGGCTGCCCGCACTCTGGGACAAGGATGTCCCTGTGTACAAACCCAGGAGCCTGGCCACCCAGCGTTGAGGCAGTCACTGCCTGAAAAGCCCCCAACAAGTCAAGAGGGCCAGCACAGCCCTTGCTCCAAATGTTCTTTCCTGAAACTATCTGGACAGTTAAGATTCAGTGGCAGAGAACTGGATAATTTAATACATAAAACCATTACTGGTCAGTGATTCTTTTTCCCAGCACTTTTTTCTGGGCCCTTTGGGAAAAGCCAGTGGGAGAATGGTTAACTCCTGCCATGGCCTTGTCTTGTGTTCCGTAGTGCTCTCCAAACCAGCATCCTGCTGCCTTCCTGGGCCTTCCTCCAAAGGCAAGCCCCTCAAAGAGCAAGGTGCTTTGCACAGAGGCTGGGTGTCGGCCAGTCCTGCACAACCTTCTCCAAGGGGCCACCCTCCACCTCAGGTTGTAGCTAAGGCCAGGAGTCACGTAATAGGGACAAGAGAGCTGCTTGCTAGAAGAAACATAGGCTTCTCCTTTCTTTTCCGCTTCCCGATTTTACTCCATTTCACTCCTGATTTTACTCCATTTCACTCCTGGAGTGAGGCAAGAACTAGTGCTCAGCTCGGTCACTCTGAGGGGCTTGCAGCCCACCTGTCTGATGCCCTGCTTCTTACTAAACACGATCAGCCCAGCAAAAGGATTTCTGGACCTTGTTCAAGGAGAGAAGAGTCTGGAGAGGCTCTTTACTACCATGGGTTTCATGAGTTAGCATTTTAAAAGATTTTCCTGTTACTGGGAAACCTACAACCCAGAGCAAACCCCACATACCAGACCACCACTCCCTGCCAAAGCAGCTAGCCAGAGAGGATGCTTTATCCTTGGCCTGGGGAAGTGACTCAGCCCTGGACAAAGCTGGCTGATTCTTATTCTCCAGATGTCCATGGGAACAGACCAAGATGGAGCTGAGACTGATGAAAAAAGCAGTCAAGTAAAAGTATGCTCCCTGATCCCATAAAAATGCAATTGAGAGAATAAATTGTCAAATATTTGAGTTGGGGGTGAGGGGAACAATACAAGTAGCATTTAAAAGTTCTTTGATCTTTAAACTTCTTATAATTCAATAATGTAGTCCAGTAATTTATTTTTGAACTGAGGTGCCTTATTCCGACAGTCCTTACAAGGTAATGAAAACTAATGCATTTTGGATTGATTTTTCTGAAGATATTCAACACTACCGTCTATGGCAGGGAAGAAAAGAAGCGCTATCTGGAAATCTGCCGTGTTGGGCCCAGAATACAGAAGGGAGAAAAATGGTACATTCAAAGCTTTTCCCAGGATCAGAATGAACTGAGGTGGCTTGGAGGCTTGGCAGCCATGACTTATGTTTCTGAGAAAGACCTTCCAAAAAAGGTGGAAAGAAGAAAACCATCATACCTCTCATTTCTTTAAAAATTTTAAACATCTCTTATTTAAATCTTACCTATATCCTGTTTTATTTTCTGTTCCAAGGGAGGATCAAGAAAGAAAATTTAAATCTGCCTAGAGAGGTTCCTCACCTGCCCCACAGCCTTTGTCCATAGCCATCATCCTCTGGGTCTTGGAGCCACCTGTAAGGGCAAAAGAACAACCAAGAAGTAACAACTTAGGTGTGTAGGGTGGGTCCCAGGCGACTGTGACTAAAGCGACCTCCTTTGATGCGGGCATGGCAGGTGACACAGCCATTCAGTTCTGCCATCTTTCTTTGTGGTATTCTCAGCCTCTGAGACAATGGCTGATTTGCTGTGGCTATACTGTAAGTCAATGAAAATAATGCATCCTGGTATGGCTTAATTAGATTCCTCCCCCTCTCCCAGTCATGCTTATGAGGGCCTTGTTCCTATAATCACACAATTTAGCCATACATGGAAGTTCCAAAAGAGAAGACCATGAGCCTCATATATCCCGGACCTTTTGAAGTCAAAGTGGAAAACTGTGCTGATGGAGTTCAGACGCAGTACAGCGTAGTCTGAGTGCTGCAGCCGTCTGAAAGTTCCACTGCCCTGAGGGCACCTGACAGAATAAGGGACAGATCCCGCAAATATGGGCAAGTGTAGGAGCAGCCTGCCTGCCGTGTGACCAGGAGGTGGCAGGTCCCGGAAGGGGGAACTCTGACACCTTAGCTGCTGTCTTTCAGATTCCAGTGAAGACAGCATCATTTCCATAAATTCAAATAGATTCTTCTCTCCAACCATACCCTGTTCTTCCACCCAAAGGTCATTTCATATTTCCACTGATCAACTTAACATCAGATCTGTTACCTAGATTCTTTTCTCTTAAAAATCAGAAAACACACACACACACACACACACACACACGCACACACGCACACACGCGCACGCGCGCGCACACACCCCCCCATCCCCCTCTCACCTGGCCCTGCCTTGAGACCCAGGCAGTCTCTCTTACCATCTCCTGCTGCTCCCCCCGCCCCCACCCCCTAGGCATCCTCATGACCACTCTATTGTTCCCACTTTGGAAGCAAGGGCCCCAGGCCTGCTCTTCCTCCTTACCTGCCCTCCTAAGTTCCCAGTAAAGTAATATCATTTTAAAGAAAAAACTTTTTCAACAAATGAAAGCATAGTTGGAGTCTATTGCTAACCAGTTTTTAGGACAAACAACTACCCAACATAACAATAAAAAGCTTTGTAGAAAAGCAGCCGATTGGCAAAGACACTTAGGACTGTGGTGCAGCCTATAAAAAACAACAACAACAACAAAAAAACATAAAATAAACCACCCAGTTTTCTTTCACATGCATGGGGTCGCAGTAAAGTAGGTTCATCAAGCAGGTCAAGACCACACTGCACCGAGAGGCTTCTGGGGTCTTCATGACCCACCCTTCCTGGCCTTGGCTGATTCTGAAACCTCTTGGACTGGAGCTGGAAAGCAGCGCCTGGCCAAGTCTGGATGGAAATTACAGAGACAATTGTTAAGGAGATTCTTGCTCATTAATAGTTAAATCAGAACTGCCATTTCCATTTTGTGATATTATGAAAAAAAAAAAAAAAACAGATTAAAGAAACTAAATGTACCAGTTCTAGAGACACCACAGAATGACATTTTGGTGGAAGAGAAACCAAAAGGAAAGACATTTAATCTTACAACTTTCCTAAAACAAAGGAAAAAACCATGCTCTACAACTTCAAATTTTTCTTACAAAGAAAAATTTAATGTTAGATGAGAGGTTGAACCAGACTTTAAGCAGACAGATATTAGGAGTGGTGCAGCCTGTAAAAATGCCAGTTTCTAAGTACTGACTGGATAACGTCATTGCCTATACCAGAAAGTCAGTCCTGGTAGGCAGTGTTGGACTGGTGATGTTAAGCCACACAGTAAGACCAATACCTAGAAGAGAAACAGAGTCCCAGATGATGATAACAGTGGTTTAGCCCTTTAGGAGAAACAATGCTCTCTGCAGCTGGTATTAGGTTACCATAGGCATTGAAGGAGCCATGAGGATAAGAAAAAGTATTTACAGAATTACAATTACAGAACTGCCCTCATAGAGCGCTCACCCCTCTGAAGCTCTCGCCGGCAAACGCCAGCTCTTTGCAAGGAGAGCTCCTAAATATAATAAAATTATTACACAGTTTTATTATGAAGAACATTTTGCATTTTAATAAAAAAGAATTTACCTCAGGAAATAGTCATTTACAAACCTTGAAGTGTTTTTGCCTGGATTTGGAATAAGAATGTCTTAAGAAGAGGTAAGGTCTTCACAACAAAGTTTTTTTTAAAAAAAAAAAAACACTGATTAACAGCTTGTCTATGTAATATCTAAAAATCTAAACCAAAAATTGCTACCTGTTTGACTGCAGAGAATCCCTGCCAAGGTAACTTGACAAAGTCAGCATAATTCTGTGAACAGAAAAGGAAGCCTCAACGGGTCTAATGATCCAAAAGTGGGTTTTCATCAGGAAGTACAATCAGAGTTAGAGTGCAGTCTAATGAAAACATCAGCCCTCATTCAATTGCATATAAAAGCCCTCAGAGAGAACACACAGTACAGCACTGTTTTGTAAAAAGGCAACAATAGGATTTATCCCCGACCTTTTAGTCCTATAGATCTTCATTCTGCAACCCCTGTCCTCCCTTCCCCAGCACTCCTTATTTCTTAAGACAAGCAGTACCACCATTTCCTAGGGAACATAAGCAGAGGGATTTCATCCACTTGTGCAATTATTCCTGCACTAGACATGCAAAAATGTCCTGTGGGGGGCAGGTAAGAAAACCCACAACTATGAATGCCACAGGGTCAGAGTAACCAGCTTGACCTACTCTTGTCATGAACTTATGGGGGAGGGGTAAAGGAAAACAAGACAGTTGCGACCCATGGTGAATCAAAAGGTACACTATCAAATCATACAGCTTTTGCCTGAAGAAAAGACTACAAATAGTTATCTGGTATATCTTGTGTAAAGACAGATTTATAGTGACTCAAAATATTTTAGAAAAATCTCTGTAGTGTCAAGTTGTTTTGAACTTAAAATTTTTACCCCCAAAAGATTTTCACTGAATAAATGAGAATTGGCTCTATTTCTATAACTTCTGTTTAGTCTGAGTAAAAATACTAATAATTTCTAGATTTCGGGGGGGAACCACAATTATTAGGACCCATGGATATTGCTGCAGTTCAAATACGGTACAATAATTACAAAATATAGACCATCTCTTTACAAATACAAATTATAGTATATTACAAGTCATGTACAGTAAATCTATAATTTTTAAACAAACTAGCGTACCTAAGTTGACCTGGTTGCGAGTGCATTATTATTCCAGTTTACAGTTGCCCTTAGCCGGACAGTCAGAAAACGACCATCTGAGTGATGCTCTCTCATGTAAACTGGCGTCACAGAACAGAAAACCTCGTTTATAAGGTCCTGCTTTTCTCAGGATGACAGCTGGTACGTAGGTCCTGACTTACACATTATATTTCAGAACAGCTAAACAGGAACCAGGAAGCAGTGTATTTTGGGGGGAAGGGTTTAAAAATGGGTATGCTGGGCCCAGTGAATGTCTGATATGCTAGACCAATGGCTGAGGTAATGACACAGGTATGGTGATCGTCATCACCTTTAACCTTCCCCACCATGCCCGTGGGCAGGTGGGCCTGGGTGAGTGCCCCGGTGCACTCTGAACGAGAGGGCAGGGCTTGTCCGCCCTCAGCCAGGCACCCGTCCTCTGCGAGAGGGCTGGACCTGCTGTTTCCCACAGCTGGGGCTGAGCACATGTGCACAGCTGTTCCCTACCAGGTTTATGGCTTCCTTGAGGCATGACATCACTTGTACAAAAGTCTAATTGAATATGGACTTCACACTAGTGCCTAAACTTTCCTAACTACGAGGCACTTGTTCCCTGACCCTCTGGCACCCCACCTGAGGCCAGAGACAGCCTGCCCCTCCCTGGGGGCTACAGGGTGGTAATACATATCATTTCATCTGCCAGGTCCTCCTCCTCTCTCCCGGGGTCTGGCTCTTCGTCACTGTAGCCTGGCCCGAAGTCCTGGAGCTCATAGTCCTGCCTGCTTGAGACAAGGCCCATGTCCCCGTTAGCCCGGGGATGCACGTTCCCATTAAGTAGGTTGCTGGCTGCACTCTCCATCTCGTCGATCGTTAGGTCACAGGCATCGGCGATTTCGTGTTTCGTTGCTGACACAAATTTTGGGTCCCTTGCATATCGTCCTAAGCCTTCAGATATCAGGACCTGCAGAGGAAAGAGGGTCAATGGCGTGAATGCATTATAGGATTTTGAGGGGGGAGGATGACAGAAAACCCACCTTAAGCACTAACAGCATGATGCGCTTCTGGGACCCAGCCAGTATATTCACTAGATCTCATATATGGTAACTAAATTTAAGTAAATGGCTTTGGCTATGAAATGTCATGGAACTCAAAAACTACGGGAAGAATATTTTAGCATAAACTGCTAATGCAGGGATAGCACACGTAATCCTAGGTACAGCTAATTCATGAGACTCAGCAGTGGTGGTGGTTTTATGTACCACTCTTTGCTTCTAAGAAGTGGGTGGTGTCCAGATCAGAAGCAAGGCAGCCTTGCTCTGGACCCTGTCTGCCCTCTGAGCCACCACTTGCTCTGTGCAATGCTCATGACTCCACCCCTGCTGTGTCTGCAGCCCGCCCTCAGGTGGCATGTCGGTGAGCCATACTCACCGCCTCCACCAAGCTGTCTGCACTCCTCTGCTTGTCGCTGTTTTTGTTGCGGAAGCTGCTGGGGACAGTCAGGCTGGCTGGTGTGAAGGTCCGATAGGAGATGCCAGGCTCGTCCGTGTACCACGAGCTGCGGTGCAGGGACGGCAGGCTACCATTGACCTGGTCCAGGGCCTCTGACTGCTCGACCTGGATCAGGGGGGTGTAGCACGGCGTCCAGTCCCGGTATGGTGGGGTCGCCGGAGGAGTGGCCCATGACCGGGTTGAGTGGCTCGGTGAGTACTTCTGCGCTTTACTTGAATCTAGGCCTGCAACTGCCATGATCTGAGGAGAAAGGGGAAGTGGGGAGACCAGAGGTCCTCAGAGGTCCAGGCCTCAGGCCTCCTCAAAATGGACCAAGCAGGAGGCACTGTTTTACAGGGGTGGCCTCAACAAGGACTTTGAAAGGGCCCAAACACACTGAGTAAATTAAATGAAATAGCAATAAAAATTTCTTGCAGACTATATTTTCTTTTTCCCAAAATCCACAATGCATTTCATATGACTGTTCCTAAGTAGGAATCAGTTGCTAATTCATGAAATTGATTCACAGCAATCAAGCATCAGGGACGACGTACATGCTGTAGTGCGTGAACACGCCACCGGCTGACTCTGGTTTAAATGCGGAAGTGCATTCAAAGTGACCCAATGGTTCCAGCACGCGCAGGAAAGCACAGCTGGTTCCCTTTACGCTCACGCATCACACGGCCAGCGTTTGTCTGTCTGGAAGGACTGGGTACAAGCCTGCTTCTCCCACCCATGGTGGCACCACAGCAGATCCGCCTTGGTGTTCCCACTCAGCACTGGGGAAACCTAAGGCCCAGTTTTGTCACCAGCATAGTCCCATGGCCAAAGTGAAAGCCACAGCCTCCAGCACAGAAAGGACCTGGGCCTGGTCAGGGCGGGGCAGCAGGGCGAAGGCATTTTCATGCACATGCCCGTGAACGCTTGGTTCTTGGCATTCGATGGCCTGGGCCTTCCCAAGGTTTGTCTTTCTTCCATGATAAAGCAGGATACAAATGAAAACTAACGTAAAAACTGAAGGCAGCGAAGTAAAAAGTTGGCAGAGAGACCTGAAGAGAGAATCTGAAATGTAGCTAGTGTTCATGCGCTGAGGATACCCCAGATAAGAAACCTGCCAGGAGAGCTGGCTCTGTAAACTGACAGACTGGGTGCACACTCTACGATGTACTTCTCTCCACCTCCCTCCGCCTCTCTTCCCAACACACACATACACAAGTGGACAGAATCTCTGATGTGCTCTTTTTAGGGGAAAAAAGTACCATGTTTGTGTCCTTGAGGCAAAGCCCTGGTGAGTAGGCTCTGGCCCCACGCTCCATCCTGTCCAGTCACCCACACTGTGGACAAGTCTTTCTGCTTGGACCACACTCCCCATGCAGGCAGGGTTGGAGGCTCACCCACCCCTGTGGCCACAGGGCCCTGCTCACAGAGGGATCCTTAAATGTGTTTTAATGAAGGAACGACCTCTCAGAGTAAATAAGGGGCAGCGCTGAATGTTCAGGGTCAGTCAAGTGGCCACCACTCCCTGGGTCATGAATTGTGCCAGGCCCTGTCTTCAACGCTGAGGATAGATATGGGGGAGAAGACTGCACCTAGGCTGACAGCCCTGCTTTGGAAGGTGGCAGCCTTGGATTCGAATGCTAACTTGGTCACTTACCTCCTGTGTGAGCTTGGGTGTCACCTACCCTCTCTGATGTTTGCTTATCCATTCAATAGGGATCGGTGCAAGGCTGGGTGGGCCAGCTCACCTGTTGCTGCATCAGGTGCAGAGGCAGGGCCGTGCGGTGGGGGAAAGTGGGGGACGGCGGGACCTCTTCCTGACTGCTCTGCCGGCGCAGGCACTCAAAGTTGAAGGAGGATCTTCGGTGGGCTGAGAAGGCAAAGCATACCGTGCAGTTGTGAAACAAATTGTCTGTCAGGACCCCGGGACCCTGGGTGTCAGAGTGGCCCATGGGATGTGTGGCAGAGTGCCCAGGAGGAAGCAAGAAATATGTTCAAGAAAAAGAACTTAGAGAGGGAAAATGCAGAATAAACCCAACTGAGGGATGTTTTTAAAAAGTGCAAGTAGATTTCTTATAAATACCGTGCCTGTTCTCAGGGGGGAAGAGCTAAAGGCAGCCAGAGGCAGCTGTTCTGACTTAAAGTTCCTGGTCCCACATTTGCAGGAAACACAGAATCCCAGACAAGTACACAACCCATTCTAGAATCCCATAGACACTTGCTGACTGCCCCATTCTCACCTTCTAGACATCTTAAGTATCTCTGGGGGCTGAGGTATCTGAAGGTGCATCTGTGTTTCCCTCTGTTGTAAAGGGAGTGACTTGCTACCTGCCCTATCAGCTCAACCAGATAATAACCAAATTCTTTCATTAGGAAAAACCCAGCTTCCCTAGCACTGAAGATAGCTAAGGAACACCTCTAACTTTAAAGAATGCAGTTGTCCTGTTAACAGCCACTTTAAAAAGAGACGTATATACAGGTTGAGTGATGACAAGAGATCCAGAGCTTGCGGCTTCAGAGGGTACCAGGCAAAGGAGATCAGTTTGAATTCTGTGTCCCCAAGCACAGGCCACAGGCCTCCCACTGAAAACACCTGCAAGGAAGGAGGAGGTGTTTCAGGAGTCCTACCAATAGTTTGCAAGGCAGTGAGTGGCCAAGTTACTTCAGCAGCTCCTTTCTTGACCTCAGCTTTCTAAGCTCATGGGGCATACTTAAAACTCCATACCTTTAAATTCCTGTATTGGAAACTGCAGATGTCAGCCTGAGGAGCCTTCCCAGGCATCCTGGAACTGCACACGAAGCTGCAGGAACTGGTTTTGTGAGGGCCCTGCTCCTAAAGTGCATGAAGACCAGCCTGGTCACTGCCCAATGGGAATAAGACAGACGACAATCCTGGTCTCACAGGCCTGATGCGCATGGCAGGCACCTCGTTGAGCTGCCTGCCTGGGACATATACCTGCACAACGGCTGCTGCCCTTGTCAGACAGCCTTTTCTCCCTGCACCATGCAAGGGCAGAATTTAAGTGTTCTAAGGGGGAAGGCCTCCCTTGTCAATATAGTTTCTAGGATTCTCCTAGGATCGGATGGCTGGGGCCCGAGGCTGAGCTGGGAAAGAAAAACCACCATCTCGCTCATTCACACAATGCCTTTCAGTTTTTAAAATAGATCCACATACATCTGTCATCTCGTTTGTTCTGCACAGCCATCTCTTATGGAGGAAGTAATCCTACTGAATCTGAGAACACAGGCTGAGGAGTTCTACCTTCTCCCTGCCCAAGATCTGAACTGATGGGCAGTGAAGCAAATAAAGTACATTTTACTTGCCCTTACAAATAAAGAGGGCAGCTGCTCTTACCTGCTCAGCTTCCTAGCTTCCCTGGGGTGGCTCCTGTGAGTGATGGGCATTAATGTGGCCGCCAAAGGGAGTTCTGAGGAGGGCACTGGACTCATATGGGCAAGGGGCCTCCGCCCAGGCTAACCTGTATGTGCATCAACCAGTATTTATGGAGACCAGAACTGCTCTGTGTTTAGGGCTGTGAAATTAAATATTAACCATGGCAGTGGGTTTGATTACACTTCCCAGCAAGGCTGTGACAGCTGGAGAGAGACAGAGGGGCCCAGGCGCCACCCAACCACACTTGTTATTGTGCATGTAGTCTGTAGCCTTGGAGCCGATATGTCTTGGCTATTTTTGGTTACTGATTAGAGTACTGCTAAAAAATATGCCTCATTCCTTAGAAACACCAGAAGGGGATATTCTTTAACCTTTATCCAAATGACCACATGTCCAAAATCAAACTGTCCAGCTAGGATCTGGCAGGGCCACTGCTGCATTTCTTTCCCTGGTCTGAGGGTGACCCAGATCTCCTGACAGGACCAGTTATGCCACCTGCACAAGAAAACCAGGTAAAGGAGCATCCAGCCCCTGCTGCTTCTCAGCAGGATGGGATTCCCCAGTCTTGGGATGGGAAAGCATACTCTGGAGGTCATCGCCAAGGCCAAACCCTGCCCAGTGAGCAGAGGGCACTGGCAGGCTGGGGGCTAAGATAAAAGGAGGGTGAGGAGGGGAGAAAGGAGGAGAATACCATGGTGGGGACTTAGGAAAGACAGACACCAAGAATCCCCAGGTACTCCACCATCAGAGACATGGGCCTTGGTAAAAGAGACTTGGGCTTAACCCAGCTCCACACACAGGCTGATCCCTTCTGCCCTGAGGGTCT
Organism: Eidolon dupreanum; assembly: GCA_028627145.1. Classification (NCBI taxonomy): domain Eukaryota; kingdom Metazoa; phylum Chordata; class Mammalia; order Chiroptera; family Pteropodidae; genus Eidolon; species Eidolon dupreanum. Next base: position 48,732,615 of record CM053507.1, on the reverse strand, counting down.
GTTACCCCACCCACAGAGTGGGCCTGACAACAACAGCGGTGCATGTCTCGCTCATCTCTCAGGAGATCCCAGGCTCAAAGGCAATGATGAGGTTCACAAGAACCCCTCATCAGATGCTCTGTGCTGTGTGACTTCAGGGCCCACACTGTCTTTCTCTGTTCTCAGAGAGTCCAGAACAGTGCTGCAGTGGTTTGAACTCTACCACATGGGATTCGGATGAGAAAGAAAGGAAAGCTCATCAGATCTCCAAGCAGGGGGCTGGTCTTGAGGACTACAGACCTATCCCTGACATGGAAGGACCACGCCCATCATCACCTTTCCCCCAAAACTCTGGAGCTGGGTGAGGGAGGCACACTGTTTTCTGGGATGCTTCACCCCAAACAAAAAATCTGGCCTCACATGTTGGGGTGGGAGGTAGTAGACGTCTTCTTGGAGATCTCCGGGAATCATAGCCAATGGGCGAGTCATCGTCCTCCAAGAAGCCTTGGGGGTGATGGTAGCCTCGGGGCCGCTCGAAGTCCAAGTTGCTGCCTGGATATCGGTTGTAGTAAATGTAGTTTTGCCTGGTGATCAAAAAGACCAATAAAGAGAGAGTAAGGGCCACTAGTTAACAGGCCTTTTGCTCAGACAGACCCATGTCTACAATCCTCTTCCTACCTCCCTGGGCACGGTAGGACTAGCTGAGAACGAGGCAGTCTTAAGCTTCACGGAAGATTCTAGATGGAGGGCAAGGCCTGTTACAGATTGGTTCAGGACGTGAGGCCTATAATAAGTGAGGAGCTGGTGGTTTCCTTCTTACTGGGGCAGCCTTAGACCTGGGTCAGATGTAGATTGCAGATTTCCTGCAAGGTTGACTATCACCCATTCACTTCCTCCCTGAGGACACTTCTTCTGAATGCCTGCCCTGGCCAGGTGCTGGGCTGGGCACCAGGGACACAAAGATGCATGAAGCATGGTCCCCACACTCCAAGAGATTAGCAAATATTACTTGCACAGAGATGCCTAATGCAGTTGGAGAAAGACAGCACTAGAAGAGAGGAGCTGAGGGTAGGTTCCGTGAGTTTTTTGTGGGTGGGCATTTCAATTTCAGTCAGGAAATGAAAAGCAAAGCCTTGCAGCAGGCACTTCAAGAGAGGGTGGAATTAGGCTAGCAGAGGTGGGAAAGGGCATCCAAGTGGTGGACATGGTGAGAGCAATAGCCCTGAAGAAGGAAAGTCAAAATCCATTTGGTCAAAATCAGTGGTTCCAGAAATAAGGCACTGAGGGAGCCTGAGGGAGGAACTGGTAGAGGATAGGATGAGGGAGGGTCCAGCTGTAGCTTGCCTAGAATATGAGGCTAACATTTATTAACAGCTCAGATGTCAGAGGGACCTCATGGCAGTACCACGTCTAATTCAACAAACCACCTGGTCACGGTGAGATGCAATTTACAGAGAATAGGGTGATAGGTGGCCTTTAGTCCCCTGCACTGCTAACTACTTGTCCTAAAGTTAAGTGCCCCCTTTAACTGCAAACATTCTTCCTTTGGAACAGAAGTCTGAAGAGGCAGCTCTGTTGAGAGATGCCACTCTGACCTTTTGTCCCCATCTCCAGGAAAGAGTCCTTGATGGGAGTGGGAAAAAAGTGTTGTTCATGAAGATCCCACCCAAGCTGCAGGCTTGCCAAACTGCTATGCAGACAGAGCATCAACATTAATGAAATAAAAACAGATCTCTCAAAAGACAAAGGATTGATAGAAGGGGCTAACCCTCCATGAGGCAGGCCCGGCTCTCATTTCTGGGGCCTCTACTAAAAGGCCTCACAAGTTCCTGGTAGAAATGAGTCAACAGGCCTGAAAGAGCAGCATCTACTCCACCTCTCTCCGGTCCTGTTTCTCCTGCTTTGCTTTTTCTGCTGGTGGCCTGTGGCAGAGCACAAGGGTCGGGAAATAGCCAGGCTTCCTAATGTCAGCCTGAGCCACAGAGCTCCTCACCTGCTCTCAGTTGGCGAGCTGTCGTCCTCGTAGCATTCCTCCCCACTGAAGTACTCCTGCTCTCCCAAGCAGCGGGGGTCCCTGAAGTAGCTGTGTATCTCTTGGTCTTCCCGGCAAATAGTTGGGAACTGCTCATCTCCTGAGTCGGACCTGCAGTTGGGTGAGAGAACCTGAGCACCTGTGCAGATGGCAGACAATTTTTCAGCCATGCCTCTGCATGCATGCCAGATGTGTTCCTGGCTAATCCCTTGACACATCTGCCTCAAGCAAGACTGGACTGTTAAGGCCTCTAGTAATAGTGTGTGTGAGGGTGTGTGTGTGGGGGGGGCGGTGCACACGTGTGTGCACCAGGAGGAGCTCCTGTCTCGGTACCTTGCACATGCTGCTTGCCCAGGGCCTTGGAGCCAAAGGAGTAGATATACTTTGAGGAACAGAATAAGTAAATGGGCCCAGAGCCCTGCAATGATTGGTAGTCCTGGGGAAAAGATTCTGGGCTCTCGGGCCATCTATTTTGATCCCTGCTTCTTCCTACCCAGGTCCCGTGTGACTTCAGAGCCTGGAACAAACAAGTTCCCTTCCCACCAACTTCCCACTGCACCTGACCCAGTAAGGGGGACAAGGGTTTTGGAAACTCTCATGGACAATATCTGCCAAGTTTTCAAAGACTGCCTTCTGCCCCAGGACTGTCGTAATGTCTCCCTGAAACCCTGTGGGCCTGGCCTCCATCCTCAGAAAAACCAGCTAGGCTCTGTGACATCACCTCTCTCCAGTGAGAGGCCTGTGCTCCCTCCGAGTTCTTCACTCTCTCCCTGCCCTCCTTCAGCTCAAGATTTCACTTGATGTAATTAAGCCAGCACAACTACCTTCCCCATCACCAGTGAAATAACCAGCCTGCCCACAGTTCAACCAGGTTCAGCAAACGGGGAGCAGAATACAATGCATATGCTGAAGGATTCATGGGAAGCAAAGACCTAGTTCTTGGTCTTCAGAAGGTTGGGGTCATGCTTTTTCCAAGGCCCAGAAGAGGCCTGACCCCAGAAAGCAGTAGGCATTGCCCAGCTTCACAGACCCGGGTACCAGGAGTGTACAGCAGGCTCTCCCAAGGCTATTCTGAGGCCTGCAGAGGCTAGTCTGTGGGCCCATGACATGTGAATATCAGTTCTTGGGTGGTAACCATCTATGCAGAAAGCCACTACCTCTGACTCCTGAGCTATAATATAGTTGGCTCAAAGGAACTTTTCATCTCTGCATTCAGAGGCCAATTGGTCACACTTAGAACACACAGTATTTAACACATAAACATAGGCAATGAGCACATACCTAATGTAAGTTTCATAATAGCGGGTTCTATCCAGGAAAGGCAAAACAAGGGAGGGAGGGAGAAGATAAAAGTTAAATATTTCCAGCAAAATTTAAAATGCAGTTATCAGTCTACTTCCTAGAGCAGGGGTTGGCAAACAACAGGTCACAGGCCAGACACTGGCTGCCACCTGTTTCAGTGTGACCCTTGAGCTATGAAGGGTTTTTACATTTTTAAAGGACTGAAAAAAAAATCAAAAGAAGAAAAATATTTCATCACCTGTGATATTCACATTTTAGTATCTAAAAATGAAGTTTCATTGAGACACAGCCGCACCCATGCATTTACATATTGTCTGTGGCTGCTTTCTTGCTACAGTAGCAGAGTTGAGTAGCTATAATAGACCGTATGGTGCCCAAAGCCTAAAGTATCTACCATCCAGCCCTCTACAGAAAAGGTTTGCCAACCCCTGTCCCACAGTACATTGGCACAATGGGAGAGGGTAGTTTGCAGCTACTGCCATTTGAAGGGGGGTCTCATATAGCAGGATACTGGATGGCAGGGGGCCCTTTATCCTTCAGGGTCATCATGCGGCTACGGCCCAAAGAGGCCATGACCTTGTGACACTCACAGTTTCCATTGCAAATGCCTGCTGGGCATTTCCTGCATGTGCCAGAGCATGGGGAGCAAAGAGGACATTACCAAGTGCAAACACGTTTTAAAGGTTACCTTTTAATACTGGACCTTCTTTGAGGCTCATGGTCATGCTTGTGGGAGGAATGATGCCCATTTTCAGACACATGCTCAAGGTTCCCAATGCTGGGCCGCTTTCCAGGGGCAGCTTTGGACATATTGGCATTATTGAGATTGGCATTTGTTGAGCTGGGAACTTGCTTTCCTATGGAATTATGGTTATGATGGTTATGACACACCGAATTTCCTGCTGGAGGAAACAGCGGTTTCTCAGTATCACTTGCAGGTGGAATTGAAGGCCTTTGGACATGCAGGGGACGGTGGGTGGTATTGGTCTGCTGAAGGGAATCTCTCCTATCACTATTAACATGATTGACATGGTTTCCAAGCAGGGCACCATTTCTCTGCAAAATAATGGGAGACAACACCAGGTAATTTAACAAGTATTTGATGCAGGCTAGCTATGTTAGGTAACTTTTTCTACATGAAAAACAAATTCTAGGTAAGCTCCATAGGATCCCTGGAAAACAACCCGAGGGTCTCAGTGATTGGGGTGAATGTGTCTGTGTGGCAGCTGGTCCCCCTGAAATGAGGAAAGTTACAGATTCCTGAGCCAGGGAGTAAGCTCTCAGCTGTCACTTGAGTATGCTCTTCCACTTGCTCCAAGTTGAGGTGACTTAGAGCCAGCAGGGCTGGTTGGCAGCCCCAGCAGTTGAGGCTGGGTGGTAGGCATGCTCTTTGGGCTGGGATCTGGGGCCAGCTGGTAGATCAAAGAGTTGGCCCAGGGAAGAAGGGGTTAGTGCAGGCAAGCAGCTGCCAGAAGCACCGAGGATGACCATCCACACCGGCCAGTGGCTGTGGCCAAACTCCTTGGAAGCTGTCAGCATGGGGCAGAGGAACAAGCTCTGGAAGGGCAGGCCTGGCCTTAGAAGAGGTGTTGGTGAATGGGGAGGGTCTGTTGGGGGTAGTGCATGGTCCACAAGCCCCGCTAGGCTCTGGGGCTGGTTTGCATTCTCCAGGCTCTTTTGTGGATCATTAACTGCCCAAACTGGAGTCCTGCCCCACTATTTCCAAGCGGCCAGTGTGTAGCTGTGCGTGGAATAATTACTTTGAATACATCTTCCTCTTCCTCTCCTTTTGTTTCCTCGGGCTCGTCATCTTGCAAATCACATGATATAGCACGCCGGATTTCTGGCCCGATGTCATGCAGTGTCCTTAATCCCGCCTAGATCAATGAAAATGGCAAAACAGATTAGACAACACGGGTGCCCTGAGCCCGGTCTGGATCCTGGCTTTGCTCCTGCCTGATTCAGCTGTGGGAGGGATAGGTTTCTTCTAAGGACAGCCTAGGGAACTGACCGCTTGTCTGAATGTAACTGAAGGAGGCCCTGTAGCTTTGGGGTTGTATGATATGGTCAAAGGTACAAGATGGTCCTAGGCTTGGATGCTTAAGGCCCTTGACCCAGGAAACTCCGTTTCAAATACCACCGCTTGCAGGAAATAGTGCCTGGTTACGAATACCAGGTCTGCCTTGGACAAGAGCCCATGTCTAAATGACAATCTACAGAAGGAGGTCCTGCAGAGCCCCACACAGGGAAGGGGCTGGGCCTGGCTTGCTTTTCTACTAGGAGGGTGGCAAGGACTCACTGGTTTTGTCCAGGATGAGGAAGCTGAGGCACAAGTGCCAGAGGGCAAGCAGACCAAGTAGCCATTGGGCGACTGATTCTGCTAAAAAGCCATGGGAACGAGGGAGTGACACAACACACTGCAGCAAACAGCACACTCAGGACCGTGACAAAATGGATTGACACTCACACAGACCTGGGCTGCTGTGCAGTGCCAGCCTCTGTGGTCATTCGTGGTACCCTGGCTTGTAGCCTGTGCTCAGGTTGAGAACTTGCCAACGGTCAGTTCATCCTCTTGAAGACCACAACACATTGAAAGGGGCCCACCAGCCTCTGGAGGCAATATGAGAGCTACTAGCTGACCCCTCCAGGCCCCTCACAAACATTCTGGATTTCCCTGAGGCCCTCACAGCTGGTCTTCTTTACCCTCGGTCCTGGACTCCACTGGGACAGGGCCTGAGAGAGACTTTCCATTTTCCCTGCTTCTTTAGAGAAAGTGTTGTAGTCACTGACTCTGAGAAAACTATGATGTTTTGACTATCAATGTGAAAAAGAGCATGCTGACTCAGACTAATAAGGACAGTATAGCTACTTTATTCTTTCTCACAAAAACACATCTGAAAGAGGCATTTCCTCCTTACCCCAGGTCTAAGGCCACCTGTTTGTACCCAACCGGCATCCCCTCATTTACCGTCAGTCTGTCTGCAAACGAAGCAGTCACTAAAGGCTTAGAGGCTGTCTGAGACTTGGCTTTGCAGGTCTCCATGTGCAGCTAACATTCCAACATCAGGACGGTCTACAGAGGAGACCTGGGCCAAGTATGGGGTTGTCAGGGAAGGGGACCACTTCCTTGTCCTTCCTCCATAACCCCCAGCAGTGGGTAGGCATAGGAGATAGACAAAAAGTGATGACCATACTTGAGATATGCCAAGCAATGGCAAGGGGGCAGGGAGGGGACAGGGGCCACAGTCTGGCCAGATCCAGTAGGGCTGGGCCCACTGGTGTGAGAATGCTCAGACTTGTCTTCTGAAGACACCAGTGGTGGTGACATTAATTTAGATATGTTAAGTTGTACGAGAAATTCCCAATGGGCTCTCTTGAAAATGGCCTCCTCCATAATTGCACCCAGCCTGTGAAATGAAAGGTGGCGCACAAGCCTGGGTCTGCTTTGAACTAGTCTTTGAATAGAGGATCACAGGTATTTCCATTTCATGAGTTGTAGGGGTGAGAGCTGCCTGAGTCAAAACTGTAAGGATTCTACGTAGGAATGCTGTGGTCTTATAGGGGAAGGAACACACATGTCCCAAGGCCAAACCCAGAACAGTTTGTGGTGTGTCAGTGAGGCTGCCTCTCACTCATCCCTCTGATTGCAGGCACAAGATGCACATACACGCACATGTGCACACACACATACACACGCATGTACGTGACTCTCTTTCTCTCACTCTGACACACACGTGCATGTGCACACACACACACTTTCCCTCTCTCGGGATCCCCAAGTCCAGCACATCTGAGCCCAGGGAATCACCTGGCTCAGAGGTGGACCCACCTGCCATTCTCACGGAAACATCAAGAAGACAAGCCTAATGTCAAGTTGGGTGAAAGGTCTTAGGCAGCAGAGCTACAGGCATGTATAGAAAGGTCGAGCCCAGTAATATTAAACAGCCTGCATTCATTCAGCATTTTCAAGGGCACGATTATTAAGGGAAGATAAGCTAAGGTTGTGTTCAAGGCTGATTTTGGATCACTGGGGAGAAAAGGCTGTTGCATATCTGATGCCCCTAAACAAGAGACCAGGTTTGAGACACCTGCAGCTGCTCCCACCAAACAAACATAGGTGATGATGCACTAAGTCAATACCCCTAGGTAAATGACGCATATTAATCCGTGTTATATGGCAGCATGGGCCAGGAACATTGAGTTTAAATAACAATAGATAATCTTGTTCACTGTCATTCAACTGATTGGACTAGACCTGATTAAAAGAAATAGAAAACTATTTATTTGGATAATTTTTAACATCATCCTGTTTACGGGTTGACATTTCACTGAAATACACATATAACATAATTGCATAATAAAAACAAAAACTGTCTCCAGCACATCGTTGATGATACACAAGAGTAGGAGAGTGCAGTGAATAGACACAGGACAGAGAGTTTGTTTGCAACATAAATCATGAAAAAAATTGAGAAGTGGACCAAGAGGCCATTTCCAAAAACAAATAATGACAACATATTTATTAAAGAGACATCAAAGGAGGAGAGAAAGCATCACTCTTCCCAGACAGGAAAGCAGAGGCTTAGAAATCATGATTATATTTTGCTTGCTCCACGCAAGGAGAAACACACCTTCTAAGAGTCAGGGACTGACTTTACTCTTTCACACAGGATCTGGGGAAAGATGGGAAGATGGGGGACACCAGGGGTGGGGGTGTCTGCCAGGATTTGGAATGAAGGAAACAGATGTTCCTAAACTTGAAATGAGGCTTAAGCACAGCACCCTGAATTTATTACATATCACAAAACATGATAATGAAAATTTTCTAGCACACATATCAAGCTAAAAGGTAGCTTAGGCTGCTCCAAAAATTAATTCCATAGGCACAAGTTCCAATCCCCCCAAATTCAGAAAACTATCTTAAATCCTTGAAAAAAGAACATTTTTTTCTTGAAATAAACATTTTATAATCAGTAAAATTATCTATTCTTTCATATTTCGTATCTGTGTCTAACTTTATCAGCAAAATACTATTTTAATTTGAAATGTGGTCATAGCACTTAAACCAACACAATGAAAGCCATATAAAGTCATTCTGTTAACATCACAGTAGAACTATGGTTTTGAATAAACATAGAATTGCTATAAAATATAAACATTATTGATTTAAGATGTCCAATCATATAAAATATTAAACAGAATCAAGCCAAGTTTCTGGTCAATTTTTAAATGCTAGATGTTATCATAAATATTTTTTTTTATTAAAAAAGAAATGGCGCTTTGCCTGTAGACTGCTGCTTTAAATTTTAGACACCATTTAATTGGAGTTTTATAGATATTTTCTCTATTGAGTGATTAAGTCACACAAAAAAAACAAACTATAAAATCTCTCTAAATATTTCTGAAGCAATAGCATAAAATTATGATATTTTAACATCAAATATGAACATCCATTTACATTCCTTTTTCTTCTCCTCTTTTAGGGTTAGGGTTTTCCTACCTGGGTGCATTTGCAATGCTTTCTCTGCCTGTCTCCCTAAGTTAGCTCCATCAGACACACCAGTCATCTGCCAGCTCTCAGAACCACGGCAAGCATGCACAAACCCCTCCTGAACCTACACTGTAACAGTGGAGATAAGAGACGTGAGCCTCCAGTCGGGACTGGGTCGGGCCATTCATCTTCAGAAGTGAGTGCCAGGCTTTCAGACTCCAGCCAAAGAGCCTTCGCCTGGCAGAGCCTGTTTTCTATCACAGGCAGGTTTCACTCAGCCAGGGCTGGCTGGCCCTGGTCAGGCAAGTTCTGGTTAACCCTTCAGCAGGATTTAGCCCGTGCCCAATCAGCTGGATTTTAGAATACCTCCCTTAGAAGAAAAACCCAGAGATTAAGTTCTTATAGAATAAACGTGCTCAGCTACAAGCTGTCCCCCGCCTCCTCTGCATGCACACATCACACATGGGTACACCCCTTCTTTTGTCATTGTTTTCCTCTAGGGAAAATGTCATGGTGTGGCCTTTGTGTCCCTTATGAACAGTCCTTGAGTTATATATTAAGGGTTAGAATCATAAGCACGACGCTCCATGAGTCATCCATGGTGATTCCAACCCTCACTGAAAAATCAGCTGTAACGCTACCCCACGAGTCACCCTTGGGGTTGCATTCAGCTGTATACAACATGTTTGTTACCATCTCTTTGAAAAATAAAAGAAACATTTTTAAAAAATTACCTTAAATTTTGATCTATGACATTTCCCTGCAAATAATCTGACAGAGCTATCAGTTTTAGGTCCACTTCGATTCTTGGCTACAGTTTTAACACCAGAATCAGGGGAATTCTTGCCAATTTCCTGATAACAGAGAGAGTATTACTTAAAATTTAGGCTCTGCAGAAGCTATAAACTGTGACTACTATACTGATCCATCTTTGTACCTGTCATTTTAATCTCACGTACTTTATCCTACTACATCCTGGCAGGGAGGGTGGGTGGGCCAAGCTTATTCTCATTTATTTAAGTGCCCTGCCCAAACTCCCAGGCCTGTGGTTCCTGTGACACCATGCTCGCCCCACCTCAATCACCACCAAGGTGAGGTCGTTGGGTCTACAGAAAAGAGTGCTGGGATCAAGCCTCAATCATATGTTCATTCATGATCATGACCCCACATGGCTGTGGGTACCATCCAATCAAGGTTAACCTTCTTTCAACTAACTTAGCAAAGCTCTTGTATCACTAAGTCAAAGTAAAAATGACAAACAGTCACATGATGCCACTGAAACTGATCCTCTGCTTGGCACATATCCTTGTTTCAGTTGTGCCAATCTGAGGCGCCAAGATCTTTAAAAATATTGTCTGTCATGCACTAATTCAGACCATGACTCCTCCAAATCAGCACAGGCAGTGAGACGTGACCATGTGGGGCAAAACTCTGTCTGAACTTAGCTGGACACTAGGGACACAGGCAGCTCCGTGTCTAGGTGAATGGGTTGGGCTTGGGAAGGGGCCTGGGAGGGATAGAAAGGTTCAAGTTAAGGACAATGTTATACACAGAGGCTCTTTAACCAGGGAGATCATAAAAAGGCTAAAGCACCCTTCTCCTTTATGGGAGATCTGGGATCCTTCCCCTAAAGCAGCAGTCCTCAAAGTGTAGTCCAGGGACTTTGGGGCTCCCCGAGACACTTTCAGGGGTCCATACGGTCATTGACATCTGCCTAATATCAGAATGTTCTTTGCCTTGTACACTTTCATTTTCTCACGACAGCACAGAGGGCGTGTGATGTCATCACTCTGACATCTTTGTGCTTGCACATTCTATTGTAAAAATTTCTCAGTTTAAATGTCTAATGCAGTACACATTGTTATATAAGGGTCCTCATTAATTTTTCAGAATGTAAAAGGGTCTTGTGACCAAAGAGCTTGAGAACTGCTGATAATCAGTCCTCAGACAGGCAATGATATCCTTTCCTCAGGCAATGGATTCTTCACTCCACCTAAGATTCCTGTTTTGAACTGACTTTTCTCCATTTGGGGAAGAAATGTCCTTCCTGGGGCTTCCCTGAGCTAGCCTTTGGCATGTCTTAACAGGTTGCCCTCACTGTGCCTTAGAATGACATGCTCTCCCGTTATCCAAACAGCCATCTCTCCTAGGTCTACTGTGTGCCAGGGAGAACAAGTCCACATAGGTACCTATCCAACCCTGAACCGTTAGTTTTAGCAAGCTCCTTCCCATGGATAATTGAATGCTGACATATTTGGGCTAATGAGGAGTACTAGATGGATACTATTCAATAACACACTACAATAATTATAATCTTTTGCTACTATATAACTTGCCTTAACTCCTTTTCAGTGACTTTATCTTCTTAAAGACTTTTGAAAATAATAATTACTATTCTCAGAGGGGAAAGATCTCCTGCTTTTCAGAATCTGGTACCCAGTAATCCTGTGGATTTAATTTTTAATTGGATCACTCCATAGTGTAAGCTATTTAAGAAGATCCTGATCTTGCATCTGTTTCCCATGACCTGTGTTGTGTAGCACCATGGTTAGGTACCAAGTTTGCTGAGTGAGTCTGTGAAGATTCTAGGATAATAAACTTGGGTCACCTCCTACAACTTTACTACATTTAAAGCTATACCCTTCCACCGGAATTTTAGGAGAAAGGACAGAAGTGCCCTGCAGTTTGACTGCAAACTGAGTTTCAGGAAAGCCTTGTTTTTCTTTCGAGTGGAGGCTGGAGGCAGCCCCTATGATTGCTGGTTGTCTTTCATGAATTGGCCTTGGCTACAAACCACAGCCAGTACCATGACTCAACACATACAGCCAGGCCTACATGGGGAAAAATTCTCATTTCATTTCAACCATTTCCTAAGTACCATCTAGAAAGTTACTACTTTCCAGTTTTGACTTATTTGGAAGGACTGTGGAGAAAGACATGTGGAAACACCAGCCATGTGAATTGCTTGGGGCTGTTCTGCTCAAGGTCTGGTATATGGAAACTTAGATCTAGAAGACAGCTGGTCACAATGGCCCTTTGAGACCAGGGTAACACAGACAGTAGGTGAGAGTGTACGATCCTTCAGTGCTTAATAAACTTGACATCAGGGTGGGTCAGAAACAAACAGGGATTATTTGTATGGTCTGGGACTGCCCACAGGGCTGACCAGCTTCCTTTGCAGAGATGGTATACCACATTCTTAATATGGTACATCACAGGCATGACCCAATCAGAGCAGAAGTGGGCAGGGTCCTGGAGGCCCCCATTACACCAGGCATTAGCCCTTTAGTTGCTGGATCACAGAAGGGTCAAGAAGAGAGGCCAGGATGCTGGCAGGAAGTGGGGAGACTCAAGGTGCTGAGGGTCACAGCTATTAACTAGCAGGTACAGACTCAACATCTTCACAAGGGGTCCAACCATACTGGAGTTTGCCAGCCAGCTTTCAACCCCATCCCCACATCGCCAGCCATGGTGCTGTGTGAAGAAGTCAAACCTGGCCTCAGGCCTCATGAACTCTGCGGTGAGAATCCATGAAACCCACTGTGAGCTCCTAGACTTAACTACAGTCTGCACATATGGGAGCAGAATTGGGGGCCGAGCCCATTTCCATAGTGAGGCCAGAAAGTTCACTTAGGTCCAGGCAGGTCAGACCAGTTGGTATCATGAGCCATTTAGGCCAAAGGGCAAAGATCACAGCACAAAAGACATCACTAGAACAGACCTTAAGGCTGGGAGGGACCCCGTCAGTGATACATAGGATGGGCCTGCAGGACTTCCACTAGTACTTGCTCTTCCCACTGGTGGCACTGCTCCCCTGCTCTGCCTGGTCCTCGGTGAGCACAGCCAGGAGGAGGCTTCTCAGCATTCAGCTGGCTCTCTCTACCTCATTCTCCACACCCCCACAAGCACCCACACATGCAGCCACCAGTCTACAGAGACCAGGGCAGGCAAAAGAGGCCAATAAGCCTTCTTTTCTCTATTTGCTTCAGAAACTTCTTTTCTCTATTTGCTTAAGATTAGTTTTGAATATTGACTTTAAAACTCAGATTGGCTCCTTTGTGCATCTTAGGTTCAGTATCAGATGTACAGACTCCTTAACCAGTGCTTCGAATCGGCTGAGAATTTCAGGAGGGAGGCCCTCATGAAGCAACTCCTTGGGCAAAAATCTCCTGCTCATAAGACGTGAAAACCCAACCTGAAAGAGTTATCTCTGTTTACATCTTTATGCATTCCCATGATATCTTAAAAAGGGAGAATCCTCTTTCTCAATAAAATCTCTACAGTACAGAACAGAAGAGTTAAAAAAACACAGGAATTTCTTAAAGTTCTGGTAGTAAACAGGCATATGATATTATTATTGTTGTAGTCTTAATAAGCAATTATACGTTCAAAGTGCTTTACAATCACTTAGCTATTCCTCACAACAGCCCTGTGAGGTAGGTCGACATTATTACCCCCATTTTACAGATGGGGAAACTGAGGCACAGAGAGGTTAAGTGTCTCGCCCAAGGTCACGCAGCATCTGAACGCTGGAACTGGGACTAGAACCCAGGTTCCCTGACTCCCATGTCCTTGAAACTAGACCACACTGCTTCCAAAGAGGCATCCCCGGACTGGCTTTGAGCACAGATTAAACACGGACAATGTTGGATGAGGTTTGGGTGTGGTGGTACTTTCCGTGGACACGTTAAGATGGAACCTGAGGTGCTGCCTGGGTTGGTTTTGGCATGCGGGTGTATGTGTTAGTTTAAATGGGTGTGTCTGAGCTTCCTGTCCTGCCCGCTTCTCACTGCATTTTGAACTGGGTCACTGCAGAGAGCGGAGCCAGATGGTCAGGAGGTCAGGACAAACTGGCATATAAAAGGAACTCTGTCAGCTCAGCGCCAAGGGGCCTGCCAGTCTTTGGGAGTTTGGGCAAACTAGGGATGCAGGACTTTGGAACGGAGTCATATGCCCACCTTAGGCAGGTCTGCTTAATCTTATTAATTATTATTATTATTATTTTTTTACTGGCCAGCATCAAGAAGTTGTGTTCATTTCATTTCTCTGTGGGGCGGCTGCCCCCCTCCTTTGCTCTCTCTCACTCTTTCCCTTTCTCTGAGTCTCTGCTTGGAAGGGAAAACGGTTAAGCCTTGCACGTTCCCTTTCATGAAAAAGAGCCACCGTGAGCAGCGTCCGCGACAGGAGGCCATGGCCCCGCAGATGAGCCACAGCCCTGCTTCCACCTTCTGGAGGAGTGCTTTGCTTGGAAGGGGTCTCCCTGGGGCCTTGGGTTTGCTTTTTCCTGCATTTCTCCCGAAATGCTGTTTCAGTAGAAATAAGCCCACTTGAGACTTTTCCCTTTCAAGGCCTTAGCCACAAACGCCTTCCGACTAAGGAGCTTGGTGCTGTAGCTCAGGCAGAAAATTCTAAAGCATCCGTTCAAGCATCTGAAACAAATGAATCAGCCAGTGAAATCTCATCTGTTAGCATCTGTTCTCCTCTTAGATTAAAAAGGAAAAAACAAAGAAAGCCTTTTTATGGCTTGGATAGAATCATGCTTCACAAAAAGAAAAAAAAATACCTTGCTACTTTTTAGACTATGGTGACTAGATAACAGGTGTCTGACACTCCACAGATTAAATGTCTGTGAAACACCCCATTTTCCTCTGTCTTTACGCACTGAACCTCCCTCCTCAGAAGGCCACATCAAAGCACATCTGAGACTAAGCATAGTGTGCTTCTCTTATATCACCCACCTTTCCACTTTACCACCTATGTCACCATCTGTTGGTTGGGGCACCGGCTTTAACACTATAAAACCTAACAACCTAATTCTTTACAAGTGGAAATAATGGTCTCTCCTCCTTAAATCCAACTTCTGAACAGCTAAGGAAAAAAAGAAAAGACTATCCCTCTAAAGACTTCCTGTCATTAGGATGGGCAGGCTCCCATCTGGGATGAGTGAGGGACAATCTCCTCAGATTCCACCAGAGTGTCTTTTGCATAAAGGAAATCCTTGAATGTTGAAAGGAAAAAGAAATGAACAAAACTTTTCCCACTTGGGGATTTTTTTCCTTATCCATGAGGTACTGGACAAATTTGTGTCCGCCTCTGTCATAGGAGCCCTCACCTAGAAGGCCTGCTGGGACATTACTAGTCGCTGGGAAAGGAACGGAGTTTTCGTGGCTGCAGAGCTGTGTTCCTTTATTTACTGGCTCCTCGTGGAAACTTGCAGGTCACTTAAATGCAGCAGCAGTGGATGAAGAGCAAATGCTGAGTCAAACTAAAGTTAATGTGGCATGTAGGGGATGAGTGAGGAAAAAACAAAAAAAGGCCTGATGCAGCTTCTCCCTGATTCCCTCTGTAGAGGTACTGGAAAGAAGGCTGGCTTTAGTGAAGATGATGGATGGACAGATGGAAACTGCACACTCATTCAGACCACAGAGGCCAGAGGATACTGGGCGCTGAGCTCCTAGCCACACATGGATCCAGGAGCTCCTCAAGCCATTCCTCTTCATATAGAAGGGGACATTGCAGTTGGTCTGAACAAAGGGAGACCTGATGGAGCCCACAGGTTGAAAACCATAGTGCATCTGTGTGCCCTTGAAATCCATTCCATGGTGGGGCAGGCAGAGAATGTGGACCAGTTCTGATCCTGTTCAGACAGACTGTACTCTACGCAGCACAAGCACGCACATGCCTATGTCTTGACTTCAGTGTTCACACCATGATGCCCACATTCTACTTGCCATTAGCAATCGGTCAGCCATGTGGCACCTCTGGTACAGGGAGCGGCAACTCATCCCACTTCTCAATAGGCCATGCCCACTTGCAGGGGCTTCCTTCAGGATCTATGTACTTGTCCTAGTCACACTGTCGGTGCATTTCTCTCTTTGCCATTTGACCCCATTTCCCTAACTAGCTACATCATCACATAGTATTTCATCATGCTGAAAGGAAAAGCTTCCTCATGCTAATTAAAAATAGAGTGACAAGTCACATTTAAAGCCATTTCTAGAGCAAAGGAAGCCAAAAATGTAATTAGAATTATCCTTCAAGGAGACAAAATTCTTCTATTTTTAATGTTTGCTTCAGAATCAAATGCATTTTCAGAATTTATCTGTCAAGATTATGAACACAACTTAATTTTCTAGGCTATATATTCAACATAAATTATACTCATAGCCTCAATTCCCAATGGAACCATGTGAAAATGTGTTGATATTACCACCTAACTGGAAATATTTAGATTTCACTAAGGAAATGAAACTGTTTAGGAGGAAAAAACCCCTCAGCATTATTATTACATAATGTAATCATCTTTTAAGCCACGATTTAACAATGTAACTTTAGCATCATTTGAACCTTCAACTTGAAGACTCAGTGAAGACCGTTCATGAAATGTGATAATTACTTAGCCATGTGTGGTTTTTCAGGTTTTAAAATATCAAAAGACTATCATATCCAGCCACCAGAGCAAGCACTAAAGTCATCTAATTAGGAAGCCTTGGGGATTCAGAAAAGGTATAACTCTGTCTCCAGGTGGTCATCACACGTGCCTTCCACAGTAAACAGAAGGATCTCATAACACAAAACTAACTTGATTACTGTAAATTATGGCATATCCATGCAAGAAAGAGTATGTTTCCCCCTCCAGAAAAGTGATCAAGTTCAACCAACCCCACCAACTAGAGTTCGAGAACAACAAGCAGCTCCCTACAAGCAGAGGGCCCCACAGCACTCTGAAACCTGGCCAGCCGAGTCCTCCAGGCCCAAGGCTGCTTTTGGGAAGGGCCATCAGAAACATGTTCATCACTCCCTCTCCTTGCACCCAGCTTGGTCATTTTTCCCTCAAGAATGTATGGACCAGAAAACTTACAAACACTTTTCAGTCTGCTTTGCCTCTCTGAGGCTACTTGTGAACTATGACCAGAAGGACTATCACTTTTGCAAACTGAATTTGCCAGAGGTGAAAGAGCTTTATTCACTAATTCTACAACCTGAGACAGCGATGAGCAAACTGACTACTGAGTTTGTGACTCACTGAGCTAGCTACCTTTAGGAGATGTGACCATAGAAAGAAAGATCAGAGCTGTCTTCAGCTAGATTCAGAACCCATCCTCCCCCAACACTGCAGCTGTCTGCGTAGAGCAGAGGTTTCATCATGAACCAGCAGGTCACTGTCACACAAGGTCATCTAATCCGACATATGTGTATGCACTTTCATGCATTGTCATTCACGTTCATATTCTTTCTTTTAGTGAGATCACAGACAAGCTTCACTTTGGTAGTGATCGTCACTTTGAACACAAAACAATACTGGGCATTTTTCCCCAGGAAAAAAGTGAAAGACTATTCTATGTTGACCCTTACCAATACCTTAAGACCTAATTTAAGACATGTGGTGATAATAGGGACATAAAAGTAATTTTAGAGCAAATAAATTAAAAAGGAAAAGTTCTTTACCAATTCACAATGGACTTAAAGCATTCTAGGTAGCAGAGATGACAGGGCTTTCAATTAATTTGGACAGTTGCTTCTGACAGCTTGCCATCCTCTGTAGTTCCATTTTTCTGGTTTTTAGCATCTTTTTCACATTCCCTCTTCACTCTGCTTTCTTCGTCATCAGCACTCACAAATGCCCCTTCCTGGGGAGGTCTCCACAGTGACTCCCTTCCTCTGTATACCTGCTTCCTACCCCAGACCTTTGGGTTTACCTAGGATTCTATATCTTTGACTATGTGGATGGACCCTGGTTGTAACCAGAGGTTCCTGCAAGCCACATCTGCACTCTAGGAGCCTGGGACAGGACCAGGGCTGGCATGGGAGTAGGAACCAGAGGCTGTCCTGGGTGTGAGAGAGCAGCATTTGCACAGCAAGCCTCAGAGCCAGCAAGAAACACACAACACACCAGATACACACACATAGGCAAACACACACATACCAGGAAGTGATGGATGTTACTGAAATGGACCGAAAACCAACAAGCAGTGGGGTAAGAAACAAACAGAAACAAAACAAAGCTCTTGCGTTCAGATGGAAAGCTGTTTACTGGGAAACTAGGGCCCAAGCCCAGGGCTGAGAAGGTGGGTGCCTGCTCGGAGGGCCTGCCTTGGGAGAAGTCTGGAGGAGGCAGGGTGCAAGGGCAGCGCTTGCTCCCCTCCCACGGGGAGGTGCCTCCGCCACTGTCCTGGGGGGCCCTGTCCCACAGGCCGCAGAAGATGCCCACGTGACAGAGAAAGCAAGGAGGGAGGCACTTACCTCGTGGCCCAGAAATGGCTAGTCCACATTTGGGGGAGTGTGCAGTATCTCAGTTTAAACAAAATCCTTGTGGTACTGCTCAACCACGAATTGTCAGCTCTCTAGTATTTCAAATAAGCTTGTAAAGTCGTTAGTGAAAAGAGAAAACAACAAAACAACAATTCACCTGTAGGGCAATTGTGGTGTTCTTCGCAGGGTATTTTCCCACCAGTCCTTGTTCTTTCCGTTTCTTGAATTTCCTAAAGTAGTCCTGTATCAGGAAAGTGGCATAGAACTTCCCCACGGTTACCTCATCATCTAAACGGAGAGACCAGACAGAGCTCTCCCGAATCAGCACATTTGCACCAAGAGCCTAAACACTGTTTCTGGCTGGGGGCAGGGGCAGGGAGGGACAGGCAGAAGGCCCTGAGCTGTTGGCTTACAACACAGGAGGGAGACTAAGTCTAGCAAAAAGCAAGGTTTGGCAAAGCAGTTAAGGCTCAAAATTAGAGTCAGTTAAATGAATCAATACTCAAAATTGCAGAAAATAATATACTTGTCATGAGTTTAACATTGCAGCATATTAGTAACACTATGAAGTGCTATCTTGGTTATTTACTTAAAATAAAAATTATAAAACAAAAAGGCTTCATAGGTCATATTTTCACCCCTGTGCACAGGGATTTGCATGCGTAATTACCATGAACACCAAGGGCAATTAACCATCCAAATCCCAATGCCTGGAGATAAAGATAGAGACCTCAGAAAGGTGACAGACAAGCTTGGAAGAAGAGGAAGGTTCAGAGCAGTGACTGCAAACCCAGATTTTCATGTGCCCCTTGACTCTCTGCCAATAACCTCTATACGCCATTTCTTGGTTTGTAATTCAGAACGGCTTGTTTATTTGCACCGTAAGTGACAATGCCAACTAACCTCACCGTTGAGCTGACTTATATCTGCTTTGTTCAGAAACAACCCAACATGTATGATTGAGACCTGGAACTCTGCTGAGCATTTTACAGGTGATGCATGAGGCAGAATAGAGGCTCGGGCTGTCTCACGGTAAACCACCTTGGCAGTGTGAGTGCGCCCTAGGGTTCTCCATGAGCCCTGCTCTCCCAAGGGTGCTTGCTACGAGATTTGCAGTGTACCAAGGGCTCCAGGGTGGAAAGTTTAAGGGCCCATCAGCAACCCTTCCCACATGGGGTCACGGACCACCGACCACAACTTGCAGAGGCTGGGAGGAAGAATGGTTGCTGACCCTCAGGCTTTAGCACAGCTAAACTTTTGGCCAGGCCGCCCTTGTAAGAGTTACGTGCAATCTGGGGCAAGGGGCTCGACCTCTCTTGGCTTGTGTTCTCATGAATGGAGGAGGCTACACCTCTTAGAGAAGCTGTGATGATTACATGAGATGTGGCACGTAAAGCACTCAGCTAAGGGCCGAGGGGCTGGATGACTGGGAGGCATCAGAGTCGCTATTATTTTACAATCTACCAAAAGTGGCATCCACTGAAATGGATTATAGAGCACTACAAGTTGGGGGACACTGGGGCCTATCTTATTCACTAATGCATCCTGAGTGGGGCTCATTTAGTGCTCAAGTGGAAAGTGTCCCTTTCTGGGCACTGCAGAGCCACTGTAGGCTGTCTCTCTGAATTTCCGTGTCAAAAGCTACTCAGTGCTACTGTGAGACAAGATGCTTAGAATGATCAGCCTTCAAGAACATGTTGCGTTTCTTCTCATCCTAAGCTGGGCAAGTCCAAGAGTGTCCAGGGGCCACCAAAGTGAACCTAAGGCTTTGTGTAACATGTGAAACCATGGACCCTCATCGGTCTTAGGCTTGTCTAGTGCTGCACTGACCACAGGCGAGGAGGTGAGAGGTGAAGAGAGACCATTCAGGTCTTGACATTTCAACTCCCACTTTCCTCTCCAGCCACTCCCCACTTTGCCCAGGGCGTGTTTAGAACACAATATCCAGCTATCCCTCCTACTGGGCATCTGCAGGGACCAGGCCCTGTGTCACATGGGTCTCTTCAACAACTCTGAGATGGTGGGTCCGCTCATCCCCTCTTGACAGTTGGGAGAGGTTAAAGGACTTGCCCCAGGCCAGTTGAGTTAGGACATGAGCCCTGAGCCTGGGCTCTTCTCCTCCTCTGCACCACCCACTAAGGGATGGCCAAGCTCCAGCCACACGGGCCACCTTCTTCTTTGGGGCTGCTTCTCCCAGAGTATAAGTTTCTCTCTATATATATATCTGCAGGAGGTGGACCAACTGCTCACTGAGTAGAGAATCCTGGGGACCTAGGGGCATTCTCTACCTGCTGTATCACAGCCAGCCTCTTTGGTCCAGGGTTTCAAGTCTTCTCTGTGGGCTCCCAGAAAAAACGCCACTCTATCTACAGAAGGCCCATCTCATTCCACACTGGGATGCTTCCAGTACACGCAGTCCTACCTCTTTCTCCCTTCCGCCTGGACTGTGCTAGCCTAAAGGGGCCAAGGGAGCTCCTGCAGGAGGGTCTTGGCTCTCTCTGGCCCAGAATCTGGGGTGGCAGTGTACTCAGTGCAGAGGGCTGGCTGCATTTCTACCTGAGGGGCAACTCTAGAGCAGGGGCACAGCCACCCAGGGCTCTGCAGAGAAGGATTCAAGGACCACTTGGTCTGCTGCACTGAGACACTGAGCTAAATGAGACTGTGCCCGGTGAAGAATTTTTACAAACAGGAAAAGTCACAGCTATAGCGGGACAGAAAATGAAGGAAGAGAAGGAACGAATGCAGTGAGGTTGTCTGGGCTCAGGACTGGAGAGGGAGAGATGGTGTCAGCTCTGGGTGCTCTTCAGGGCAAAGAAGCCAAAGATCCAAGTCAAGGAATGGAGGCCCGAAGGCAAGGAGAGCCTCTGTGGGAAGAGGAGATGACTAAAGAAAGGGGGAGGATTCATGAAGCAGTATGACAAGACTGAAGAGTAGAGGTAAGAACTGAGAACATGAGTGAGAGTCAGAAATGGGCAGTGAGACAGCTCGGCCTTATGACGGAGACAGAGAACAGATTGTCCCCATAGCCATGGGCCCCTGTACTACTGAGGGTACAGAAGGGAAGTTTCCAACTGGTATTCCTGGGCTCATTCCTGAGTGTCACGTCGTCAAATTCATGACAACCTGGGGACGACTCACATCGCACCCATGCCAATGACACCTCCCAAGATGGACACCTGCTCTCCTGTCACCAGGTCTGTAAGGGGCTCCCTGGGTGCCAGGAACAGCTGGCCTGGCTCAGTCTGCTGCTCTCTGCCCAGGTTATGGCATGTGGGACACTGAGCTCCTCCACCTCAGGAAGCTACCCATCTGCTGGCCCAGAAGGCTCTTTTTCTAAGTGTGTCATGATGTGGGAAAGGCTGGAGAGCACTGGCCTGCTGGAAGATAAGAGTAAAACAGAGACAGATGCTAAAACCCTACCCAGCAACTCATTCATGGCCTGTTCACCAAGGCCAGAAAGTCATTGCCTTTTGAACGTCTTCAGTGGCATCAGCACTTATCTAAGATGCAGCCTGATAAGCACTATCCTAGGCACATATGCAAACCATGTGCATTCCATCACCTACTAAGGTCCCATTTCCTTCTTCTTGGGTTTCACAGTGCCTCTTGATGCCATTTTGGAATAGAGCAATGCTTGCCATCCTAAACCTCAATCCTTTTAAAGAAATATGGAGAAAAAGCCAGGGCCCATTGTTGGGCCAAGAAAAGTCAGAAGAATATTTACCCTTTACTAGAAGTCTAGTAGAATTAGAAGCTGATCAGTGTTTCATAGGAAGGGGATTTAGATGGTGACCCAAATTCTGGACTTTTTTCTGTAAAATTTAAAAAAAAAATGAAGATTCACAACAATGTGAATGTCACTGTCCAAGTGAGTCTAGCCAGGATGGGCACCAATGTGTGAGTGAGACTAGTTTGCAATGAAGGTGGCATTTCAAGAGACATGAGGTGGAGTGGGGAGGAGCGGGGCTCCTGACCGCGTGAGGAAGGTTTACTTAGGCGCAGCCCGCTATTCTGAAGCATGCATCTGTATTTTGAGAAACATTGTAGGGGAATACAGTTGGCAAGAGATAACTCTGATTCCATGCCACCACCCTAAAACAGAATTGCTTCAGAATATTCTGAAAGACTGAGAGTTGAAAAGAATGGAGGCTGCAGAAAAAGCTCAAGCACGTTGTTACAACAATTTAAAAAAAGCAATTTATCTAAGCCATGCAAGCACTTGGGTGTGCAGCTAAAAGAAAAGAACGAAACCAATGAGTTGTTTTAAATGTGCAGCATCAGTTCTCCCATGGAGAGCCAGGGTTTTCTGTGTCGGAGTTTTAGGTTTTTGTTCTTTTTGGTTTGGGGGGAGGGGTTGCTTTTCCTTTATCATTTCTTCATAGGCCATCTTCTCCAGCTTTGAGCTGGTGGCTGTGCCAGCTATGGGTGGCTCCCCACAGCGATAAAAACTCATACAGCTTCTTGCTTCATGGTGAAGAGAAGAGCTGGCCAGCATGCCGCTCTCTCTGCCCCCAAGAGCCAGAGGTTGCCACATTCTCAGAGGGAATGGCCACCACCTTGGCCTGGGGTTCCAGAGTCAGCATCTAGCCTGAGCCAGACCAATCTAGAAAGCTGTGGGGGGCAATAACACTATAAAAGTTTGGTTGGTTACAATATACACCAAGTGCTTATCACGTGCCAGGGCTGGGGATGCTAGGTGCCATGTGGTGGCACCAGGTAAACAGATCCTGCACCTTTAAAACTTGGAAATAAAATAGTCAAAAAACAACCACCTCAATTTCTATGTCCATGTGCACTTAAACAAAAATGGAAAAACGGTATATACATTATATATATATATATATATAAATATATATATACACATATATATGCTACATATATGTATATAAATCTGAAAAAAGTTTAGTCAGTTATTTTCTGATAAATAACAAAAAGAAATAAGCATGCCTGTTAGTCTTGTCTCTATTCTAAATTCTAATCAAAGGGACATTTTTAGTAATTATGGTAGTAATTTCAGTCTTGATAAGAACATTTTGAAAATACCATTTTCTGACAGCTATCTACTTTTTTGTGAGAAGCTTTCAATAATATTTTGAAGAATAAATGGAAACTAGTTTTAAATACAGGCTTTTTGTTTTGAGGCAGCAACCTTGTTCTCTCAATTTAATTCCTCCACCAACAAGAAAACCCCTGCTCCAGCTGTCTGGGTCTGGGTTTCCTTCCCATTGAAGCCTCTCCTTTGTCTGGAATGGTCTTCAGATCACCCCCCAAATAATTA
>CM053507.1:48494883-48708781 GCA_028627145.1 Eidolon dupreanum | reverse complement strand
AAACAAACAAACAAACAAACAAACAAAACACAGCTCAGAATGGCAAAAGCCCTCAAAGCTCACACAAGTAGTAAGGGACAGCTGGGGTGAACTCATGTGTGATGGATCTGTCTCTGCCCTGATCTCCCACCTATTTCGCGTGCTCTGTAGTAATCAGTGGCATGAGTCACCTCAAAACGTTCTGGGACAAAGTGAAGCATAAAGGAAAAAAAGAAGAGATGAGGGAAGCAGGAGCAGCCAGCTGGCCCAGCACAAATGTTCACATTGCACGCAACTTCCCAGAAAGGCCCAGAAGGGAGAATGCAGGTGGGAGATGGCAGCTCCTCCCAGGTCTACCACCTGTGCTGCCTCCAGGGCATGCTCACCTTCAGTCTTGATTTTCAGAGCTGTTCGAACCAAAGCAAACAGGGTTGCATTAAACATGACTGTCCCATCACTGTTAAGAGGCATATTCATGGCAACCAGTCTCTGTAAACAGAAAGAAAAGTTTCTTAATGGAATATGAATGATTGATGACACCATATCCCTTTTCCACATTTATTCTGTTTATCCCTTATCTCTTTTCTAGTCAACCAGCCATTTTAGGAGTGCCTACCATCTGTGGGGCTCTGACACGGCAAAGATCAAAGCTTTAGTCATGAAACACATACGCTGGCACTCAGACGGTGTCCCCCCCTTTTTTTCTAACATTAACTGTTTAATCACCTCATTGTTCCAACAGTCTTCTCCCTTTCTCATTAACCAATTCCCCTGTGTCTTGGGGTCAGAACTCCATCCTAGGCATATCCTTAAGTCTGCTATGAGGGTAAAATGATGTACCAGATACAACGAGCCAGGCACAGGGCCTGGGATTTAGGTCCTTAAATAACGGGGCCTGTTACCATTCCTAATACAGGGAGTATCTTTCAAGGACCCTGCCCTGGTGAGACCATTGCAAAATCCACGTGGTTTCTCTAAGCATTTGGTTTTTCAGAGCAGATCTCCACTTCCTGTTTCTCTTTTCTCTCTCTTGGTCCCTCTAACACCAGCACTGGAAGTTGGACAGGACAGGGTGAATAACACCCTCTCTGGGGCCCAGTTACCTCATCTGTAAATACAGATGACATACCCACTCCCAAGGGGCTATGCAAGGATTAAAGATTGTAGACACAGATCTCATCCCAGTGCCTGGAACAAGGTAAGTGCTAAATGAATGGTAATTATAATTTTTAATAGTTTCAACTTTTTTATTTTGGCTAACAGGGTGTCCCAAAAAAAAAGAGTAAAAAAAATTTTTTTTCTCCTATTAATGGATGGAAATTTGTGTTTGCATGATGCATCCCATCTAAATTTTCAGTCCTATTACCAACCATCCCTGTATCCAAAACCAGTGCAAGCAGCTGGGATGCTCTGGATACCCAACTTTTCCCACCAGGTTTCTGAGTCAGAAAAAAAAAAAAAAAGACACTTTGTTCCTCAAGGACAGACACTTAGATCCTTTATGTGAAAGGGTTTGGAAATGTGAACACAAGAAGACAGCCATGAGCTGGAACCCATCTTGTTATTGGAAAGCAGAAAGGAGGCTAGGACTGGGAAATTTATGAAAAAAGTAAACTTCTGAGTCTTATTCTCTGTACCTACGTCCAGAATCCTGGCTGAGGAGAAGCAAAGATACAGACAAGGACCCCAAGGACTTGCCAATGGGGCTTTCTGGACTTTCAGAGCAGGGAACAATGAGTTTGGCTTAAAAGATTTCTTGGAAAGACTGAAATATGTCATAGACTCTGCTCTGTTACATTGGGTCTGTCTAGAGCTGGTCCAGCAACCCTGAAGTGGTAAAATCCCTGACCCTGAAATCCCCTTGAGTCCATGGGGGAGGGGGACCAGCTGCTGAGCAGACTGGCTGGATTTCTATGGGGGTAGAATTTCAATATATAAATCTTGTGTTTCTCCTTTAAAACTGGGAATTATCTTCTGTTGCTACCACTGTCTCAAGGTGAATCACTGTGAGCTCTATGGAAAGAAAATAAATATCACCCAGGGTTCACAGAGAGCATGATCTATGCGAAAACTGCAGAAGTGGAGTGGGTGGGAGATCCAGATCCACTCATGAAAGGCCACTACCTGATACATGGCTCACCAGGAAAAGAGCTCTGGCAGCAGAGGGGCACATCACTGCGTCCACCATCACACAAGCTAGGAATGTCTAGGGGACCAAGTCTCCTCTCTACTTCCTAGGCAGATCTTTAAGCCACCTCCAACTCTCTATCCCCTCTCCCACTGCCCTCCCCCTTGCTCTTGTTACTTCACACTCAGATGACTCTTACAGCTCTCCTGGGTGTTCTCCTGTCCCCAGTTTACTTCTCCACTGCCAGTTACTTTTCTAACATGGAAGTCCACTTACGTTTCTTCCTTGGAACTCAGCATGGCATAGAAGTTCCTCATGGCTATGCTGGGTTTGTGCCTGTAGCCTTCTGTCACTTCCTCTTATGTTCTAGCCATACCAATGACTCCCAATTTGCCAGTATGACAATATCTATTCTCATATGCCAAAATTTACTTTTCTGCGTCCATGTCTGTACTCCTTTTCTGCAATAGCCTTCCCACTCTGACAAACTCCTACTTCTCTCCTTTAGAACCTGATGCAAATGTCACCTTTCCCTCCATTTACCCAATGACAAATTACATAATTCCCTTCCTATTCTTATTGTTGGCTGACAGGGTGTCCTGAGAGTTACACATCTGGGAGTTCTTCAAGGATGAGAACCACAGATTATTCATCTCTGCATCCCCTGCACCTGACAGAAGGTTTGGCAGAATGTCACTTAGGAAGTGTTTGTTAAATGAACCAAGGAGTCCCTATAAGACACTTACCTTACAGGCTACTCTGTGTGGGCATAACTTCCCAAACCCCAGGGGAGGCTGGATACGGCGGAGCAGAGTGACCACGTCGAGGTGCTTGATCCTTCCCCTGAAGACAAAGTACAGCATGAAGTCCAGGTCAGCATGGCTGTCCTATGCTTTCGGTCCATCCCACCTTCCACAAAACCCAAGGCCAACATTCCAGAAACAGCCCACATAAGCCAGATGGAATCCTTTCCAACCTACTTTGCCTCGGGGTCATATTCTGACCATATTCTTTTGAATTCGTCTAAATGGTGAGGCCCCAGAATAGACCAGTCCCGAGTCAGATAATCAAAGTTGTCCATGATGACAGCCACAAACAGGTTGATGATCTGTGAAAGCAAATCAGAAGGAGGGAGCTGCAGCTGCAGTGGGACGGAATGGGCTAGAACCTAGCAAGTGCTTCCTAATCACAGGGTCATGAAACATTTGAACCTATTTCTCCAGAGACACTGTAAACACTTTCCTTCTGGAGGCTGCTTAAGAAGAAGGCAAGCTTCTTTCCAAAATGGCTTTGGTACAGTCCCAGGGGATAGCAGGGTGATACATTATCAGGGCTTATGAAGCACACTGCAGTTTTATAACTTCATCACCATCAAATAACTCATACTCATAAGTCACTGCTATGTGCAGTGGCTTTGAAATTTTTATAAAGGAACCAGCAGCCCTAAGAAGCTGTGGTAGTGGCTGCCCCTAGCCTGTGAGGAAGCATCAAACCGCTGCTTACAACAAAGGTGCTAGTAACACGCGACGGTTCAGCAAAATCATCCAACTGCCAAGTGAAATCTAGAGTACTCAACATAGACTGGCCCTCAGAGAGGGGATGGGGCAGAATCATTGATTTGAGTCCTAGAGCAACACAAACATTTGTCATTTGAGAGGGGGAGGCTTCTGATCACATACCAGAAATGCACAGAGCATGTAAAAACTGATGAAATACACAATGGCAAAGTTGCTCCCACACGTGTACTCCTCCCCAGGGCTGTAGTCCGACTCGGGGTCACAGAGCTTCCCCGGGAGGCAGGCCAGCATGATCTCTTGCCAGGCCTCACCTGTCGCACACCTTTTTAGATTAAATAAAGAAAGGGCTTTAGTAGGGGAAGGGGGGATGTGAGGCTTAGGCCTCTAAGAAATTTTAAGTAAAAAGCTCTTGAACTAGAGCAAAACCTAAGTAATTTGGTGAAAAGTCAGTTTGAATTAGTGAAAACACAAAATTTCTACTTATTTTCAAATGCACTTTATCTCCGTAAGTGGAAGCCCCTCTATAACTCTCTTTGATTTATATCAATCGACAGAAGCACATCAATTTTTCTTATAAAAATGGATATTTTCATGTCTGCTTTTCTTTAAACCCTTACATTACAAATTTTTAACGATTATTAATTATCTTTCAATGACCTAACATCTAATGATTTGATTAGGTCCCCATTCAATTTTGTTGAAAGCAAAGAAACTACCTAACTTGTAAATGACTTACTGCTATCCAGTCACTAGAGTCATTATGAATTTCTTGTATGATTTCTAGAAAGTTCTCTCACATTGAGGGACCTTGTTTACAAAGTTATTGGACTGGGGATAAAAACAATTCTATAAAATTTTAAATTCCACATCTTAGGAAGTTATCCACTGGCTATTCAAAAGGCCTCTATGTTCCTGCCAAAATTCCATATTCCTGGTTGCTTCTGTGCATGCGCCCACATGTAAGAATATAGCCTGCCATTTTCCTGGCAGCCTAAGTAGATCCACTGACTTCCAAATGGATAAACCTTAAGCCAGCCACGATCTCAATGACCACAGCAATTTCAACAAGCCAGCAAAAGTCCTCTGTGACTGAGATGCTAGCGTCTCTGTTTAAGAATACAAAACACATACAAAAAGCTACCATGATCAACAGGGAAAGGCCAAGCTGCTTTAATAACAAGTGTCCTCTGTCACTCCGGAACCCAAAGCTAGAGAGAGACACACCCCGTGTGGGACTCAGTTACCTGAAGAGCAGCAGCACTGCCTGGGGAAAGGTCTGGAAATTGTTGTTCCTGTTGATCTGGTTGTTATCTCTCATGGCAACTTTCCCGAACATCTAGGTGGAGGAATTATTGTGAAAAAAAAGAATAGATTTTGTCATCTAAAAAAAGAAAACCCCAAATCCTCCATATGTGGATTTAGAACGAACTCAAATTCCATTCCCACCCACTAGGGCTTTCCCACAGTGCTTGGCACTTCATTTATTCACAAAGATGTGCCAGGCACTGTGCCAACCACTGGGAACAGGGTAGAGTCAGGCACATTCTCCCTTCCAGGAGTTCCTACCCTGGGGGAGGGACAGTGAAGTAAGCAGAGGGTCGGTCCCTCCTGATGAGAGCTAGGATGATCCAGCTGGGCAGGAGAGAAAAGAACATAACTGAGGCTGGGGGCTTAGGTCAAGTTCCAGGGGAGTGCAATTAAAGCCCATAACTGAAGGGTAAGTAGAAGCCAGTCAAGTGACAGGGACAGTGAAGAATGCTTCAGGCAGAGGAAGCACCGCCTGCAAAGGAGCAGGAGTGAGATGGCACAGGTGCTCCAGGAAATGAAGAGAATGAGTGTACACAGACAAAGATCAGGCTGCAGACAAGCGTGGGGCCAGTGGGCCACAGAAAGTGGGGAGGCTTTACCTCCAGAGCAAGGTGAAGTTAGGAAATATTTTACTTGTAGGACTTATAGAAGGAGACTGAAATTTCAGTAGAGCTTGATGCCTGGCTAAACTTCTTGAGTGAACAGGTGATGGTATGTGCAATGCAGTTTGCACTTCTCTGAGGCAGCTCTGGTTTTATATGTCAGCAGCATCACATGCTGCTGAATTACTGGGGCTCAAGTATGTTTATTCATCATTCATAAATCATGGTAAGATTCCTAGTAACTTACAAATCTTCCTATGTCTTCAGAATAAAAAAAATAAGCCCAACCCCTTCTATACCTCTGGAATCACTCCATCTCTTTTACACTCACATCCCTCCCTTATCTGAAAGAAGGCATCTGAACCTGTGGAGAAGGTGGCAGAGAGACCACCCAGGGAGGTCCAGTGTGGCAGACTGGTCTCCATCTCCCTCTCCTCCTGGAAGCTCTGCCCACTGCCACTTCACATTAGGACTCAGCTGTTAATGAAGCCCCAGTCCCCTTTCTCTCTCCAGGAGTTGCTGGCAAGTATCCTGCAGCCCCTCAGCCAGGGTCACAAAAAGGCCTGGTTTCTTGCTTCTTAAAAGAGAACTACTGAGACAAGATAATGGTTCAGGTTTAGCCCTGGCCACAGTATCTGGAAATAGTTTGTTTTGGGTGAGAATCTCACCTGGTTACAATAAAACAAATTTTCAGAATATAAGTAGACTTTTATGTAATTAAATATCTTAGCAACATCAGTGCAGAAAACAGGACAATTATGGCCTCTTTTAGTATGGCAGTTTCTATTGCTAAAATCAACTAACTGTGGGTTTTCTCAATCAATGGACTCTCCCAAGACTCAGACTGGGCGTGAGGAACACCACCAAACCCATCTTTCCTTGGTGTATTCCAGCCACTCCTTATTCTTCTGAGCCTGGCTCTCTCTGGCATGGGCTCTTTCCTTTGGAGCCACATCTTTCTCACCTCCATTTTTCTTCAGCAGCCAAGGTGTTTAGCTGCCAAACCATGATCTTGTCTTTCTTTTCTACCTGGCTAAGGTACATCTGCCACAAATTTGGGACTACCCAGCAAAAGGGGCTGGAGCTCACCTGCATGCCGATAACTGCGTAGATGAAGAACAGCATGGCTATGAGAAGGGCGACATATGGGAGTGCCTGGAAGAAAAGAAGCACTTGGCTCAGCACTGGTCTCTTGCCTCCGTGACCGCTTGGGCAGACTGAAGACTCGCATGGAACCACATGCTTTTCTTTTCCATGTTATGTTGAAAGGACATTGACGGTGAAGAAGGACTTTTTAAACCCCAGCCGAGCACAATGACTTCAGTCCTGCATACACCAGCCACATGCACACCTAGAGATATGCAGCTGCAGGTGAGATGTGCTTTCTAGAGTCATTAACAGTGTATTCTAATCCTAAAGTGTCAATCCAGACACATCGCTCTCAAAATAATGTTTAAATTCATCACTGGATTCCTTTGTAAAAATATCTAATTGATTGAACCATTTCAGAACACTGACATTTGGATGGCTTCCACTTTCTTTTGTGGGCACGTCTGGGGTGGGGGCGAGGGGCTACTGTAGATCACAATGCAAAGAAACATCTTTAAGCAAAATGACCTTCCCATCTGCTAACGTCTTTCCTTAGAGGGAAGTCTTAGGAGTGGAATTACTGGGTCAGAGAGGAAGAATCACTTTCTGGCTGTTGCTGTAGAAAGAAAGACACCTTTCTTAAAATGCACACTTTCTGAAAGAACCACAGAGCTGGGGGTTGTGCCAGGGAAGAAAAGTTGCTAAGTGAGTGGTCGCCAAAACTGGGCTCTTCTTAAAAATATCAAATACAAGTATATGTGTCAGGTAAGACCCCTGGTCTTTTAATCCAATACTCCTCCACTGCTTTTCTATCTCATCTCAGGTGACAGAAGATGTCCATGTGCATGGTACAGGAAAAGACTTGAGCCAGGAATAGACTTGAGCCAGGCTGCATCAGCCTGGAGAATAACAGATGACAAATGAGACCAGGGTTATGACTAAATGTCTTCGACTTTGTAATCCTTCCAGGCATTGGAAAACCCACAGACTGATGTTGGTGTGCTGGCCGAGGCGAAGCTATCTGATTCATATCTAGACTAGTTGACACAGACAGGACTATTGCAGCCTTATGAGAGGAGGCCACTCGAGAGAGAGGCTGTTAGGCTTCTGGGGGTCTGCTGGGACCCAGCACACAGTCAGACATCACCATTTACCCTTGGGTGTCCTGGGGAGGACCAGACTAATGGGCTCAGAGGCTCCATGTCTCTACTAGTCTTGGAAATATTGCAGATCTCTCAGCTTCAGGTCCCTCCGCTTTCTTTTGTTTCCTTTAAGCAAGTAATCCTAGTTACCCAAGTAATGTAAGTCAGGTCTTTCCAGCATTCCAAATTCTCTATTGACCCAGGCAATCATGTGTCCTAGGCAGTCATGTGACCTAAGCAGTCACAGTGGTCATGCTGAAGGGAGACTGGATTGTCCACAACAGGAGATAATCAGACTTGCACAGGATTTTCAAAAACAAAGAGAAGCCCTTGGCATGGCTCTTACCTGAAAGGACTTAATAAAAGTCCACAGCAGTGTCCGGATGCCTTCCCCCCTGCTGAGAAGCTTCACCAATCGCATCACTCGGAAAAGACGGAAAAAGGTGATGGAGATTCTATTGCTCTCTTCAGAGTTCTGAAGGGTTATCATGAAGAGGTCAAACCCAATGGAAAGTAGAACATGCAACACTTTCAGAAAAACAGCAACAGATGCAAACAAAGGTGACAGAGGTAAGAATTGAAGATGTGTTTCTAGGGCCTTTTCACCTTACAAAGCATGATATGAAAGGAAAAGTTACATGCTAACAACACAGGGCTTGAAAAACTGCGTCCACACAGCACATGCATGTCCACGTGGTCTAGCGTATTAAGAGGAGAACGCTGGGCTGGTCAAGAGTACTGGACACTGATGATGAATGCAAACCACTGCAGACACTGTTCTGGAAGAACAATCATGGAGAATACAGAAAAACTAGTGGAAAACTCAACATGGTCAAATAAACTCAAGGAAAAGGCCCAGCCCCTGGGGACGAGTCACTGATCTTACCCCAGGTGTAGCAGTTGGGACAGGGACATTTTCACTTTCAGTTGGCTTTAAGAAATCAAAGATTGAAAAGATATTAATGAACTGGGAAGGAAGCAGTGGTTCAGGAGGACATACCCTCCCCCTTTTTAAAAATGTATGGTTACTGTCTTAAGACAACACACCTGCTCTCTCCCTGAGACAATGCCAGGGGCAACGCTTGGAACTGGACTTGAGGGTGGGCAGCCACGGACACGGGCTCAGACACACTACTTCCTAATTTACATCCCAGGACATGAGGTTCCAAGGCTGACAGCCACCTAATAAAGGTAACGCTGCAAGACCTCAACTGTCCCTAAAGACAGAAATACAGAGTGGGATGCCAGGCTCTGGGGGAGACTGGCTCTCATTACTGAGTCAGAGTTGTGGGTCTCAGGAACTAACTGCTCTGCAGCAGGCCACTGAGGACCAGAGTGACACTGCCGAAGAGGGCGAACAAAGAGCAGCTTCCTGTGGCCCACAACCCTTCTGGACCACACTCTGCTTCTGGGCCTGCTCATCTGGGCAGTGTGTGCGCCACGATGCCCACTCTGGTGTGGCTGCTGGGGAGCTGGATAGACCAGTGGGAGCTGGAGAGGGGCTCGTTTTCTTACACCACGCTTCACTGCCCAACTGACAGGCTCAGACTTCTGTCAAAGATGATGAAGCTCCGCTGTGTGTGACTGCTGGGGAGAAACAGCTTACAACCAGCTCACTCTGAGCTTCAGCAACTGTCTCATCTGAGGTCTGATGGGCTTCTTGTCACTCAGGCCCCGGGGTGCAGAAGTACAACACTTATCATCCTATGTGCACCTGTCTCCCGCCTCAGGCTGGGAGCCCCGAGAGGGCAAGGACCTTGCCTCACTCCACTCAGTGCCCAGCACAGTATCTGGTACTTATCAGATGTTCAGTAAGTGCTTCAGAAAATGTAAAGAGGTTGTAAGCAACCTTTAACGTATATCAGGAGGCATCTTTAATTTAGACAGCGAGGGATGAATAAGAGTCAAATAATGGCCTCTCTCTTCCCTTCAGTAGGGTCACCTCCACTGAAGCAGCTGGTCTACCTGGCAACTAACAGAGCAATGAGGTTCTTCTGGTTGGGGGTCCAGCACTGCTGTGTGCATGCCAAGGCTGCTAGACAGCCTTTCTGCACAGTGTGTCTGTACAGCTAAGGGATGTGTACGCACAAGGACACACACACTTATCTGATGGGCTCTTCTCCCTAGGGATAGAGGGAAAACAAGGGCTCTGTTTTCAAGTCTCACTCTCGTCACCAGCTGCCTCCTGAGACCAAACACAAAATTCTATAAAATTCATAGAAAATAAGGAGTTTGGGTACATCAATTCATAACTGACAGGTTCCAACAGGTTGAAAGAGGGGTTCTTGCATCACTTGGGATGCTCAGAATGTGAATTCTGCAATGGGTCTGTCCAAGCCCCGGGTCACTATTTTTATTTTCCTCTTCTATTATCTCACCTCAAAATAAATAATATCTCCTGAAAGAGACAGATGGTGATATTCTGTCTCCCACACTATCTCCCCAGGGGCTGTGTGCATGAAGCTTACTTAGGTCTAGTCCATGCAGCTGGAGTGTGAGGGTGTGTAAGTGTGCGTGTGGGTGTGTGTGCACTCTGTTTGCCTATGCTCAAGAGGATCAGAGTGTGCACAAGACAGAGCCCTCTACAGTAACCTTCTGAAATGTCCATAACCTATAAATTGGACTTGCATGAGAATGAGGAGACCTGTGGTTGGGGAAGACAATCTTTCTGGCTGCATGATCTCACCCAAGCCCCTTTTGCTTCCTGCTGCCTATCCTGCTCCAACTCTGACAGACCCTACACCACTTTCTTCCTTGTGATATGGGAAAGTTAGCTGCCAAACTGACTTTCATAGTGCAACATCTCTTTTTCAGCTGACGTCTTAGAAGTATGACAAACCATGGATATGCTTTTGTTTAAAAAACAAAGAGGAGGAGACAGTATTTGTGAATGACAAGGCAATACAACATGCAGGAAAGGAAAGCACATCAAGCTGCATGCACCCCCTCTGCAGCCTGCAGCACCTTCCCCTTTCCCCACGTGCTACACTGGGTAGGATGAGAGGACAGTACAAGTTGCCAAAATATCTTACAAAATGGAAGGACCCTGAGGATGGCTTTGCTCAAACTACAAATGCCAGCCAGCCTGATGAAAGGGCAGACATGTTCTTACAGTCAGTGGCACACTAGAATTGCTTAAGGATCTTTAACCAAATCCAATGTCTAGGTCCCACCCCAAAGATTTTTACTTAATGGATCAGGGTTGTGTCTGAGCTTTGGGAGTTTTAAAAGCTCCTAGATGATTTAAACATGCTGCCCGAGCTGAGAATTGTGGTCCTAATTCAGGGTAAAGTTGGGGCACGTCTTCAGCTGGTCACTCATACCAGTTAATTTCTTTTAGGTCTGGATTGTCCATACAGAGTGGGACTACTAGAAAAGCCCACTCAGATTTTTACAGCTAAGCAGTGGGTTCTTTGGGGGTTGATGAGGGTTCAGTACTTGGATGCAGAGATTAGACTCTATACCCATCTTCCTTATAAGAGATGGAGAAAGCCATGGAAACAAAGGGAGCTAGTGAAAGGGAGAAATGGAACATGAGTGAGCTAATGCTCTGTTGGACTCCTGGGATCAACCACAGGATACCCTTAGAGAACATGAGATTGGGAAAGGACTCACGTCTTAAGCAGCTTTCCAAAGGCAGCTGCTAGGAGCTGTGGGAAAAGCTTTCAACAGAAGGAATTCCAGTGTCATCTCAGGGCTTGGACTAGATGACCTCAGTAGCTCCCTCCAACACTGAGATGCCAGTCTTCAGCTGGGAACCCAACAGGGATTTGGCCCTCAACCACGGGAGACCAAACTATATGCCAGGGTCTGAAAAGCTCCTTAAGTCCCTGGGGCTGTCCTTCTGTTCCCTCCAGCACCTTCCCGCAGAGCTCTCAAACAGACTCTTAAGATGCAGGCTCAGTGCCAGCCCCCTGTAACTACTGAATCCAAACAAGCCCTGAGTTTCCCAAGTACAATCGAAGGGATCGATCTCCACTTTCTGAATTAATTCCCATCTTCTTATGGAAAAGCTGAGAGGATGCAGTTTTTCAGTTTAGACAGAAGCAAACCAACATTCCAGAACCAGTTAACCTGAGGCATCCTGAAGAACCCAGTCTTTGGAGGAAGCCTCCCTCCGATGACTTCTGACCTGGCATGTAACACCTCTGGGAGGGTGGGCTTCTGTATTTGGGCTTGCTGAGTCTGTGTCCAGAAATCAGAAACCTGGTCCCTAGAAAAGGGTGACCATATCGAATGGAGAGCTGAACAACCTGACCAGAAGAATGGATCGGGGTCAGAAGAAGCTGAGTGCAGCTGTTGACCACCTGGTCCAAACTGGACCTGATAAGTCAGGGATAATTCTTGGGTCCCTGGGAGTGAATTCCCTACAGACTTTTGACAGGCTCTTCGGTAAGTAATAACAGGGCAGACATGGCTTATAAGCAAGTATTTTGCCTTCCTAGCAACAGTGATAATGGGAAAACACTAAATGTCACCAAGTCATTCCTTGGGTGAGAGAGAATAAGTTGTTGGGTCATTTAACCATTCAAGGAACAAACAGGCATCAAAGAGGGAACAAAAGTGAGGCTGCCAGTCATCGTCTGACATTTTAGCAGCTTGGTGATGTGATGACCAAAAGTGATGAA
The DNA here is from genome assembly GCA_028627145.1 of Eidolon dupreanum. Lineage (NCBI taxonomy): Eukaryota > Metazoa > Chordata > Mammalia > Chiroptera > Pteropodidae > Eidolon > Eidolon dupreanum. The sequence goes on along the minus strand of CM053507.1, from coordinate 48,696,388 downwards.
GATGAGTCCATGAGAGCTATCAAACCATGATCAAAGCAGGCTGGGGATATGGGAGGGGGCAGAAGGATGGAGAGGGCTGGGTGGGCATGCAAGCAGGACAACGGAAAGGGCCATCCAAAATGTTTTTGCAAAGAATACAAACATAAGCTCGATTTTTCAATTTCCAGGCCAGATATTCATTCTTGAAGATTATGCTGGCAAGGTCACAGAGCCAAGCATGACTGACCAAGGTGGCCCCAGCTCAGGACCCTGGCTAGAGACAACAAAATATGAGACCGGAAACAGTTTAGATGACCATGACCAATAGCATGTCCTGTGAAACTCAGTGAAAACCAAAGGTGGGGAAGCCAAAAACAAGTATACAGTCTTTAAAGTGCTTTTGCTTTAATGACTTCACCGTATATATGTTTATATATACTTGCCGCTACAATTTTCTAAAAATAAAACCAACATGAAAATCAATTAGGCAACAGAAAAGAAAGATCAACAGAAGTTGGGGGAGAGAGCACAGCAAGTTAATATTGCAAATAATGAGGACTTATGGCAGCTAAAAACAGCCAACAAAGGACCAAGAGTGTTCATGCTCAGCTGACCCAGGAGCTTGGGGCACAAGGCCACCAAGGGGCACAATGTGTGCTGCTCCCGTAGGGCACTCACATGTGTGGGCGAGGGGGTGGAGAAGTCAACAGCGCCACTCAAATTTTATACCATCAGAGGTTAAGGTCACCCAGTCTCTTTTATCTCCCCGCCTCCCCCAAGCTTGAACCATGGCCTGAGAATTGGAGATGTCTAATAAACATGTGTTGAATGACTGGAAGGTTGCCTTGAGCATCTGCTCTACAGTGGGGCCCAGCACTGAAATGCTGAGGTCTCCCATAGTGGTACTCTGCATTGCTGCCAGCTGAGAAAGGTTTGGCCTCAAGCTACAGCTGGCCAGGGGAAAGGTCACTGAGTGAAAGAAGAGTACGGGACTGATTACCAGGGTGATTCTGCTGGTCTGACTGAATGCCAGGAATGGGCCCAATGGCCGTCTGTTTTGTACAGACACCCCAGTGTCAAATGCTAACTAGAAAACTGAGTATGAGCTTCTGTAGACCTGCGGCTTTCCTGACTAATGAGAGGTAAAGGAGGACAACACTGAGATGCCGATGAGCAAGGCAGGGTCAGAGGGGACAGGCAGAGTGGGCTCCTGCCCCCAGCATAGGGTGAGGCAGCTGGGAAGCTGGGCACATGCTGTTGCTGAGTGCACCAGTGCCACACACCCCCAGCCAGCAGGATCGGCATTAGAGAGCTGGCTTGTTCCCTTAGCGAACAAAACTTGGCCACATCCTGGTATCCAGAAACTAAGCATTTACACCCAACACCTGCACAACACTTTAAGCACCGCTCTAGGGAGACCTGCTGAAATTATAGTTTATATTTTCATTTCCATTACAGACTATCTCTGACTTACATAAGGGTCTGTTCCAAATTTTCATTTAAGTATATTTTGAAGTAGGGTGTAAGTGCTTTGCATTGTAAGATGATTAAAAGCAAGCAGGCAGATGTCTGGTCATAAACTGAGGAGAAATTCCAGTTAGGTTCCTGCTGTACCTCCATTAGCATCAGATCATTTCAGAACCAAGAATAATTCACATATTATAAATGGCAATTTTATAGTTGATGTATGAAATATATCACACAAAGTGAAATTTTCATAAATCTTGGCTTATGGAGCTTAGGGAATGTATGTTCCTAAGTCTAGTAAAATATGATTATAGTACCTTGTCATGACATGAATTTTGGGAAAATTAGGCCTTCATGGACATGTTAATGTCTCAAAATCTGTATCATCTATTATCACATGAAAATCTACACTTATAATAATACCTTTGTATCTCCCTAACACTTTGTATTTTTTTAGCAAGTATTTTCACAAGTATTAATATCATTTTGTCACTACAATATACTTATGAAGCAGGAGCGCAGACATCATTCACTCTAGTTGATCCACGAGGGAAGTGAGACCCAGATCCAACAAGTCATTTTGAGCTAGGACTAGAATTGCCAGGCCTCAGCCTTGCCAGGCTGGTGGCTATCCCACTATTCTACACTCCAGAATCAGCCTGGCCCCAAAACCAGGGCCACAGAGGGATTTTACTGTCAGTATTTGATACAGGCTGTCTGGGTACCAGGATGGACTGTACAGTCCTGCAGATGTCAGCCAGGCAGAGCACAGAGGCCCCTTCCCAGCCAAGTGTGGGGGAAGGGGCTGGGCTAGCAACGTAGAACAGGAAGCCAACACTGAACAATAGTCCCACCTCATGCTCCACTGTCCACGAGAAGGGCTCTACACAACCTGGGCACATACACTGGACACTGACGAAGACTTGCTGACAAACTGGGGCAGGCCAGGTGGGCAGGGTCATGTCTGCTTGCCCCTGGCCCATCTGGTGTAGGCACGGGTCAGACCCGAGTGGAGCTACCAGGAGGTAGTGCTCCCCCTTCTCAAGACTTTTAATTTTGAAGGTGGGTTCTCAAGATGCTTCTTGAAAGGGGACTGGGTGGCTCCATCTATCATGCTGCTACTGTTCCTTCATCAAGATTCAACTGAGTGCAGCAAAGGAGTACTGCCCCCGCCCCCCACCCCGTACACACTAAGCCCTCCTTCCCCTGGCCATGGGCGGCCTTTGATCTATATCACCATTTGGGGAGCTAGGATGGAGAACATTCCCCAGGGTCACCAGTTGGAGTCAGCATAAACAAGGTACGGGTAAGGACACCAGCAGCAGAGTACATGTGCTCAGGGCACGACTGTGAGGTTTGCCTCCCATGCCCTCACAGAACCATTGTGGGCACCAGGGCATATGTTATGAATTCCACTCTATAGCTGGACAAACTGAGACACAAAGCAGTCAGGTGACAAGCCAAGGTCACAGAGCTACTGAGTGATAATGTTCACATACTCACATAATTAAGTCCTAGCCCCTAACATTTTAACAAGATCTTCTTTTAAAATAGTGTTTTAGTTCTCAAAACAGTAATTCTACATTTATTTCCCCACTCTCTTTCAGGAGAAGAGAATGGGGTGAGGGTAGGGAGGCCGTAAAATCTTCTTAAAATGTTTTTCTTTTGAAAATTTCTTCTTTCAAAAGAAGTGTGTGCCTGAATTTCTAAAGCATATAGAGATCCCTGGGCAGGGTTTTTAGTCTCCTCTATGTTACACTTAACAGACAAAAAAATCACATTGTAGGACACAAAGTTTGCTACTTACATTCACTTCAGTTATAGCAATATCAACGACGCTACCAACAACAATTAAGGCATCAAAAGTGTTCCATGCATCAGTGAAATAGTGCTGTTAGGGCAAGCATTCAGAAGCCACAGAGAAGAGGAAGCACACAGGAAAAAAGAAGAAAAGGACAGCGTTATAAAAGGAGAACATTCTAGCATTATACCGCCCAGCTACTTGAAAAATTGCCCTAAAACAAACATGTTATAATTACGTCACTTTGGGTATCACTGCAGACACAGAAAATAAGAACAATTAGAGACACCTATCTTACCCTGCCTACCAGTGACTTGGGTAATGCTGCAAAGTGGTCAGTCCTCCAAAAGGTGATTTGTGTCCAAAAAGGCCCAGGATGAGTGAGGCTCTACCCTGAAAGGCCTTTTTTCCGCAACTCTCATTAGGAAATTCCTGGTTTCAGATCAAGTGAAATTGGGACCTGTGACTTGTCCAGGTGATGCCAGTGTGGGGCAGGGAGCAGAATGTGCACAGACAGAGGACAAGAGGCGGGCAGCCACAGGCAGGCGCATACTCACGTCGGCTTCGCTGAGGGCCACGTCTATAATGCTGCCGATTACGATGAGGGAGTCAAACGTATTCCAGGCGTCACTAAAATACCCCTGGACAGAGCAGGCAGGGGGCAGACATTTATGAGCATGTATGAACGAAACGCCATACGGATCATATACGGGGACACATTGGAGGCCCCTTAGCACCCGTGGAAACCAGGTGGGGTGGGAGAGTCGAAGGGAGGCACCAACACTGTCCACTGGTAAAAAGGGAGGCAGAGGATGGTGTGCACCTGCATGTGTGAGGAAGGTTGCCCGCGCACACATACGCGCACACACGTGCTCGCACACACACCACGCGGACTCATGGCCTTGAGCAGCACCAAACCGAGCAGAGTATCTGCAGGATAGAGGGAGCTATCTGGCAACCCTGCCCTGACACCTGGGGTGACAAGCCCAAACCCTCACATGCTGATGGAAGAGTAAGGCTCTCCTCCTCCTTCCACAGGGCCCCAATCACCCCACTTTCTTTTCTTCTCCACCTAAAGAGCACTATGACCAGGTATTTCACATGTTCTTTTTTTTTTTTTTTTTTTTTGCCCTTAAAACAAACTAGTAACCTTCTTCCTCCTTGCCAGTCCAACAACAATTAGATATGGTGGGCCCAAGACAAGTCCCTGTCCTCACAGAGCTCTCAGTCTAACAGGGACGGCAATGGCCAACAGGGAGACAGACACAGCAACACCCATCAATCCAAGGCACAGAGTTGAGGCAGAGATGCTCACTCTGGGTTGCGGGGTTGGGGGCTTAGATGGAGAAGCCACAGAGGTCCTACAGAGGAAAAGAGCACTGAAAGACAATGAGGATGTTCAAGGACTCCCAGTGTCCTTGTAGGAAGCCCCAAGTTGCCAACAGGCTCCTCCTTGCACCCTAGCTCTTGTTCCCTCCCTCTCCCTCTTTGCCCTCCAGGCTAAGAAGACTCCTTTCATCCCTCAAAACTTCTATCGGGTTCTTCCCCACCCCCTGAAGCCTCTGCCATTCTAGCCTCCCCACTCCAACTCTCTCTCTCCATATGCATTTCCTCCTTCAAGGTGAGATCAAATGCTGTCTTCCTGAGGGGACTATTTCAGATCTTCCTGACTTCCGCCCCTCATCATGTTGACTCTGCCTCTCTCTCATGTCTTGATACTGAATTTGGGGTCTTTGCAAGTCCACCACACTGAAAGCCTCTGAGGAGGAGGACTGTGCTGACGGTTCTGTCTCCTCCATTAACCCTAATATCTAGGCCAGAGCTTTGAACTCAGTTAGCGCTTGGCACATTGCAATGGCTTTTCCACCAGTGTGCACCTAACTGTTTACTCAACCTAGTTCTTGTTTTTTTAGATCCTCATATCTCATGGCAATTCTGAAGGCACAACGGCCCTATGAGTGTGACTTACAAATCCATACGTATGTGCCATACATTTTACTTCCTCTTCTAGGTTCAGCACAATAGGTGCTAAATTAGTGCTTGTTGTTTCCTGACATCCTCAGGAAGCCCGAGATCAGAGTGGGTAGTGGGCGAGATTGTACACAGAGGCGTCTGGCGGCAAGGCCAATGACCGTCTGTATATCTATTGTCTCTTTTCAGGGAGCCAGAACATGTTTTGGAAATAAAAATTCAGATATGAATAATATAAAAAGGGGGCCCAATGTGCTTATAACTGGGTACGCTTAGTGCTGAATCAAGAAAACTAGAACAGAAGGTACTTTGAAGTGTCAGGTCTCATGAACTTGTGATCAAATGCAGGCCCAGAGGCCACTGCAGAGCCCCTGCCTTTTATGACATGATAGAAAATGTGAACATGTGGCTCCCCTAATAGCCGGTGTAGGGATATTTATTCTAGTTACTGTGACTTACTCCAGGTGCACATATCGGGGAGGTACTATGATACTGACAATTTGGGTTTCTACAAAATTTCATCTTAAATAATGTAAGATTTTCCCACCCAGCTGCCATGACTTCTGACCCAGGCTTTATGTCTTTCCTCCCCTCATACAATCACAGTGCCTCAAACACACATTACCCTCACTGACTGCCACCTCCCAGACTCCTATCTCAGTCCTCTAACAAGTAAGCAAAAGGAGTCCACCTGCACCAACTCTGATGACCTGTGTATCCAGGTCTAATGGGAAGGTCTGCTTAAAAAATACTGTATCCCACACCCAGCTTTTCTTCTCACAACATATGATTCTTGGCTGGGCCACTGTGAGGATTAGACAAGTGCTACTAACATGAGAGTCATGCTGGTCAGAGATGAGATAAAGAGCTTGCTCCAGGACATAAAGGGACACACTGCTTCCTTCCTGGAGGAAGTTCCTAACCAAAAAGTCAGCTGGATCAAACAGTGTCTTCTAACCAAAAAACGTCAGCTGTATCAAAAGGTACACTGAGTGTTGTCGTGAATGTCCCCAGATGGTAAAAACATAGTTCTCTTTGAAATGATTTACTCTGTTGTGAATGGGCAACAAAGAGTTGGCTTACTAGCAGCCTCGCATGGACTGTGCTGTGAGGGGCAGAGCCTGCCCTTTCCTTTGTGGATTTAACAGCAACTCAAAAGCTAAAGAGAAATGGTGATCCTTAACCTCTTCTCCAGAGAGGAATTGATGCCTTAATAAAATCTTTGGTCATTAGTAACAGCTGGGCCTCTGGCCTACACACAGAGCAGAAGACCAAGCATTCCTTATCTCCCATCCCAGCACACAAATAGCCCCGGCCACACTGCACTGCGTGCTCTGCCCTTCCCATTACAGTATATCATGTTCCTGAGGCCAAGTCCACCACCTATGCACTGGGGGCCAGCCCCTCCCACCCACTTTGGACTTTACTCTGCAACAGCTTCTCTCCAGAATTATCAGTATTCACACCTTTGGATCATTCCCATCAGCCAACAAACTATTGTACAACTGGGCCATTTTGGCCCCTGAACTGTATAAAATCACTTCAAATCACCAAGATAGGGGTTTGACATGTGGGGTCCTAAAACTTATTTATCAATCTCATCAACTCTCTCTCCAGATGATTGCTCGCCCTCACAGAACCCTAGAGAGTTCTGCACTGAAGCTTGACACCCCTAAGCGACAGGAGGCTTGAGTCGGTGCAGGTGGTTAGAATCACAGGCTCTGACTAAGCCACTCTGCTAGGTCTAGGGAAGGCAGAAAGTGCCAGCCCGCCCTTCTTCCCACATCCTGCTTTGCTGTTTAGTAGCCCCCTTTGTAATAAAATCACTGTCAAGTGAGCATGACTCAGTCCCCCACCTCTTTTCTACCAAAGTCTGATAATCAGAAGATTAGACATGGGCCACCAACAGAAGGCTCATCTCCATCTCTCTCAGCCATTAGTGACACATTCTCCTACAGCTGAATTCTGAGGCCAGGGACCCTCAAGTGGAACCAGCAGTCCCTATTAGCACAACCAGAATCTGCCTTCATATTATACTTTGCCCAGCTCCACCTGCTTAAAATGACCAAGCAAGTCAGCCATATGCAATAACATCTATTACCCAGAGGCAATTCTGACTCCAGAAATTTCAAATCATAAACTAGACTAATGTGGGCCTTGGAGCCAGGAAGCTCCATTATTTCTAAACACTATCTTCTGATTGTCTGTTGTTGTGCATCTCCCACTTAACTGTGGATTCTTGGCAGCAGAGCATGGATCTCCAGCCAGGATATACCATAGGCGTGGCACACATACGGGCGGGGTGGGGGGCAATGTTTGTGGAATGGCTACAAATGGGAAACAAGAAAAGCAGTCTAAGTTCTCTTTGCTGCCTGGAGTCTCTCTCATCTGAAGATCTGAAGAAGCCTATATAAATGACCATCTTTTTCTGTTGACCATAACAACCAGATCACTTACCAGGGTTTGTTTGAGTAGCATCTGACTCAAGTGATGACCCACAGTGCCAACTTTTGGTAGAAACTATAACTGATTGCTTTTTAATTAACATAAACCTTTATAAAGGTCAAGTGGGGGCTTAAAGGAAAATATCTGTTTTTGGCCACTCTGCCCAAATATCCTGTGATAAAAAAGCAGGTACTGTCTTATGCCAAGAGGCTGCACTTATAGACTCATCCATTTATTCCTTTGTTCATTCCCCCAATCTTTACTGAGTAACCAGCATGCAATAAGCATCGTGTGAAACAAAGAAGATCTAGCCTGAGACCATGAGCATCTACTTATCAACTAGTGGAGAGAGACGTGGAGTAGTGATAATGAAGCTACTGCACCATAAGCATCTAATAGATACATATGCGCAGGAAGAGCTGACTCTGGCGGGTTTGGGAGGGAGAGTGTTACAGAGGAGCCAACATTTTGAACAGGCCTTAAAGGATAACACAGTAGAAGGGCTTCCAGACAGAAGCATGTGTCATGGAAAGGCCTAGCATGTTAACAGCTGAGGATGCAGTGGGGAGAAGGAATAATAGGGGGACAATGGCTGGAAACAGAAATGGGTCAAGGTTTGGTGGAAGAGTTTGAAATTAGACTAAGAGAATTATATTTGTTTCTCATGCAATAGATACCCAATACCAGAATTTCATTGAAAGAGCACCAGAGTCAGCTCCAGGTTTACAAAGGGAGTATAGTACGTGGAAGAGGACTGGAGGGAGGCTGAGGCCAGAGGCACGGAGATGATTTAACAGTCAGGATAACTCAGAAAGGAGGAGAGCAACAGAGATTTGGATGAGATGGAGGTGACCAATGAGGTCCTGGGCATGATGTAGCCATTTACCAGGGGAGAAGTGGACCAGGAGAATGTTCTGGGGAACTCCAACATTGAAAGGACTGGCTGAGCCCATGAAGAAGTCTGACATAAAGTTCTAGTTAAAGAAAGGAATAATAGTTCTCAAGTGTTATTTGTCATTAAAATAAATCACCTACATTATACCTGAACTGAAAAGACAGTATTGAATTTTTGTTCTAGGAGGTAGAGAATGTCCTCTAGGAAGATTGCTAAGGTTTTATTAATAAGCCTTACTCCGGCCAAGGACCCTGGGGCAGGCAATGCTGGCCTGGGAGCCTGATGCAACCAAATAATCCGGTGTCCACTGTGCATCAGCTCTGCACAGAAGCATGTGGACAGCATTAAAGCTTTTCTTTCTTTCCCCAAACCTAACTACTCTTTAGTTTAGCCAAGCCCAGGTCGCAAGGCCTATAAATTAGCCATTTGTGAGGCAGAACCAAGATCAAAATACTTGATGGCCTAAGACTTGGGAACAAAGTATGGTTCTCTGGGGATAAGCCCACAACTAAGGTAGGTAACCTGGCTCAAGCATGTGCTGGACCAAACACCAAATCAGTGACATCCAGAAGCATGAAAATGGAAACTCCAATTATACCTATAGGAGCCAGGTGGGTTTTCTGTTGGAAGCTGATACAATAAACTAAGCAGTCCGCTTGCTTTACCCTAATTCTTCAGCTCTTTGGCCTCTCATCACCTTCCATTCTCATCTCATCCATGCTCAAAACAACTCTTCCTATGCAGACACTCCCACCTCTGGGTTTCCTACTTCTGTCTGCCCACCTCAGCCCCTCCCACTTTTAGGGTCTGGGTGGTCTGACCCTGCAGGTCCTGGGACCATGTCCCTCTAGATGTGCTCCCTCTCAGGGGGCCCCATTTTTCAGTCAGGCTCTTGAATATAAAAGAAGTCCCCAGGGTCAGGTTTCTCAACTGGCTTTAACCCTTCCTCCTCCAATACCTTCTCACCTACCAGGAAGGATTTTGTCCAACTTCACTTTCTGTATTTATATTATAAAACAACTGCCCCCATCTCTCCTGACAGAGATATTGACACATTCTCCTAGAAGGTGTGCCCCTCACAGTAGAGACAGCCACCCCAAGGGACCCTGTTACAAAGCTCCTCACGGGAGACAGACTTTCCTGAGATGACACTGATGGGCCAGGTTTCCTAATCTTCTGTCCCTTGTGGCCACCTCCTCAAATACTATTCCCTCTGCAGCTTTACAACATGGTTCCTCAGCCAGACTGCACCTCTGACTGGGTGGCCCTCAACAACTTGTGGGGAAGCCGACTCGCCTGGGACTGGTTGTTAACAATGAAGAGAAAACAAGGAAAAATTAGGGAGTATTCTAAGAAGAGCTTTGCTTCTTGGTGAACTGACTCTCATTCCTCTAGGCATGTAAAAGCATAAAATCTCTCTCCCCTGGCTTTGGTCAACACAGAAACGATGCTCCTCAAGCACAGAAATGCTGTTATAAAATTTTTCTCCATTGTAATCTGAGGTTGTCTTATGCTATGGCAGTATCTTGCTAAGCAAAACTACAAAGTAGCACAATTTCTAGCGGAAATTACTCATTTCAAAACTCTGATCAATTAGTACTGATTATAAATTAGCTACTCATTTTCCTTTGGTGTCTCCAACCTGTTCACACACTACTGAACTGTCCTCCCAGATTTGGTAAGAATGGTTTGCTGGGCACAGCAGTGCACAACAGGCCATCGATGCAATGGCCCGCTAGAGGGTACACTCACACCTCCTTCTCTCTCTCTGTCTCTCACACACACACACACACACACACACACACACACACACACACACACACACACACCATAGGCAAGTGGGCTTTCTCTTCAGCCTAGAATGAGCTTTCAAAAACTTCAGAGCTTAATCACAAGTCAAAAAAAAAAAAAAAAAAAAGACATGGCAAAAGGGATCTAGGAAATATTCCATACATATGTTCCGCATTGCATTTCTCAAGTACTATCGATGTCCTTACTTTGCAAACCTTTCCATCAGTACAGACAAATATTATTTAAAGAAGTAAAGGTGAGAAGAAAGCAAATCAAAATCGCCAAAGGAAATTAAGATGAATTTGGAAAAGTCAGAAACGTTTATATATGTAGATATGGACAAGTCACAGTAAATAACATCTGGCCATGCATAAAGTGCCAAATTTGACCCCACTGCAATCACCCCAATTGGTCACTTACAAGTGTCCTTTCTTTTGGGTCCACAAAGAGCTGATAAAGATTGCATAGAAATTAATTCAAATTAAAGAAAGGAACAGTTTTGAATTAGAATTCCATGGAGTATGTGAAATCATCATTTCATAATCCAAGTCTTAAATTAGTGTTGTCAGATACATTATAAACAGACGAACAAATAACTGGGTCACTGAACTCTGTCATTCTCTAATTGTGTTAGTTTGGGGCTTTGCTAGAAAAGAAACTGTGGGTCAAATGTCCCACAGTAAAGCCAAAATTTGTTCCTCAGTTTTTAGGATGAGGGAACATCATTAGTTGAAGATGATGATGGTGGTGGTGGTAGTGGTGGTCATCGTCATGTCATAGTAACAGCACTGACACATCTATAGCATGATACTACTTGCCAGGCACTTGTCTAAGCATGGCACATATAGTGATTCTTATTCCTCACAAGCACCCTATGAAATAGAACTATTAGTGTCCTCATTTTACGGGTGAGGAAATTGAGACACAGAACAATTAAGGAACTTGCTTGATTAGCTAGTGATGAGCAGGGAATCTGAATCCAGAACCATGCGTGCCCTTCGACACCTTACTATCTGCCTCTTACACCACAGATGTTGATACTTTTGGAAATAGATTCACTCCCTCCTGAAGGAGACAGAACATGCTGAGCGGTCCAACAGCATTAAACACATTTCCTGTCTTGCTTTGTCTTAAAGTGAAATTTTTCTAAATTAAATTTAAAAAGTGGTATGACTATGAGAGGTCTGTAGCTGGTAGAACTGTCCATAAAAGGTGAAAAAGATGCTGTAGACAAAAGTCTTTATCTAGGAAATCTAAAAGTAAAATCAGGGCCAAATTCTTTCTGATGGGTTATGTTAAAACAATTTCTCCAATGCTCAAATAATGAAGCAAGTTTCCCTGAGACAGCATAATACATGCTATTCTAGCAACAGAAAATCAGGTTTCAAAAACAATCTCCATTCTATAAATTCCTAATTCTCTACTCCCTTCTTCTTTTTCTAAGAATTGTTTTTATGAGGTTTTGTTTTTGCAGTTTTATTTCCCCATTTGTATACTGATGCTGTAATCAGATGTTAACGTTCTCAGGTGATAACCTAGTTAGTAGCTAGAACAATGCAGCATAATTCAGTAACACAAAACTAACAGGAAGTGGGTGTTTCTCTGGAGTAATTCAGCAACAGTTTTGAAAAGTAGGTTCAGCAACTCACCTTAGGTTTAAATGCAATGACTTTCAAAACCATCTCGACCGTGAACACCCCAGTGAAGACCATATTCAGGATGTCCATGGCATCATTAAACATCTTGGACTGCTCATAGTGCTGTGGATGAAGACAGAGGCACAGTTCTCAGACGCCCACTCGAGACCAGCAAAATGAGGCCCCCAGCCCTCTACTCTCTGCAGGTGTTCGACCCCTACTTGGGTGCAGAGGCCACCTCCATATTCCAGCACCCTCTCCTAATGATTCTGCTGGCACTGCGAGGTCACAGGGCTGTCCTGCCAAGTGCAGAGGGGCCATGACAAGATGAGGATGAGTGGAGAAAGGTATCAATTTCCTGTATTCAGGATAAAAGGAACCCACCCCTTCTTCTGTCAGGGTTTACACTCAGGGCTTTGACCCAGGCACAATGTGGAACCCACTCAAATGTCTATGAGTAAGGGTAGGATTTGGTTAGGGATAAATTTTATGTCATTTAGTTCTATTTTCAATAAAAGGCAGCGCTATCTTGACTTCACACTTTCCCCTACATCAGCGTATGGTCCTTCTCATGCATAAAGAATTCTTAAATTTAAGGACAGTAACAGAAAATTTATCCTTGGCTGTCTTTAGACATATTTTTTTAGATAGCTCTGGGAGTTGATCTGATTTGCTCCAGTTCTTAAAGTCAGTGTGAAAACTGAGTCTAGACCTCTGCCTTTGCTTCTTGTCCTAGTGCAGCTAGACATCATAACTGCTGGAAAGGCTCACTGTCAGTACTGTTAATTACAGTGTTAATTATATTATATATTATATTTTACATTAAAAATAACAGTGCTAATGCCATTAACACTGTTACTACACTGTAATCCAACTTGGCCAACTGAAGGGAGCTGCACTCCTTGCCTGAAATATGGAGAAGGAACAGCTACAATGCAGGTCAAACTTGACACTCCCTGGACTGGAAGATTCCTCACTGCCATATTGAGAGCTCCTTGCCAGCAGAAATGTGACTTACACGTTGTTTTCCGACATTAGGTGTTTACTCTGTGCCGGGCACAGAAGAAAGTGCCTGGCATGAATTATCCAGCATAAATTTTATTTCCATTTTACCAACAGAGAAAGCAAGCTCAGGGGATTTAAATAACTTTCTCAAGGTCACCCATTTGGTAAGGAGTAGAATCAGGATCAAAACCCCTGTCCATCCAACTCTGCACAGACAGAGCATTGGTCCTCAACCATCCCCTGGCCACAGGAGGCCCGTAGTAAAGGTTTACAGAATTGAATGCCATGCTCAGGCTCCATGGAAATATCACCTATAATCACAATGTAAAGACAGCCTGTCAACAAGAGTGATCTTAAACTCCCATTGTGAGAACAGGACTCAGTCAAACTACAGCCCTGACTCATTAGAAAATCAAACTCGGCCTCTTGTGAGGGGTGGCCTTCTACCCTCAGAAATTGGGGCATGCGGCTATGCAGAAGACCCAGACATGACCCCCATTTCCATATGTCTCCATGTTTACCTGCATGGCCAAGCAGAGTGTGTTGAGCATGATGAGGACAAACATCATGTATTCAAAAGGCGAGGAGTTCACCACGTACCAGAACTTGTACTGGTAAGGATTTTTGGGGATGTATCTCCGCAAGGGACGTGCTTTCAAGGCGTATTCAACACACTGACGCTGCAACGGCAGAAAAGAACAACGAGGGGTCCTGAGTACGTCTACAGAGGGATGCAGTTCTCACCTGCTCTGGAAGAGCCAATGTGGCACCTGCTGGGAAGGACTCAGGACGATGGGCAAAACTACTGGGTGACCCCATGGACACCACTCTGCATCACTCTGACAGAGGGCACCCAACTCCATCACCTCTTCTGATCTTCACAGCAACCTGGGGGGAAAGCAGATCCCACAGTCTGCTTCCATTTTACTCATTACATAACTGAGTCCAGAGCTGAGAACTGCCCACCTGAGGTCCCACAGTGCACAAGCAGAGACACGAAGCCTTATTCCTGCCTTTTCTCTATGCTGGTGGATTACATTTGTAGTTCTGCTCATGCTGTCCTCCAGGAGAGGAAACCACATCACAAGAGACACAGAAATCCTTAAGAACCACAGAGGCTGGGTTCACTGCCCAAGACTGGAGCCCCCTGGCTGCTTCAGGATGGACCCACATGAGATACCTCTCAGGAGCCAGAGTGTGCTAACTATAAGTATTTAATAGTGAGCTAACTATGTGTCCACCTGTGAGGTTCTGAGGCTCAAGAGCTTATTGCGTTCTTAGACCTCTGGGTCAATAATGGTTACCACAGCACTGTCCTTCCCTCTCATTCTGAGAGCTCAGCATCAGGCCCTGCTTACTCCTAAGCCTAGACCTATGTCCATTCTTCTGCTTGGATTCTGGGCTCCCTCTGTCTAGGACCTGGTCCTGCTGTTACCTCACACGCTGACTCCAGGGACCCCTGATTCGAGCCTGTTCTGGACCTCAAGTAGTGAACGAGTTCAGCTCTGGTGCTGCCTGGCTGGCCTGGGCCTTGCCCTGATACTCTCCTTCCCTGGTGGGGATGAAGAGCTTGGGCCAGGCTTCCCACTGACCATCACTGATGGAATCTGCAGGGACACCCTGACAACTAAAAGCAACATTTTCCTCCAAACAAAACCAGCACTGTCCTCATGCTTTCTCCAATGAATATGGCTGCAGCCCAAGACAGATCACCTCACCACAGCCATTTCCCCCAGGAAACTCGGGCTAGCAGATGATTCTTGCTCACTCCAACATCATCAAACACAGATGCTACCGATAGAGGACCTGGGGAAACTCCCAGAGCAGAATCTCAATCTCACAATCTTTTAGGGCTGAAAGGGATTTCTAAAAGCAACTCCTTAATGCCCTCAACTTAGTGATAAGGAAGCAAGCCCAGAGAGGAGTGGGGACGCACCCCCAGCCACAGAGGAGGTGCAAGTAGAACAGGACCAGAATGCTGGTCTCTTGGCTCCCTTGCATTATCACACAATCAGGGCCAAAGCCCCTGCTCCTATTAGATTTATTAAAACAAGGTGCTACGTAGAGAATGATGCTGGTGCAATCATAGCCCCAAGTTTACATTTAGTGACTTTCCCTGTGGTGTGAGAGTGTACTTCCTCCTAAGTCAACGGTTCTCGACCAGAGGACATTTGGCAATGTCTGGAGATGTTTTGGTTGTTACCAAAAACAGGAGTGGGGGTGGGAGGTGGTGGAGAACTACTGGAAGCTACTGAGCAGAGGCCAAGGATGGTGATAAATAAACATCCTACAAAATACAACAAGAATTATCAGGCCTAAAATGTCAACAGTGCTGAGGTTGAGGAGATAAAAGACTTTCTGTCATTAGGAGCTGTGGAAGCATCACTGGGTGTTTTCTGGCCCCTGGCCGCACCGCCCTACAAGATTCTCAGCTGTCACTGGTGAGTCAAGACCAGAGAAAGTGGCCCAAGCACCTCTCTGGCTTCTCACCCACAGGTCTAGGGGTGGATTCTACAATTACAAAGTCAAATCTGTATCTGGGAACCTAACTTTCAACAGCAATGACTCAAACTGGTTGCAGGTGCACTGTGAACAGGGCCCAAGTCCCAGGGACAGACACGGGTGGCGCCCTTCTCTGTGCATGGGGAAGCCATCAAAAGAGACGTCATTCCTCTCCTGCTTGAGGGACAGAAGCCCAAACAGTGTGTGACTTTAACCTGATTTTTGTCCAGCTCACAGTTCTTATACTCTTTCTCTCCCTGCTCCTGGAAGGTGACGATGACAAAACCCACAAAGATGTTCATCATGAAAAAAGCGACGATAATGATGTAGATGATGAAGAAGATGGAGATCTCCACACGGTAGTTGTAGATGGGGCCGACGTTCTCTCCGTTCGAGTCAATGGCTTTGTACAGCAACCTGGAGAGCAGAAGGACTGAGTGAGCACTGCCAACCCCACACAGCCCGACCCCACAGCCTTCCCAGGCGCATCCCTCTTCTCAACGCCACCACGGGCACTAACTGTCAGACACCTCACTGGAGCCCTGCCCAAGGCCCCTGGATGCAGCAAACCTAGAGGCACCCTCCTCAGCATGAGGCCCAGTCAGCCCAGCACCTAGGTGGTGGGCACCTGAGATGTATTTGTTGATTAACATTTGACAACTGCAAAAAACAAATGATTTCAATTATATAATTGTCTTAACCAATGTTACTCCAACGAACTTAATGAAAAAAAATGATTTCACAAATATTCAACAATGCTTCTTCCTATTCACAGGCAGAAGAAAGGAAGAACATCTTATGTTATTCAGTGGCAGAACTGAAAACTGTATACACACTGGCAAAGACAATAGTAAGCAACCAGGGATTTCCAAAGAACTCAGAGAACTTCCCCAAACTGAAATATGCATAAAAATTAAATACATGCCCAGCAGAACTCAACAGGAAGAAGTGAAATTACTGTAAAACCACCAAATTAAATTCACACCCAGGGCGCCCAACCCCTGGGTGCACTGTGTTACACACTTTCACAGCTATCTGGAAAAGTGGACATTGCTGTCATCCTTATCTTACTGCAGCACAGAGAGGGATCTAAGTGCCCAAGGTCACGCTCCACGCGGCAGAGCTGGGAGTTGAGTGCAGCTCCTTTTAGCCCCACGTCCCAAGTTTCTTAATTTCCCCTCAGCTACCACCCTGATGTGGCTAAAGCACAGTGTTCAGTACCTGAAACTCAAAACCTTCATAGAGTGAAGGATCTTACCCCATGCCTCTTTTCCCCCACCAGGACCAATTCCCTAACGAAAAGTCCCACCCACCCATCCTTCACGCCACAGGAACTCCTATAAAGATCTCTGGCTTTCCCATGCATCTGGAGGGTTTTGCCAGCCTGAGAAGACCAGCCTGTCCACCTTTTACAGTTCCTCTAGGCAAGGGAACTTGACATTCAGGACTCCATCTATGTATGTATGCTCTGGTGGCAGGAGCTAGAGGTGAGCTGAGGAATTAGAGAACAGAGAGTAACAAAAGTACAAGAGACTCTCCTTTTGTATTCTCCTTCCTTCCTTCCTTCCATTTTTCTTACTTTTCCCATCAAAATTGTAGCCATTCTCCAGGATCCTATTCTGCATATCTCTGACATCCCAGACCCTCCTGCCTGGTTTAACTGCCTTACACTCTAATTGGGTTTGGGCTTTGAAGGGAGGAACCATGCTGAGATAACTGTTCCTTCCACAGTGCCTAACACACATAGCATGTTGCAGGGAGCTGGTATCAAAAGCAGTTTATGAATGAGCAAGTAAATGCATTGGTGAAAGACATGGCACAATGGCAGCTATGCATGCCTAGCATATATTAGTATAAGGAATGAGTGGATGGGTGGGTGGATGGAAGGATGGATGGATGCTTTGGGACACTATGAAGATCCTCTTTGGTGTAATGGCAGCTTTACTGACATGGCTACCAATGGGAATTGGCATGACAAACACCTCTGAGGACATCCATTCCCATCCAGAGATGCTTCCCAGGAGCCAGCTGAGATGAGCCTCCTCCCTGGGACCTATGCCACCCCTGCTTCCCAAATCCGAGAATCCTGTCAGCTGGTCACAAAGGTTAATCATTTGCTTAATCAGACAGAGGAGCCCTGTGGGCCAAGAAGTGATTGATAAGTGGCTCAATGCTTAAAAATCATAGGAAAAGCCCACAACTGTGGAGAAAAGCAAGACTCACTCCAGGAGAGACGGCTCAGCCTAGAGTGCCCCAAAGCAAGGAGGAAGCTCCCTAAAGACATACATTATCTCTACTTACTCAGGCCAGCCCTCAAACGTGGAGACCGTGAAAAGGGCCATCATAGCAGAAAGGACATTGTCAAAGTTGAAATCGCTATTTTGCCAGATCCTCTCACGAACTACAGGGTTATCAACATCTCCATCCTTGTAGAGGATGAAAAGCCCCCTACAGAGGTAAAGAAATGTGGGTCATCTTGGCTCAACGCAAAATGAGTCACAGCTGCCCCAACCCCACACCTCTAGGCACAGTCACGCTCAGTCTGCCAGCCAGGCCACAGACCTGAGCACTGCACAGTCTGTGTTTCTCCTTTTCTTACCCTGCATTTAATTTACTCTCCAGTTCAAATAGCCATTGAGTAACTACTGGCTTAATGTGTCTTCTCCAGAGCAACTAGGCAGACACCCTGCATATGCCTGATAACAAATTAGAACTACCAAATAACAAACATCTCTCATGTCCAATGGGCTCAAGCTATGCACTGAAGAATCAAACATGTTGGCTCGAATACATTGGCCATGGAGAATTCAATAAGCTCTGGGAAACAAGCCCAAGTACCCTCTTATCTGCATTTTAATTTTAATCAAATTCCTTTTCTTTATATTAAAAATATTTCCAGCTTTCTTTCTAGAGAATTCTGTAATTTCTGGCACATAATACTTCTCTTATGATTTCACTTCTGGGAGGAGTCCAATGTCTTTATTTCACAGGTGAGGAAGTGGAGTCAAAGAGGGAAGGGGAAGTGCCTTCATGCTTCTGCTGTGCTGCTCAAACTCCAGGGGGCGCCCTACACCCCACAGCCCACATGAGTGGTGCCCTGGAGGTGCAGAGACATGGTCACATTGCAGCTGGGGACCTATGACCACACCTTTTGCTGAAAAGGATGGAGAAACATGGACGTCCGCACAGTTAGAACTTTAGGCAATGGTTTCCACATCTGCCTTCCCATCCTTCTGGACAGCTTGAGGTAAGAGGCACAAAAATTTCCTGCCTTCTCTCTCCTCTGCCCATTCTTGTGAATGGAAATATGGCCAAAATGTGGGCAACGGGAGGGAGCCAGGGCAGAGAAGCTGCCTGGAAAACCTGTCAGAAGGAAGGAGCCGGCCCCTGAATAGCAGGGAATTGAGCTTCAAGTTCTGGTTTGGGGAAGAATTATTCATGTTGCTGTTAGGAGAGCTTTCTGAGGTATTTCCTAACTGTTATTTTAAGTTTTAGGGCTTTCCCCCCAAACATCAAAAGCCATCAATCTGCTCTTTTGAGGTGATGAAAAGCTATGGAACTAGATAGAGGTCGTGTTTCTACGACAATATGATGGTATTAAATGCCACTCAATTGTACATTTTTAAACTGGTTAATTTTATGGTATATCAATGTTACCTTGAATAAAACAAAAATAAAACCATTCATCTCTCCAGCCATGAGCTGAGCACACAGGCCTCTTATAGTCTATGATGAAACTTCTGAAATGCTAGCACAAGTGAATCCTTGAAGTCTTTTACTTGTTCTTCCAACTTCCCCACTCCTGTGACTCACCTGCATTCTTCAGGATTACTTTTGGCTTCATCTGTGCAGCGATAGAATTTTCCCTGGGTACAAAACAGACAGACAATCAAATGCAGGCTTCCCCCTGAAGAGATCAGCTGGGCCTTGTGCTCCAAGGCACGTCCCTGTACCTTGAACAACTGGACCCCGATGCAGGCAAACATGAACTGGAGAAGGGTGGTGACAATCATGATGTTGCCGATTGTCCGGATGGCCACAAAGACGCACTGGACGACGTGCTGGGGAGAGAGGAGCAGGGAGAGAGTGAAGTGGTATTACTTGCCTTTGTTGTTTTAGCCTTGGAGAGAGCTAACACCAGCCAAGATTTTCTGTTTATTTCTATATGATTTGCCAACTGTGTGGTGCTTTGTTTTTCAGGTGGTTATCTGCAGGGGTCACCCCAGTGCACCACAGCTGCCCGGGAGGAGTATGCTGTAGGTAGGCCCCTCCTTGGCTTCCTCCAAAGCTATTAGTTTGGTCAGAAGAAATACAGGGTGCACACTGCCTGGCACATAGGCTTACAGGGTCCCCATCCCATAAAAGGACTTAAGAAAATGCAAACCTTCTGGCCTTTTATACAACGTGCATGAGAATAGATTTAAAGACTAAAATAAACACTATTAACAATGAAAAGTAATAAATGAACAGTAATCATATAAAGAAAATATCTTAAATGAACAAAAATAAAGAAAATAATAACAGTTAAAAATGCTATCAGCACTTGGCAGAGGCAGCTCAATTGGGTTATACTCTTTTCAAATGTACAATCCACTTTAAAATCCATAGGCCTCAGCCCGGCTCTGGCCCAGAAAAGTCAGTAATTATAGCTAACCCCACCAAAGCAAGCACAGCCTGGAGGAGAGAAACCCAAACCTTGAGTCCTTTCGCTCTGTTGATCGCCCTGAGTGGCCTCAGGACCCTTAAGACCCTCAGAATCTTCACAACAGAAATGGCACTGGATCTAAGGAAAAGAGCAGAGGAAGCAAAGAAAGCAGAGTGTATTACAGTTGGATAAAATACTTTGAGATTATTTCACCTAGCCTTCACTCTAATATGACTACACAATGGTGGGATTATGTGGAGCTGAGCTAACCTTTCCCCAGGACTCAGACTCATTTGTCTCCTCCTTCCAGGCCACAGTCCACGGCACCTCATAAGCCAGGCCCGCGGACACTCACAGAGGGTCTGACTTGGGTGCACAGCTAACCTCTGCAGAGATGGGATCCAGTCTTCAGTTTCATTTGTTTGGTCTTGTTTTCTAAGTTTGGGGCCCTGCTGAAGTGCTTTGGTGCCAGGCTGCTCTGGCCTTCAAGGAGTCCACTGTCTGGTTAGTGAGATGGGCAATTGCAGGTGGCAGGTATGACAACAGAGGTAATGCAGCTAGGGAAGCACTACCTTGGGGAGCCTGGGAAGGCTCCCCAGGAAGGTAATATCCAGGTGACTCCAGGGGGAGTGAGGGTTAGCTAGACAAAGGAGGAAGGGGCTACAGGTCCAGGGAGTAGCAGGTAGACAGGTCCTGGATGAGAGTGCAGCTCATTTAGCATGATGGGTGGCTGTATGTGGCTGGAACATATGCTCCGGAGGCAGTGGGCAAAGGCTACGGCTGGAGAGGGCAGGCACAGCCGGGAGTTTATAGGAGTTAAAAAGTACAGGTGACAATGTCCTTCAAAGCTGCGACTACATGATTCCCTCCTGCTAGGCGTGGTGGGAGGTGAAGAGGACTACTGCCATGGGGGGCTGTTTCAGGCAGGGGTCCTCGGTCTTCTGAGGGAGACAGAGTCTCCCCATTCACCACTAGCTCAGAGGTGGGCATGTGCATTACCAGATAGGGGGTACTGATGGTCAGCACCTGAGCAGTGGTGCTCTTAAGTAAGCAAGATAGCCAGGCCATCCCTGGATGCTCCCCCTGGACCCTCTGTCCTAGACTCCTGGGTATAGCAGGCAAGGAGTGTGCAGCTCGGGCTGTTCCTTACCAGAAATCCCTAAATGCCATGGAAAGGACTTAGGGCCCTAACTTGCAGTCTCAGCCCCCTCCTAGATGAGAATTTTAAAGGCCAAAAGAATAGGGTCATACAGCTGGTGTATCCTGGAGATCAAGGGAACCTTGACTATCTAAGCTGGAAGGGCACAAGAGGCTACCTGGTCCTACTCCATCCTGAACAGATGGAGAACTAAGGCCCTGGGACAAGATGCCTGCAAGGCCCTGGCACCAGCCCTGGATGAGGCAGACTAGAAGCTGGCTTCTTTCGCCCTCTGTTGAAAACAAATATCACAGAGAGTAATAAGCCCAACCTAGTAGTGGGTATGAAAAGAAAAAGTGAAGCAAAAACGCATGAATTGTCCAAATGCTTTCTGGCAAAGGAATAAATTAAGCTTTTCTGAATAACTAAATGTATTCATTAAAATGATGCTCAATAAATTATGTTAAAATATTTTATGTAAACCATCCTGCCCAACAGTCCTGTGTGTGTACACACACCCACACCCCAGAATACTTACTGGATCCCAAATGACACCAGAGATACCCCAACAACCAGCATATCCAGCAAATTGAAGTAGTTCCTGCAGAAGGCTCCTTTGTGGAGGAAAGCTCCAAAAGTCGTCATCTATAAGCAGAATCACGGGTGAATTTACTGTTATTTCTCTCCAGAGGAAAAGAAACCTGGGCTCTTTACAAAATCTTGAGGACAGTATGACTATTAAAGAGTGTGTTAGGAAGCCAGAAATGTAAACCAACAGGACTGAGCAACTGAATAATTTGTTCAAAAATGGAAAATGGAAGCTGATTTGGGGCACATTTTAAAAGAAGAGAACAATTTATACTTTATTATGGTGACAACAAATTTCAAACATGAACATATCACTGGCACATCCAAAGAGCCTGCCTCAGGAGAGAGTCCACATGACGATGCTTGCCAGGCAGTAACTGCTTGCCCAGACAACTTGGCTTCCCCAAGAAATGCTGGTTCTGGCCCCTAGGAAACCTCAGGAGAACCTGCATTATTCCAATCCAGGGGGCTAGAAGAAGTGCTAGAGTCCAGTGCTCACAGGCATTTTTCTAGGTAGGCCCCTTACTGCCCCTAAGGGTCCACTTTAAACAACTCCTCCGAGTTCAGTTACTCTAGTACATGTGAGGTGGGGCTAGGAAGCTGTCACATGCATCTCACCTAAGTCAGTCTCACTGCTCTCTAGTCACATGCCACGTGTACCCAGAACCCATACCATGGGTGCTACAGTGAGACTCCTACTGATGATGGAAAAGGGGTTTAGTGAGGAATTTCTCCAGGGTAAAAATAGCAAAAATATAAAGAATTCACTGTTTACCTAAAAAAAAAAAAGTGAGAGAAGGCTCAGATAAGTACAGGAGAGGCAGAGTTGGGAACTAATAAAATTAGGCCATATGAAATCGCCAATATTCAACATTTTTTGACCTACAAAAATGCAAATTTCTTCACGTTTAACCAAATAACCAAAAAGCCTTCTGAACCTTCCCAAGGCCACCAGGAACCACCATTTCAGATGTCATATGCCTCTTAGCAAATCTCCAATTTCTGAATCCTTCTCGTTTTAGCTTATTTTCCACTAACATAATTTCAAAATGAAGAACAACTTGTAAGATTTAAGTCATTGAAGCAAAAATACAAACATTGAAAAGCAATACTTTTCTTTTCATAAATCTGTATCTTATTTGCCCCAAAGTCTGAAAGTAACCATATTCAACAACTAAAATCTGTGGAAAATAAAATAAAACCTCAATTAACCAACAGGCTAAGTAGAACATATCTCCATTCTATTTGAAGAAAAGAAAAAAAAAATGGCAGCTTGGGATCAAACAAAGGCCAGGTAAGTGTCCTTGCGCCCCATGCCCAGTGTCCTGTGCCTTCTGCATCTGTGCTCCTTACCATGGAGAGCATTGTTAGAAGTCACAGGTCTGACTTATGACAGAACTGTCAACCAAATTCACTGGCTTAAGGGCAGGAAAATGAACTCAAATTTTTAGAAGATTTTTTACAAATATTCAAACCGAGGTTGGTTGGTTAGTGTTGTACTAATTAATGTTTTCATTTCATCATCATCTTTATCATTGTTGAAAGAAAATAAATGCCCCATTCCCAGCAATGTTAATTGAGGTTTCATTTTATAGAAGATTTTGTAAAGAGCCCAAGTTCCATAGTAGTCTAACAAAAATTACATTTTTCCCCCCGAGATGCACACACAAAAAATCTCAAAATGGTTTAAAGAAAATTGTGGTTAAAAGTCTTTGTTTCCCAGCTTGTCTTCCCTTGAAGAGATGATTTTTCTGACAGTTGTCACAGGCCACCTTGTCCAACACTGTAATAACTCACACCACTTAGCAAGTCTGAAGGTGGCGGGGAGATTGGTTCTTGGATCTCTGCTATTTGTCTCCAGGCCTCTGGGTACATAAGGAATGAACTCACCCCAGGTTGGCCTTCACCTTTACCATGAGTACACAAACCACATGCAGCAGTGGTACCTGTTAGCTCATGCATGGGCAGTACATTTAAGGCACCCTGTCTAAAGGGTGGTCTTTTAGTTTGAGTAAATGTAAGCCCATCCATTAAAACAGATATAAAATATCTTAACACACATAGATCCAAGTTATCTTGCAAATCCTGTTGCAAGAAAATATTTTAGGCCACTGAAACATGATTCAGTCAAAGAAATGAAAAGAGATACATTCCTTTCAAAGGATAAATACTTTTCGTCCGACTTTGATGTCAGGAAAGGTGGAAGAAAGTTCACACATAGTGATATATCTGTTATCAGTTGACATATTTCAAAAGATATAAAAAAAAAGAGCATAATGTAATTTCCAATCACGATTATGAAGCCAAACTAGCTCCTACACACATCAAAGGTTAAAAAGAAACAGCAAAAACAAGTTGAACAGTTTCAGAAAAAAATCCTTTGGTTAAAAAAAAAAAAGTATAAGCCTTCTCATAGAAGACAAAAAATTAAAAAAGTCAAAAGCACTTCACGCTGCTTTGCTGTGTGTCACACGCAGGAGCAGAACCCTTAAACACACCACTGAGGCACCTGTTACCTTCAAAATGATCTCAAATGCAAAAGTACCAGTGAAGACATAATCTGCATAACCTAGTATCTGGAAGGAAACAAAGAATTGCAACTATTATTGCTACAGCTGCTTTAGAGAATGTGAGGATTAATGAAAAAGCCATTACCTTTAACAGGATTTCGACAGTAAAGATGGCTGTGAAAGCATAGTCAAAGTAACCCAGTATCTGGAAAGGTACAACAGTGAAATAAGAAAATGGCGTCCGGACAAACTCCACAGCCATATGCCCACAGGCAGAACCTCCACATGCAATCAGAGACCTGTTCTCTGGGGATAAGCCTGTCATTTTGGAGGTAAGTGCAGAGATGCTCATAAAGGTCCCACTTTGTCAATTACAGCTCATCTTTACGACCAACAGAGAGCACTTGGAAATACTTACCTCCTTTAACCACTCATGCTGACTCTATTCCCAGTCTCATGTCTTCGACAGAGACTCATTTTTAAAAGTGCTTTATTAATAACCCTTTCTCATCAGAGCACCACACTGACAAATTACTTATGGCAGGCACCAGATAAATTAGAGTCTTACACACATTTTGATTTTTTAACTGCATTTTTGGCTGAATGAAATATTTTGTCATCCAGCTGAGCTTCAGATTGGTGGAGAAATGTAAATAATGATGTGAGTGACATTAAATAGAGCCAGCTTTCACATGTCCCCTCTAATTCCAGCCCATTTAATCAGGGAGTAAACACTTTTGCCTCATTGATGTGTGGAGCTGGATGAGTCCTCACTGAAGAGTTTCACTTATCATCTTGCTCTGCATCTAATACCACTCACTCCAATATTTATTTTTTTTCAGCTCACTGGGCCCACTCAAAGAAGAGACTGACCTGGCTTTTAAATGATCAGTCCAGACTATTTTGTCCACATTCCTAAAAATAATGTCTCCTTTCCAACTGAGTCCTGATCATGCCTTTTGGGGTCTCTGCCTCTTCTCAGAACCATGGAGGCAGAAGAATGGGGCAGGTAGGCCAGCAAGAAGTCTGACTACCACTCAACTAAGGCTGCTCACAGCGACGCTCAGCCACAAAGATGGTGGCTGCCAGTAGAAGAGGCTGTCTTGGCTGCTTATTGTCATAACAACTGTGCTCTGTGGTTTAAAATAACTGAAGAAATCACAGCTGGAGAGATAGTGGAGATCTTTCATTTAGCAATGAGGATATGCTGGGAAGGAGGTAGGAGTGCCTGTTTAGGCCACACAGCCAGCCATGGCATTGCTGAGCAAGGAGCTAGGCATGTGGAATGCTAGTTGAGAGCCATGGGCGCT
The DNA here is from genome assembly GCA_028627145.1 of Eidolon dupreanum. NCBI lineage: Eukaryota > Metazoa > Chordata > Mammalia > Chiroptera > Pteropodidae > Eidolon > Eidolon dupreanum. The sequence continues at coordinate 48,670,704 of CM053507.1, read as the reverse complement.
GTTGTTTAACTGTGGGGTCCATCCCAAGGGTCCTTTACTGTTCTATTGCAATAAGGTGAGGACCTCTGCTTTAAAGGCCAGCTCTCCTCAGCTCAAGATCCCTCTTCAGAGGGTATGCCTTATTTAAAGTACTTCCATTTTTGGATTTATAAATTTTTCTGGAAACTTTTTGTGTATCTATGTTTCTAGCCAGGCAATATAAGTTATAACCAGTACACCACAAGCCTCTGCACCCACCTCCTTCTTTCCTCCATGGTCACAGCAAGACTGGTACTGTTGAAAGTACCTGAGTACCCAGACAGATAATGCTGCCCACAAGCCAACAACTCAACCTGGTGCCGGGAGTCAAAGCTCTTAAAGATGCAAGTTGTTTTTTCCTCACTCAGCCTTTGTCCTCTTTTTCACTAATAACAGCTAAGGTTAAAAACTTCCCACTCTCCCCGCCCCCCCCCACCCAAAGATACTGCATGAGTCCAGGGTATCTAAAGTAGTCAAACCCATAGACACAAAGGGGAATAGAGGAGGTCAGGGGCTAGAGTGGAAGGGGAAGTGGGGAGTTGTTCAATGGATATAAAGTTTCAGTCACACAAGATGAAAAAGTTCTGGAGACCTGCTGTGCAACATGGTGCCTCCCATTATGAACACCATTTTGTATACTTAAAAATTTGTTAGGAAAGTAGATATCATGTCAAGTGTTCTTACCACAATTACAAAAACTGTAGTATTTTAAAAGCAATACACATACATATATCTAAAAAGTACAATAACATTCCTGGGAAAAGCAGCAGGGAAATATAATCATGGAGAATTACGATAAAAAATAAGAACATTAAGCCTCAATGTAAATTAACTTTTCATATATCTGTGTTCTAGACTAGCTCCTGACCTAGTCTATCATGTTTCTACCAATCAGCTTTTTCCCTTTGTCTCATTTTTATTCTGGAACTCAATGACACCCTGGGCTTTGTTCCATTTGAATGTTTAGATAGTAACAGCCTTGGAACCCCCAACAAACACCCTAATATGTGAGTACAGATTAAGACAGCTCAGGATGTTCATCTTTATATCAGTATCAACACGTGCCTTGGGGGAAAGTTCTTTTTATCGTCATGTCAGAATGCATGTTTTATCAATCTGATAGGTTGGGTTTGCCAGGCTTCAAACCAAGATACTAGAAATGGAAAAACACAGCACAAGACTTGGTTGTCACAACCGAAATCCTGGGGCACTGATCTGGTGATTTCTCTTAATCTTCAAATCTCTGAAAATCTCATGTACAGAGAAGGGTACCAACCAGGCAAGGCAGTGGCACCTCATGGCCTCACGCACTCGTGGGCCTCCTTCTCCTGGGAGGGGTTTCTTAGGTATCATCTGAAACTACACAATACTAAGGCCAGAGAGGCAACAGGCTACCGGTCTTCTGAAGCGTCTCACTTCTGGATTGTTCTCAGTGCTGAATCAGCTGACCTGCTAAGGTGGAACTGCTGAGGCAAGAACTAATCTGGGTAATATTTCTGTCCAGCATAGATGTAGTAGAAGGGTGCTATTCCTAAGTTATGAAACTGATTAATAATAGAAAACTTAACGCTCTGTTTCTTCATAAAATCACCTCCTGCCCCACTAAAACATAGTTCTTTCTCTCCACTGAAGCACTCACCTTCACATCCTATCATCTCCCTAACTTGTATTTCTCCTCAGTAGATTTGTGAATTTACATCAACATAAGATTTAAGTCTTCCTTCCAATGTTGAATAAGGGCTCCTGGGTATGTGACATACGTGGTTTCAATTTTACTTTCTCTCTTGCTGGATGCTTTGACTAGGCAGAAATCTCAAAATAGGTGTGGCTGTTAATTTGACCAAGGAGGGACCAAAATGTTGGCAGCAAGGAATGAAGAGGAAGAGAAGCAAGGTCCCTGAATACACTATAAGTTACTGCAGAGTATTTAAAGTTTAAAATACATGATTCAATAAGGTTTGTCCCAATAAAACAAAACCCCTCTGGTACTTACAAACCTGAAATATAAAATGCTTGCAGGTGAACAAGAGGCCTACTCTAGCTTTTAGCCTCACAGACCTTTGTAGGCTCTGCCTGGATGACAGGAGTGGCCAGCACTGACCCCAGAGGGCGCCCACCCTCTCCTGTCCTCACTCAGTGGCTTACAGTGTTCCGGAAGGAGTGGCTGCGGATGGGGTCCTCGGCGGCGAGGGAGGCACTGCTCAGCATGATGAAGACGAGGATGAGATTGGTGAATACATGGTGGTTGATGAGCTTGTGGCAGCCCACGCGGATCCTGTGGGGAAAGCCACTACATGGACACAGCCCCAGGCAAGGCCCGAGCAGACAGGCCAGTGCCTTCAGCACCCCAGGACCATTCTGCGGTGACAGGTCAGGCAGAGGACAGCCGTCTGCTGTGCCACCCATGCCTCAACCCAGCAAACCAGAAACAACTAACCGTTAGCTCCTCAAAAATCTCAAACTGCATACCCTGAGGTGCCACAGCTCTGTGTGGGTGTACCACAGACTGCATTCATTCATTCCTTAAATGTGGAGATTATTGCCTTTCTAATGGTAGGAAAACTGAGGCTGAAGCATGTGAAAGAACTTTCTTAAAGTGACACAGCTAGCAAGGAGCAGAGGCAGATTTCCAACCCAGGTCTGTGATGTTTTCCCACTACATCATGAAACCCAGTGCTTTCTTTCCCTGTCTAAAAAGGACACTGTGGCCAGAGCTCACTGCAGCAGCTCACAAAGAATGAGAGTTATCGCTTTCTTGTAGTGCAGTTGAGTGAGGCTTGGAGAATCTTCTGTTATATGGAGATCCTGTTTTAAGTGCTATTTTTTCTTTAGTTGACCCACAGTGAGCAAGCCTGAGAAAGGGAAGTAGGAGTTACATCACCATGCAAGAATCTCACAAGGATCTCACTGCACCATCACAGAGTCCTGCAGTCCTATGAAGCAAGGCAGAGGAGCACACGGCCAGCAGAGCCTCTTCCGCTGCCCCCCTCTCCTGACATCCCAGGGGCTAGTTAATGCTGACGTCTCTTAATCCTTTCAGTATTTGACTTTAGAATTTAAAGATTTTTTTTTTTTTTTTGGCCTACAGAATACATGTAGGTTTTCCTTTGAAAAGATTTTTTTCACTTTCAAAACTGAGTCACCTTCCTATAAATGTGCCCCTGAAGGCTGTTAGCAACTGAGTCTGGGGAAGGCCTTCCAGGGCTGTGAAGGCAGAGTGCTCACAGCTTTGTGGGGAAATCAGTCTACTCCTTCAATATATACAGACGCAGTGAGCTATAGGTGTCAGTAATATCAGCTGAATAATTTTTTTTAAAGGACACCCAAACTCTCAATGGTGATGAGCTGCGAAAACTATTATCAAATCTTCAAGTTTGTAAGGGCTGCAGCATGCCTTGTTTCTCACCTGTGTCTCCCTGGGGCCTGTGAATTATTCAGAGTTCTCTGACAGCCAAGAACCACTTCGGCAAGCCTAGAAACCTTTCCAGGAGTCATTTATTCCCTCTGGCATTTCACTCAATCCCAGATGATTTAAAACCTAGAAACCACTAGTAAATAAGTGTATGTTCCTCTTGTAGCACCTGTGAGTAATTACCATCCTCCTGGTGAACACGTTATCATTTTAACATAAGATATTCTATTTTAAGGGGGATATTCTAGAGCTGAATAGCTCAACCTATAAAATATCATTGAGCAACATTATTTATTGCCATTAAAATCAATAGAGAAAGTGATCAGCTAAGCTAGATCTCAAGATTAAATGCTGTGAGGTTGGTCAAAAAATTCTCATTCCCCCCAAGCATCATTATAGAAGACCCACTCATGAAGAAAGAGTCCTTTTGATGGAAACCACTCCGCAGGTGACAACCCATGGAACATCAGAGTCATGGGCTCCAGCTGAGCAGCAGCTATGTCACCACTGCTAACCCCAGTGCAGGGGTGAAGGGGGAAGAAAGAAAATCTGGAATGGCACTCCTCCCAGGACCTGGCCACACCCTCACAGCCCCTGAGCCCAGGAATGGGAAGGCTAAAAAGAGATGAACAGAGGAAAAAGGCAAGGCTGAGGCAGGTGAGGAGTCTGGGGTACTGGGAGGCCTCCAGCACTCAGGTACATAAGGGGCCATGAGTCACCTTCCCTTACCCCATCCCCATGCATCCTAGAGCAACCTGTAGGGTCACAGTGAGAGGTAGCAGCAATGTGACTAGAATGTGGGTATTTACGGATTGGTCTTGCTAAGAATGAAGAAAGCGCTCCCTTCGGGGATGGGGACGATTTTCTCCTTCATGTTCAACTCCGAAATTCTGCGAGGACGGGGTCCAGCAGGAACCTCAGGTTCATCCTCCTCCTCTTCTTCCTCCTCCTCTTCACCTACTTTAAAGAAGACACTTTGTTTTGTAGGCATAAAACAAAGACAGCATTTGGGTTTGAATTATTCTCAATTTCGCATGAAAGTTTAGCTTAAACTTTAATAACATCTATCAGCTTGCATTGATGAAAGCCCTTTAGAATATGAACTGAGTGTGTGTAGGGATGTGGAGAGCTAAGAAGCTCACCTGTCTGACAAGTATGCAGAGCTGTGGGAATGAAGTCCCCAGCAGTTGAAGATCTGAGCACAGGTTAAAGGTGGCAGCAGTGGGATTCTCACTGCCATCCCCCCAGCACCTGGCTATTTCCTTAGTAACCTCTTTGCTCAGCTTTAGCCTGAAAAAGCTGTGTGAGACTTCAATTCATACATGATCAATCCCCCAGGTTCCTCTAACTCCACAGTGCTTCCTATATCTGCCATTAAAGACACCCGGTCAAATGTGAATGTGTCAGGTGAGTAGTAAGAACCGGTCATCTCCTAGAGAGATTTCTCAGCAAAGGCTGGGCTTGTCTTGATCCACCTACACTCTCTCTCTCTCCACCACCTGGAATTTGGGTTATGTTAGCTGCCTGTGACCGAGAGAAAAAGCAGAGCTAACTGGCCCACAACAGACTGGACCCGTGGTCTTGACTACTTCAGCAGCCCAGCAAGTGCCCTAGCTAGGCTAATCAGCCACAGACACAGTTGCTGATCACAGAGTGGTAACAAAGCCATCACTCATGAGCTGAGAGCCTGTCTCTGGCCTCTGCCACCATACCTGGTACATCACAAGGTGGGTAGGGGTCCTTGTCCTCATCCTCTTCTCGGTATTCATCAATTGTAACCTAGGATAACAGAGAGGTGTCTTAGGAGGAATGGAACCTCTCTGCCCATTCAGGGCAGAAAAGTTCCTTTCAAAGTGTGTGCTGCATGTGAGTGAGTATGCAGGGACAGCAGATGCCCCAGATGATGATTCTGCTGAAGACCAAAGCGCTGAAGGCAGATGAGAAAAGTGGTGTAACTTTAACCCAGCCATGGTTAGCCAGCACCACCCACACCTCTGCTGCCTATCTTAGCATTGTCATACCCACTGTATAATGACTGCATTGTAGAGTCCTGCCTCCCTGTTTCACAGTGAGCCCAATGCTGGCAGGAACCTCATTGGTCTTGTTCATTCCTGATCTCTGGTATCGGAATCCCATAAAAAATATTTACTGACTCAATGAACAAGCAAATACATGACTGAAAAACCCAGGGCTCTCATATGTGGGATGAAGTTTGACAGCACAACCCTAAAGTTTGATGATACGGATCCCTTGTCCTTAGATCCCCTCTGGGGACAGACATCTATTAACAAACCTTGGTTTTAATCCCCACTGAGAAGACATTAACACAGGTCATGTCTGACCACACAAGTTCAGTACAGAAAAACTAAGTGATCAGATAAATATTTAACATACTGGTTCTCCAGTAAAATACAGGCTAGCAACCAGCTAAGCACCTAAATTCACTCAGAACCCCCTGGAAAGTCAGTATCTAAAATGTTGTGCCATACTCACACACCAAAATGTCACACAGGACACTTTCATGTTGTAAATAGTACACTTATGGTGATATCAGCAGAATCATTTGAAACAAAAAGGGGAGAAATATTTCAGAATGTATACCTTGTTGTCACTATTGGCTATCTGATTGACTTCCGGTTTGTTGTTCTTTTTATTTTCCAGGCTTTCTTTCCTACAGAGGAGAGAACAGAACACAAGAAACCAAGTAACTATATTGCTGGGAATAAAAACACTCAGAAGGATTCTGAATCAACAGTGGCCGGATGAGGGACAGAATTTAATTGGAAGCAACCTTAAGAGCAAGAGCATGGCACAACCCACACTCAGAGCTTCCTGTTCATTCAGTGCACTGGATTCATTACACTGATCATCTCTTTAAAATTCTCATTCAAGAGCTAATCAGCATTGAATGCATCGTTTATTTTATGATGCCAGAATTAACTGCAGTGATTCTTTAAGCATGAGGACATGTGACTCCCACTCTCAGCTCTTTGGGAATGAGAGCCAAGGGACTGGGTTCTGCCCCAGATCCCATCCTTTTCAGTTTGCCCCACGCAGCCACCCATAATCACCACAAAGCAGCAACATGGGGGCTGCAGCTGCGGCAGACCCCACATACCTCCACCAGGCCTTACCTGGTTCCCCAGGCAGCCCCCAACCAGGCAAACACCTCAGATGAAAATGGGGTTACCTAGCAATCTTTTTCCTTTCTTTTTCTTCAGCTTCTTCTTTTTGAGCAGTATTCAAACTTTCGGCATCAGCCAAATTGTCTACAGCGATGGCCAAGAAGACATTCAGTAGGATATCTAATTTAAGCATTTTAAGGGTAAAACGTCTTTCTAATGCAACTACATGTGGTCAATAAGAGCAACATCACACTCCTATGCATTCAGGTCAGCTGGTAACAGGTGACTGTCCCCTAGTGCTATACTCACTTGGTAAAGCCAGAGGACCAGAGCCCGTTTTTTGTTTGTTTTTCAACTAGAAATCTATAAAAGACATTCTAGAAAGAAGTAAAATGAAGGTTTACTAAAACCCAAGAAAATCTGCAAACATCAACATTTCCTTTCATATGTGTGCATGTGTCTCTACACATCTAGGCATCCATAGCTATGATACACACTGCATAAAACAATCTATAACATAAACACGGTGCTTTTACGTACTCTGCATTTCACGTTACACATTTTGGATTATTTCTTTGAAAATACACATCCATAACACAAATATTCAGGGCATACTTGCCAAAATAGATTCCTTTAAAAGCTACACATTATTCAAATGATGATACCACTGCACAAGAAAGTCAGAGCCTTTCTTGTTTGAAATGGCCTTCAGAGTGTGGAGATACCTCACTCATTCATTCACTCCACAAATACTGACTACAGTGTGCCTGACTTATTGCCAAGTGGTGCTATTCTTTTGAATACTTCCACTGTGGCTAAATCTTTGACCACTGTGGTTGAATTTTATTATTCCAAGGAGTAAAAAGTTAGATGATTAAATAAGTTATTAGGTTTTTGGCTTCTGCTATAATGTTGTATGCATGGTTTCCATCAATGATTGAAAAAAAAAATTTCTAAACAAGGTTCCCAAATCAGAAGAGGCCTGTTTCTTATTTGCAGTAAAGTACAGTACATTTCTGAGAAGCACAGGAATCAGAGGGTAGAAAGTCAAGACAGCTCCTTTCTCTGACACTTCTCTCAGGCTGATGCACAGCCATCTGCATATGGGACTGCAAGAGCCCAGGAACCCAAGACAGGAGAAGCACACCACTGTCCCACATGCTCTGTACAATCTGAAATCTCAGGTGGGTTGCTGAACATGTAAACAAACATAATCTAATAAGGGACTGATGATGAGATAGCTTTCCAGGGGATTTCATGCTTGACTAAGTATCTAAAGAGGACAGAAACATGAGAAAATTATTCAAGACTTTTGAAATGCCTTTGATATACTAGACTATTTTTTAAATAGAACTTTGATGAGGCCGAAATGGTATTCATTTGTTCGTATAATTGCTCTTCCATCGAACATTTATTGATGGCCTCCATATGCCATGTCTTATACTAGGCAAGGAAGACAGAGAGATAAAGCAAATATAACCAAAGGTTACAGGCTCATGAAGTTTCCAATTAAGGTAAAGAAAGATGTGAATTTTCAGAAGCCTAGGATTAGAATATACCTCTTGGCAGGGAAAAAGAATAAATGAGTTGTAGAAAAGTTACACAGCATGATATAACTAGCCAATGAATATTTGATTTTCAAAGATGTACAGATCAGCAAAACAAAATTAGTTTACGGGAACTTAGGTCAATCTACTGAAGATAGGCCCCCACTGGTTATCAAGGGTCTTAAGAAGACACAAATGTACCCCTAACCTCCCAAGGATGAAGGCATGGAGAACTACCTGGCATTGCCCTAAGCAACCCCATGGGACCTATACAGGAGATGTGACACTGAGCTGGGTGACCGCTAGTGCAGTCCATGCACTGTCTCAGGCTCCTTTTCTCTAGCCTGCTCTCATTCCACAAAGCCTAACTGAAGCTCCGCCTTTACAATGCTGTCCCCAGAGATGATGAAGGAAAGCAGATAACGCAGGTAAGGGCATTTACCTCCCTGACACAGCTGCTAACACCACCACCAGAGAGAGAAAAACAAAACAAGACAATGATAACAAAAAGCCTTGGTCAGCTGAAAGGATACAGTTACCACAAATGAAGAGTATGATGAAGTAGATGCAGACGATCATTCCCGAAGATGACGGGCCCCCATATGCCATAATGCCATCATACATCACAGCATTCCAGTCTTCACCTGTCAGAATCTAAGAAGCCCAAACTTGGATCAGTTCACAAGTGGACTCACAACCCAGTTGTCCTCTCAGAGCTCCTCAGTGGCTCCTACATCTGGCTTAAGCTGTCTTTCACAGTCCAGTTTATACTGAACAAATCAATCTGTTATCCCACAGTTTTCAAAACATTTTTAATTGCACGAATAAATGAGTTAATTCTTTTGGTAAAAATAAAGTAATATTACACGTAAGACATATATTCTTGGACGATACTCCAGCCCAGTTCTAGTCCCCTTCCCAAAAAGCATGCTATTGGCATGTTTCTCTCTAAGACCTTTGTGGATGTAAACACACACACACACACACACACACACACACACACACACACACACAGGCAGCTGATGTCTTCTCTGATTTATTAGACATAGTATCATACTATATGAATTTTCTGCAATTTGCTTTTTTTCCCCACTCAACAATATACTTTGGAGATTCTTTAAATTGCTGCCTAGTATTCCACATAGGTAATCAGCCAGCTGCGGAAATGGAGAATTATATCTATGAATTTTCAGAAGCATGGAATTCTAAATATCTTATGTAAATTTACAAACTACCTCAGGGGTTGATATCAATAACTGCCTGAAATTTCAAATATAATCTATTCTACAGATGATACTTAATAATTCAATCCATCATTAGGTAGAATCAGATGAACATGAATAGCAATTTAAAAATATACTATGAGAGGAGGGTGTAGAGCATGCTCCTTCTTCTACCTGAACCAGATACCTTAAAAATTAAAACTGTCATGGATCACAACCAAACAGAAAAATGGGCAAATCATTTAAAATGATAAGGTAATTCACAGAAAAGGAACTATAAATTGCTTTTAGTCACATGAAAAGACATTCGGGTTCACTCCTGATAAGTGAAATAAGAATTAAAAACTACAACAAGATGCCATTTTCACCTATCAGAAAGGCAGCAGTCAAAAAGTCTGAAGACCCACTGTGATGAAAGGAGTGAGGCAATGATGGGCAAGCTCCGCTCTCCTTCACTGGAGGCTGAATTAACACAGCCTCAAGGAGAATACCTGGGCAAGAGCATCAAAGCTGAAAATGAACACCCACCCTTTAAACCAGCAGCTCCACTTCAGGAAATTTATCCTACAGATTTACTCTCACACATGTGCCCCATGGTGTATGTATGTTCAAGGTCACCCACCGAGGCAAGACTAGATGTAACAAAATAATCAGCAGCAGGGGGCAGGTTCCATGAATTATGGCACATCCACACCACAGACTTCATAAAACATTGAAAAGGAGAAGGCAACCTTTTATGGACCAGTAAGGCAGGTTCTTAAGGACATTTTAAGTGATAAAAAGCCAAACGAAAACAGCATGTAGCATGAGCTACCATCTGTGTAAATTCATCTGTAGGCAGGTAGGTAGGTAATTGATTTTTATCTGAGCAAATACATCTCAAAGAACACACAAGCAGCTATTTAACAGTGGTTACCTCCTAGAAGGGGGATTGGTAGGTGGGAACTTTATATTGTTTATTTTATATTCTTTTGTAACATTTGAATTTTGTTTTTATTACAAAAACTACCACCACCACACAGGTTTCTCTGAAAGAAATCAGAAAAACAAGTGACTAAATGGCCCCCAAATTAAGTATGATTCAAAAAATTAAAACCATAGCCTATAGCAGTGACAGAAATTCCATTTACCTCAAAATGACCAAGTGGGAAAGAATCTTAGAGATCATTCCCTCTAGCTTGTTTCTTCAGAAAAATAGAGTGACTTTCCAAGGTCACAGAGCTGAGCAATGAAAGAGCCATGATGGGACCTGGATGCCCACTGCCACTCCCACCAGCCTGCCTGCCTCTCTGAAGGGCTCCTAAGTTCCCTGACATCGCATGTGAAAAGCAACAAGGGCGATGGGTCTTTTAAATTTATCTTCTAGGCTCTGTCCAAGGAAGGGCTTCAGCTCACAACAGGAAGATGAAGAGGAGGTTTAGAACACCTCAGCTTAGAACCAACTGGGGCGGAGACTGCTGCTCTAAGCACAAAGCCACCTGAACACCTCTCACACTGTCGCTCCCTTCCCAGCCTCATTGCTCACAAAGGCCCAGCAGCACAGACACCCTCCCTGTCCTCGTTATATCATATGAGGGCAGACAAAAAAAGGGGCAGAAGGCTGTCACAACTCTTTTATCACCCTGATTCTTCTGACTACACACGGAAACAATAGGGCTTTAGAATTCACTTCTTTGCATAAATTCCTTATGGCCAGGGTTACAAAACTTGCCTGCCATCAAAAATTAGCAGAGAACCAGAGAGGATTTTAAAGCCTATCTCACAGAAGCCCCAGAAATCTCACAAAATCAAACAGAAGGTTTTGGTTTATTATTATGTAATATATTCAGTGATCTTACAAAACATTAAATCACATCGCATAGATACCTGGATTCAGATGCAAAACAAATAACTTCAATGGCACAAAATTTATCGGAGCATTATTAGGGCAGAGGTTCCTAATGAAAATGGCACCATTTTGTCTTATTGAGCTGTGGACAGACAGGAAGGCATGTCATACATAACGTGCTTCTCAGGGAGAGGCAGAAGGGAGGGCTCACCTGGAACACTGTTAGAAGTGCTTGAGGGAAATTGTCAAAGGTGCTCCGCTTGGTCTGTGTTTCGTCAAAATTAAACTTGCCTCCAAACAGCTGCATTCCAAGCAGGGAAAAGATGATGATGAAGAGAAAGAGCAGAAGCAACAGCGACGCAATGGACTTCATGGAGTTTAACAAGGATGCCACTAAGTTACTCAGGGACGTCCAGTGCCTACAAGTCAAGGCGAGGGCGTGAGGCCAGAAGGCAGAACATCACCTGACGGGGGTGCAGCCCGTCACCACCTGGTATTGAGAAAACACCCACAGCGAGATACACACGTCCTTACCTAGTCACTTTGAAAATTCGTAAGAGGCGCACACACCGAAATACGGAGATCCCCAGGGGAGACATGATTTCCAGCTCCACCAAGATCGTTTCCGTAATTCCGCCACACACCACGAAGCAATCAAACCGATTAAAGAGAGAGACGAAATATGCCTGGAGACCCAAACTGTACATTTTTACTAGCATCTCACAGGTGAACAGAGCCAGGAGGACTTTGTTCGCGATATCTGGAAAGACAAAGGAGTGGGCGTCCTTGGGATCTCATCGTGGAAGTGGCTCACAGTTCTCTTCTCTCCTCACACCCCTTTCCACCAGCCCCCATTGGAATGCCCAAGCACCTCTACTCCTCTCTTTGCTATTGCCCCCTTTACAGAAATGTGACACTAACATCAATGGTCTATTTGTCTGTCAGGTTCTAATCTTGCTGCTGCTACACTTAGATATGTGACTAGGGAAGTTTCTGATCTCAGTGGGCCTTGGTTTTACTGACTATAAAATGGGGGAGGGGAGGCGGCTCACTACATAACCCCTGGTGCTTTCTAGCCCTAAAAGCCTATGATTTTCCATTTAGAGCATCATATTATATTTTCTGTCTCCAAAACAGAAAGACCTCTGGTTTTGTTATACCACCGCCATATAAAAAGCAGTTGCCTATCAAGGTCATTTCTAACAGCAGAAAATATCTCCCAACAGGCTGAAGAGTTGGACAGAAACAGAACTGACTTGATAGAAGCCAGGACTTCTCACTGGCTCAAAACTGTCAAACTCAGAAGGGCTGTCTCTAGGGACAAGCTCCCAGATCACACTGCTGGGACATTAAAGGCAGGGAAACAACCACCACTTGCCAAGAACACTGCAGAGGAAAATAAAGCTTCCTTTCAGTGAAGGCAGGGAGAAGGGATCTGAGGTCCCTTCCAGCTGGAAGATTTCTTGATCCTAGGTTGTCACTGGGTTAAGACAATGAGATGTCCTGGCATTAATCAGCTCCAAGGTGCTTCATTCACCGCCTGGTAGACTGTACCTCCACTCCAGGTGCACCCTGTGTTTGGACAGTTCTACCACCTTCTAAGTTAATGCTCACTAGAAATGTTCCTACACTCTGTTACACGTCGAGCAGGTAAGGCTAAACTGCAGTTGGACAGCCTTGGGCATCCCGCATTTGGAACAAAAAGAGAATGGCCTCTACTAGTACCTTGAATCTGCGTCAACCAGTCAGGCTGGTTATAGTGCTCAGAGGAAATGGTTAAGGTGTTGAGAAACACCAGGACAATAACCAGCCAGTAAAACGTGACAGACTTCACAGCAGCCCTACATCTTCTGCGATTGAATCGGTTCCAGCGACGCCAGCGTCGGCTGAAAGAGAAGAAGACGTTACTCACTGAATGACAGATATAGCATCTGAGTATCCAATAAACATCATTGAGAAATCATTTGTCTTTCACTGTGGAGGTCCAGATTGGAGTGGGGGGTAAAGGAAAGACAAGAACAAATGGCAAAGAAATTAACAGACCTCATATACAAATTATGTTGGTCTTAAAATACAACTTTCTAAAGTATTATATCTTGATGTGATCGTGCTTTCAATTTCCTCCCTATGGCTTTAGATAGCTCCATATATAGCCCTCAAACCAGTTAGAACATCTAGATATTCATAGATTCATGTGCAGATGCAAAACTGAGCTATCAAGCAGATGCAGTTCCTATTCCCACCATATGGTACATGGATCTGTTTGTGCTATTGGTGCAGAGAGCCACTTAGCTTATCATCAAATCTCTTGCAGCATCTCAATCATCATATGGAATTCATCAGGCAACAAAGTGCTCCAAACCCACAGATTTCCTCTTAGGGAAACTTTCAGTCCTTTGTTAAATCTGGAAGATTCCTCTGGAGCCTGGCAGAGTTGTCAAGGCTGAGCAGGACATGAGTCTTCATACTGAGTCATCAGGTGCCCTTTCTAACTAGTGATGCTCAAAATATACCTTTAGGAGAAGAGCCAATATTGAATCGTGTTTTCATACAAATAAAATGAGCTGAGCCAAACAGACAAGTAGCATGTCCTTTACTGACTTTCAATTCCTGTTTGTAATTAGAGAAAGTATTCTCTCCCTTGGCCTATCTCCCTGTAGAAAACATTCCCTGCCACAGGATGGTCTGGTGAAGTGCACCCCAGGGCTGTACTCACTGACAGGAGGGAACAAGGGAAGGCACTTTCTCTAGGGGCCTGAGTCAAAGAACTGTCCGAGCTGCAACCCTGGCTGCCTCAGTTGTGATGCTGTGTTTAAAACATCATAATCCAGGGACTGAGCAAAGAAAGAGTTTGTGCTAACTCTTCAGCAAGACCTGAAGCAAGCAAGGTGCATTTTGTTATTGTTTTGGCTATACGGTTTCCACTGGTAACAACAGCTGGAAACACGACCAGCAAAGAAAAATTCTACAGAGGACATTAAAGACTGTCTCCACTCAGTCTGGATTTCCCTTGTGATGCATAGTTCACTACACACAAACAAGGTGTACCAGTCTAAATAAGATCCAACCTCGGTGGGTTTATTTATGCTGCAGTGACAAGTCACAGCTGTCTCTCAAATCCAGAAGACCTCATTTGTCACATCTCTGAGATCCTGCAGCACTCCCCAGCTTGCCTCTCATGGGTGCTGAGCGCCAAGGCCCTGCACCAGGCACTGGATATACGGAGCTAAAGAAGACAAGGTCCCATGGCCTCTGTTCCTGTTAAGCATACAGGGTTATCAATTATAAATCCACATCAAGTGCTATTCCCAGGGTACCTGGCACAGGAGCAAAGAGGAGGGAGCTGCTATTGCTCTTTGGATGAGGCAGGAAGCATTCTCCAAAAAATGGCAATTCAGGCTGGCTCTCCACAGTTAAGTAGGAGTTAGTCAGGGGGCAGAGGAAAGGGTGTTACACGCAGAAGAGACTGCGTGACCAAAGGGACTGAGGTTGGCAGAAATGGTGCGTGGTACATTTGAAAACAGATAGCTGTCCAGTAATACAAAGTAGGGAAAATGGGACAGGTGTCAAAAGATGAAGCCAGAGAGTGAGCAGGCTACCAAATACGAAGGAATTTATATGTTCTCTAGCAACAGGGAGTCATGGAAGGGCTTTCCATTTGAGATATGATTTACATACAACAGAATTTACTTTTTAGGTATATAGTTTGAAAGCACCACCATCAATATATAGAATATTTCTATCACTCAAAGAAGTTTCTTCACAGCTCCTTGTAGTTATTCTCTTCTTCTCACCCCAGCCCCTGACAACTACTGATTATGTTTTCTATCCCTATTGTTTTGCTTTATCCAGCATGTCCAATAAGTAGAATAATATAATATATAGCTTTTTGAGACTGGCTTCTTTCACTTAGAAAAAATACTTTAAATTCATTTGTATTGTTGCATCTATCAATGGTTTTTTTCCTTCTTATTGCTGAGCATTATTCTATCATACTATAATTTGTCTATCCATTCACTATTTGATGAACATTTGAGTTATTTAGTTTTGGGCAATTATGAATAAAACTGCGATAAACACATATGTAAAAAAAATTTTGTGCAGAAATCTATCTTCATTTCTTATATAAATACCTGAGAAGTGAAATTGCTAGGTCATGTGGTAAATGTATATTTAACTTTTTAAGGAACTGCCAACTTCTTTCAAAAATAGCTGTGTCATTTGACATGTAGGAATGTATGAGAATTCTCACTGATTTGCATCTTTGTCAGAGCTTGGTATTGCCAGATTTTTCAATTTGATCCATAGGTATAAAAAAGTTTTCTAATACATATGTAGTGTTATCTCATTGTGATTTTAATTTGCATTTTCCTAATGACCAATTGTCATTTTATGTGCTCATCTCCCATCCATATCTCTTCTTTGGTGACATGCCTGTTGGAATCTATCAATAATTTTTTATTAGGTTGTTTTCTTATTATTGACACTCTTCTTTATGTATACTGAATACTAGTCCTTTATCAAATATGTTTTGCAAATATTTTTTCTTCCAGTCTGGAGCTTTTTATTTTCTATTGAAGAGCAGTACTTTTGATTTTGATGAAGTCCAATTTATCCTTTTTTTTTTTTTTTTGTTATGGCCAGTGCTCTGGGTGTTATACCCAAGAAAATCTTTGCCTAACCAAAGGTCACAAAGATTTTCTGTTTTCTTCTAGAATACTTAAAGTTTTAGGTTTTACATTTAGTTCTACTTTCATTTCAAGTTAATCTTTCTATATAGTGGTAAAATGTGTTTAATTGAAAAAGAACATTTATACAGAAAAGTACACAAATCATTACTATATAGTTCAAAGAGTTTTTACCAACTGACCATGTAACCTTCATTCAGATCAAGAAACAGGATATTACTAGCACCTCAGAAAACCTCTTGAACCTTGTTCTGTGAAAAACTTATAAGGAGAAAAATGACAAGAAGTATCTCTCATAGAGAAATGATTCTGGGAGGGAATATAAAGGGTTGATCGGTGGCAAGAAATTGTTCGTTGTTGCATCTTGTTGGTTTGTTTGCTTGGGGGTGAGATCTTTGGCATCTACTACACTGTTCTCCAAGACAGTGCTTAATGTTTATTGAGCACACTGATCTTCTATGTGACTATTGCAGCCCATAGAGTAAAATTCAAGTCTAGAGCAACTCCATGTAAAATTCCTGAGTAAGAAGGTAACAAATCAGCACACATGCTTAAGGGAAAATAGAAAGAAGATACTGACCTGAGCTTGGATTTTGAGATGGCTTGACTGAAAGAAAAAAGAATATGATTCCTGTTAGGAAGGCTTGATCATACATTTCCTCCATCACTTTAGCTGAGATATCGGAAAAGCCATGCACAGCAGCCCGAACTCAGCACCCCCAGTTCCCACAGCGGGCCAGCTGCGGTAAGAGTAGAGCAAGAGCGAGGTGCTGCCAGTGCCAGGCGGGCCAGGCTGAACACCCTTTAGCACCCAGGCAAGAGAAGACTCTTAGCCAGTTGCCCTGAGCAGCTCTGGCATAGGCAGTGATGCCAGGGTTTCTTCCCCTGCCCACCCCACATTCCCCAAACAGAAGTCAGCAGGGCTTGGCCTGCCTGCAACTCAGCCACTCATCTCAACAGCAGCACATGCTGCTACCATAGAAAAATGAGCACTGGACTAGGAGTCCTGGCTCTGCTCTTCACTAACCGTGTGAGTCTGGGCAAGCAGCATACCTTTTGAGCCTCAGTGTTCTCATCTGTAAAATGAGAAATAAACCTATTCCCTGCCTACTTCACAACATTGTAGGGAGGGCAAAGCAAGAGAAAGGAGGCAAATACACTTTGTAAGCTGTTGAGTATCCTGCCCATATCATTTTTATGTACCTCTGACAAAAACATGGAATTTTCTTAAAAACAACACCTCTACTTTGCAGAGATAATACCTAAGAGATAGCAGGAAGCAAACAAAACAAAACTGCATGCCCCCCACCCCTGTCACCAAAGCAGGCAGTATACTGCACATTCCATCCGGCTGGTCCCCCTTGCTGCTGCAGCCCAAATCCCCTAGAAAAAAGCCAGTGGGGGGTTAATGTGATGGCACCCTTCACTGTTAGGAGAGGGTGGTGCAAGGCTCCAAAGAAAAAGTGCTATGAGCAGAGGAGGGCAGGGTCTCATCGTCCAGCCGCTATGCATGAGGTTCAGAGAACCCATGAGTGAAGGGAAACTTAAATATGCAGCACATTCTAATCAGCCACTCTGCCACACAAGCTCTTCTTCGAAGCACTGATGCCAGCACCAGACTCAGAGGAGAATTGGGCCTTTTACCCCCACCGCCGACACTCAGAGGGCCCAGCCTTGGTCGCACCTCTTCTTTTCCACCAGCACCTAGTGGACACAGCGGAATTGTGGGTTACCTGGCCCACCCTGCAGCAGGCTGCACCTCAGTGGGATGGACTGCTCTGGAGGAAGAAGCACACAAAGTGCGGGGGGCCTGGGACAGGAGGAGGATCAAGGGGTCCAGCGTGAGCCCACCTCTCTTCTTGCCCCTGAGCTATGGTCTCAGGGCTCCACCGAAATCTAGGGGTTTCTCCTCACACGTGCTTCCATCAGACAATGGGAGAAGCCAAGAAGGCAAGCAGACCCCATACTCACCAGAGACTTCCACAGCAGCCTTGGTTTTCGCCTTCACCACTTACATTCTCCGTGTTCACAGACTCTGTCTCGCTGGTCGGCATGCTGGCTGTGGGGAGAAGAGAACGCTTTAGGTGGTGTGCTGGAAGCGCTGCACACCCAGGAGTGGGCTGGATGCAGATCTCTGCCACCAGGCAGAATTTCTGGGAATCTGAGAGGAGGGCGATGAAGGGCCCTCAGGGCCTGACCAGCAAAAGGAAGTGCTGAGAAGTCAGGTCCCTTCACCGCAGGAGAACCTCTGCTTCCTTGAACTGCTGAGAAAGCCTATGGAGTTCCCATTGGAAGGAAATTCTGTCTATCCAGATATGTCCCAAGAAAAGCAGCCTAGGTACCAAATCTTGTCTCTGTGCCTGATACCAGCTTATTCTCCTGGTTTCCATATTTGTATTGAGAAGCCACCAAAACATCTGTTACAGCTACATCTTGTCTTGCCCCCAAGATGTCCTCTAGGTGTATTCTAGAAAATCTGTGAATAGACCAATATTGCATTCAAAAATTTCTTATTTTAAATATGCTGAACAAGAGGAGAAATTATGGATAAATAAGTGCATGAAGGTTCCAAGCAAAAACCTTTTTTAAAAATTTAAGAACTCTACTCATTTTTAGCTCATTTATCTGATGTCTAAGTTCTGCTGAGCTCTTACCAAAGACACCAGGACTAGGGCACTGAGGAAGTGGTCTATGAGTAGGTTTCCTCTGAACCAGTGAGCAGACGGCAAAGGTGACTGGTCCCAGTGCCATCAGAGTCTCTAGGCATGTTTCACTCCTCCATGGCAGGATCCTGAGCAGGAGAAGTGAATGAGGTTTCAAAGTGTACCTTCTACTATTGGGAGGCCCAGGGACCCACCCAGAGTCAACATTTGGCACTTGGGTATTTCTTCTCATCCACTTGATTCAACCCTATATAAACATCACGAGCATGTGCTAGAGACCAGGTGGTGAAGGAGGTGTGGGGCACAGAGAGGGACATGGCACTGCACCTGCCCTGGAGGGCCAGTGGGAAAGACAAGAATGGATTTCAATTAACTGTGAAATACAGAAATATAGACCCACTTCCCTCAGGGGTCTGGGCAAGAGTTCCACAAACACATAGTAAGGAATGACTAATTCAGCTCTGGGGTTAGGAGAGATCTCCGAAGATCAAAATGTGGGAGAATCACCCAAACACATGCACTTCTTTTCCCTGATGCATAATTCTGAACTGTAGCAACTGTTTTTACAGACCTTATGGTATCAACAGGAAGAACCCTCTGCCATATGGCTCCTCTTAGCAAGGATGCCTCAGTTTCATCCACAAAAACTGGTGTTGGTGTCTGAGCACTGTGGTGGAGATTCTGAGGCCGGCCCAGGCACGGAGGGCAAAGGAGCTGGATCAATGCACTCCATCTGTGCAACTACGCGTCTGCTCACCCCACTCTGGTGACAGACATGGTGTGAATGACACGGATGAAGGGGGACCTGAATCAAAAGGCCCAGAGGTCTGAGAAACATTTTTTCTGAGGGTGATGGAAAAGATACCTTTCCTTTTTGAGCACCGAGTACACTGAGCCTGTCTAGGTGGGAGTCTCAACAGTCATTCCCAGAAACATTTAGGCAAAGGTTTCAAAGGCAAAGACAAAATGAGCAGAATCATAGACCCACATCACACAACTGGTATTCTTGTAGAATAACCTTTTTCTTCCTTAGTTGACTCAAAAGAAACCAACTACAACTTTTTTTTCACTACTCCATGCCAAAAAAGAAAAAAGAAAAAAAGAGAGAGAGAGACAAAAATAAACCAAAAGGGGGGGTGGGGGGGGTGTAGAGAGAGACAAAAATAAACCAAAAAATCCCAAAAATATAATCACGGAGAAACCTTTAACAGAAAGCTCCATAAAGACACACACACACACACACACACACGAAGATGCTAATACAATTCTCTTCTCCATGACTGTCTCACACTTTGACTTCAGCAGAAAGGCTAAAAAGTTGTAAAATCCAATGAAGTTCATTGTTGTAGGTTCCTCTCATAGTGTCACTCTTCTCTTCAGGAATAGGACAAAGAAAACATGACTAGGAGCCATCTCTGTGGAACGCTTTTCTTGGCAGTTATTGCTACTACTAAGAGGACAGAAGCTGAAAGTAGCATGACATGGGGTGGAAGGTTCTCAGGCCCCAGCTAGGTCCTGACTCTGCCCTGGACAGAGGCCCGGCTCTCTCCAGGCTTCAGTGTCCTGTCTGTAAAGTGCTAACTCCACACTCCTGATGGTCACTTCCATCTCCCACAGTTTACTACTTCATGGTTCTAATATTAATCGTATTCTAACTTTAGTTATTACTTTGAAAAGAACAAACTTCTTCTGAACAGGCTAAACCTCTGTGGCTTTGGTGCTATGTCCCGTGACGATATTGATATAGTTGCTGCATTTCATTCCTAAATAAAGCTTAACTTTTCAAACAATCTGATTGAAATAGATTAAAGTACATACTGCCTATGGGGACGCAGGGCCATAATTTTCCATTTCTGGCTGTGTTCCAGCTATTTGTGAATGAAATGTATGAGTTGCTGCCCAGACTAGTGCAAAGAAAAATAAGAAATAAAGCCAAACTCCCCAAACCGCAATGAAGACAGGCTAACTGCGTGGCACAGCTTCAGGGCTGCACTGATGGGGGGGAGTCCCTTTGCTCTGCATGCTGACTCTGTCCTTCAGGCAGGATGGGGTGGTGGCTAAGAACAGGCTCTCAGGTTGTCCAAATCTAAGTCTAACCCCATGTTTGTGACTCAAGTTCTCTAAGGCTCCACATTCCCATCTGTAAAATGGTGTAAAATGGGGAGTACCTATCTGTCAGGTCTGTTGGCAGAACTAAATGAGACAAAACACACAGTGGGTCCTCCCAGAGTGGGTCCACAGTGCTAGGCAATCAGTGAGTGTACAAACGGTAACTCTAGCATCTTGGAAAAGCTCTCCTAGAGCTCACTGGAAACAAAGTGGCACTCTGTATGGTCCAGTGCTGCTCTGCCCTGAGCACTTTTATTCTTGCACAGAGGTATCTGGTATGAAGGGTCTTCCATACTTCTGAATCAGCTTTGGCCATCACTCTTGGTTTGTCTATCTCTCGTCCTAAACTGGTTTATTTCTGTCTAACTTAGCCTGTTATGGGGATTGCCACTTTTCTGTTATAATTATTTGACACCTACAGAGCCAAAGGTCCATAATAAATAAATCTGTCCCTGAATGACATTGCCAGGGCTAACAAGGAGGAGTGCAGGAGGAAGCAGAAGGAGAGGACAGTGACTATGCTAAAATTTGGTGACCTCATCTGGTCTCAGAAATGGACCTTGATCCAGTCCCTGAATCTCAGCAGAGGAGCCAGGCTGTGACTGGGGCCCAGGCGGCCTCTCCGTCTACTCTGGCCTCTCACTCCCTGCCACAGGATAGCATTTTGTTTTTCACCAAAACAGAAATCATCAGGCCCGGTGGGCATAACCAAGGAGCCTGTATGTGCATTAAAACATTTCACCCTTCACTTGCACTAGGCTGTCATTTTTTTTTTCAATGTTAATAAATCGATACGAGTTTCACTTTACTTAGCCCCAATATGATCTCACCTACATTTTAAAAAATCGAGACAGGAGAATCGCAGTCTGTTAGAACTGGAAGGGGCTTCTGAGATTACATGAACAAACTCTGTGATTTCACAGATGAGAGAACTGACTGACTCGCCTCGGGACACACAGCTTAAACATGAGAAAGCTCTTCTGCTTTCCACTCAGGATCCTTCCCATCATGCCACACCACCCCTGTGGTTTTGGTATATATTTGAGTATGCTGGTATACACTTTGGTGTTGGTATATGTTGGTATATACAGTGGTATTTAAAACAAATCAAAAAGTTCCAACAGTCAAACATGCCTCTTATCCACCAGCATTGGTTTGTTGTCCTGATGACTTTTATTAACCCCTAGAAACCTGACAGATAGCCAGACCACTCTTGGAGATCAGCCCAGCACATGGGGATAGTACAAACTTCAAGTTGCTAAGGTAATTATTGAGACTATAAAAATCAAAAGAAAGAATTATAAAAACCCAAGGAAGTAAACCCATGGGCAAATAAATAAGTGGAACACATGCCCTTCTCCCTAACCTGCTGCCATAGCATCACGATTGTCCCATCAGGGTGACCCCTCTGTCCCCTTCAAAGCAGGGATTCATTGTTAACTGCTGACAAGTGGTGAAGCCTCATTAGGGATGCAGGCAGAGAGATGCCCTCAGACCTTACCATGTCACCTGCCTGCACCAGTCCCTCCTGCAGAAGCAAGCTGGGGTCCATCTGTGTGTGAAGAAGCTGTAAGTCCTTTCTGTTCACACATTCCAGGGGATTTTAGAGCTTTGTTGTGCAAGTTTTAATTCTTTCAAAAATATAAATTTAAAAACTATTTCACTGAGTCTGGGTGAAACCAGGCATTAGAACAAGCCTGTTGCCTATAATGGGTGCTGACTTGCACTATAATTTGCCATGCTGAAAATCTGGGGACGCTCAGGGCCTATGCTTTGTGATCTATTCCAGGCACCGGGATCTCTGGGGAGAGCTCCAGGACAGACAATTAGGCCTCGTGTGCGGACACACTGAGAAAGGCACCTGAGTGCTGGTGGTGGTGGTGAGATCAGGCCAGACAGCAGCCTCGTTCACGCTGGACTGTAGGTGAGAGCTCCCGGGGCCTTCTGAGGTGCTCTCTCTGGAGGACAGGTCACATTATTTCTCTTTAAGATCTTGTACATAAAGGTGAGGGTGAGGGCCAGGACACCAGCATGGACAATGCCACACAAAATAAACTAGGGAAATCCACTGTTTTGTAGGCCAGCACAACAATGAGCATTTTCAACAATGTGTAAACATTGCTCTATCTGCTGTCACTCTGAAGAACATACTTCTCAACCAGATCTGCTTGACTTGTGAATACACAGGGAAATTAACACACAAATAAACACACACACACACACACACACACAAAGGTAGATGAGCCTGTGCGTGTGCCCAAGTAGGCAGCCCCAAAATTATGTGCATCATTAACAGGCACAGCAATATCTCAGATCAGCTTCCTTCAGTGGTGGAGACTACTAAGGCCAAGATTCTAGAAGAATGCCGGAGAGGCTTGGTCTTTGTCATTGATGATGTGGAAAGAAGTCTGTTTTCCTCCTGGGCTTATTTACCTAATCTAGAAAATGAGCCGTTGGGTAAAATATCATCTCTGAGACCCATTTACCTCTGACCTGCTAGAACTATATAAAGAGGAAACACCCACAGGCTATCTAGTTTTACTCCCAGCATCAAGGGGGTTTTCCCTGGTGTTCCCCTAGCTCTGCAAGGATAGCAGGGAATGAACAGGACTGTGAAGCTCCTGCCTACCCCTCAGGATGGTCACTAGGAGGAGTCCAACAGCCTGCCCAGGAGAACTGATTCCAAGTCATCTCCAGGCAGAACACCCTGGGGACTGGAGCTGCACAAGAAGGAGCAGCCCCCAAGAGCCAAACTGAGGACCGAGCTCCCCAGCCTCCACCTGGAGCCTATCACACCAACAGCCTCGTTCATAGATGTCCTGAGCCTCTAGGAGCAGCCTCACCCCTCTGTCTGCCTCCATAGGACAGTCTTTCTTGCACACTTGAGGATTTCTTTTAAGGTTCCCCTCCATGCCCCAGCAGCCTAAAGCTCCTCATTCTTTCCTTTCCAAGGAAGGGTGAGGGGTGAGTTTGGACAACCGAGCCATGGCAGAGTCATGGCTGCCTTCCTAAGAGAGAGGGGATCTGGAGCCAAGATCTTGTGTTTTCATCTTATTTTCGTGATAAGCACTAGCAGTGCCATGACATCCCCTGAAGGAATTTGCCTGTGCTTGCTAGAGGTGACATGCCTAGCTGTCATAGGGTAACAGATTCTTATTGCTGTAAAGAAGCCAGGCTCTTCTTGGAGAATGTGGGTCAAGGCCAGACCAAGGTTTCTGTGTCTAAAGCAAGAATTATGCCCCGACAATAACTATTTCTGTATGACCAGTGACATGGAGAGCACAGTATCCACACAACGGCCTCTGCCAGCCTGTCACTGGCAGTCTCAGGAGCCTTCCTTAGGGGACCCTGAGTATCTCAGTCAATAAAAGACTTCCCCTACTCAAAATATGGAAAGTATCCTGAAAATATTAGGCTGCTTCCTCTCCCAGCAGATTTCAGAAAAACAGAGAAGTCTCAAGAATCCTTGAAAAGTCACAGGGCCCACATCACCTACATGCCCAAGGAGGGGTCCCTTCTCTTCTGGGGACAGAAACCATTCATCTTCTCATTACAGCCCACCCAGAGCTATAGTCCTAAATCAGTCTCTGAAAACATTTTTTCTTACATCCCTCACAATATTTCCTGCTTAGCCGAAGCTCATTTTTCCTGCAAAGGCCTCCAGGAGCTGCATCAAGCCCAGTCTCTTCTGTGAAAACACTAAAGCTGAATGAATTCGCCCATCTGTGCCCCCAACTCACTGCCCATACTCGGGCAAGTTCCTCCTCCTTGTCCTCTTCCTCTTGTGGCCACAATATGCTCTCAGAATAATGAGGGGCTTTTATCTGACAGTCTCTCTGTTCTTTTCCCTTTCCAGGCCTTCTGATGAGGGTAGGGCTCATCAACCTTTAGTCAGACCACCCGTGGCTTGTTCAAGTCCAATTTCCATAACCTCTGGGCTCAGCATTCCCACGGGTAGCAGAGGCCACGCTTGAAAAAGCACCGCAACACAAAACCCTCTGTTATCTTAGCAGCTGGCTTTGTGTCCCTGCAGTCTGAATCCTCCCAAACAGACTCTTCCTACAGAGTTGTCTGGCCAGGGCCTATCTTGATGGTGGTAACTAGGTGGACTGTGTGATGTGCACAGGCAAAGCTTTGTGCTGTTGTGGGACCACAGTGGTGACCTGGCAGGCAGGCAGATGCCAGTTGTTTGCATGACTGCCCTGCAAG
This sequence comes from Eidolon dupreanum, assembly GCA_028627145.1. Classification (NCBI taxonomy): domain Eukaryota; kingdom Metazoa; phylum Chordata; class Mammalia; order Chiroptera; family Pteropodidae; genus Eidolon; species Eidolon dupreanum. The sequence goes on along the minus strand of CM053507.1, from coordinate 48,645,882 downwards.
GGGATGGTCCTGATGCTAACCCCGGTGTTTACAATGAGGAGCTATGTTTAGCATTATTTTGGAGCATAGCTAGAAACTTAACCACTTCCCACATGAGTCCTTTCCTCAGTCTCACTCAAGGCAAGTGCCTAAAGATCTTTGCATCCTAGAAGATTTTTAACTTCAGTCTTCAAACAGGCATTACTAACCATTGCTAGTTTTAGCATAGTTCTGGGCAAACCTGCTAGAGAGTGGGAGACCAAGAGGTCATTTGAAAAATGTAACCTGGAAAAAAAATAAGTCAAATAACATCACTGAAATTTCAACTAGAACAAATGAAAAAGCATCATGTGGGGGAAAGTGTTTAAAAAGTCTGTCTCCCAGTCTAAGAATATTCATGCTGAATTAAATAAATTTTGAGTTGGTTCAGCTGCTTCTTTAAAAGGTACAGTTCACACAGAAAGGAAATAGCAGTGCTGTCTTTGCAAAGACACACATTTTTGGGAAAGGCAAGAAGAAAACAACATGACCACATTTCAAAGAAATCAAGCAAATAAAACATAGGCATCTTACAGAGACACCACACAGGTACATGCACATCACACCATGCCTATGTGTGAGAAAGTGTCAGAGGTCTTGGGAGAAGAGTCCCCTGATGACAAAGTTCCATCTCAGCTATTTACCGTGATCTTTAGCCCTGCGTTGGCGAAAGCAGCAAAACTTCCTTTTCTTCTTATCCTCTTTTAGCAAGTCGGCCAATGTGACCCCTTCAGGTTGAACACAAGCAATCTCATTATGATTCAGTAGAGGGCAGCAAGAGCAACACAATCAGGGCTCGAGGACCCAAGAGGCACCCACGTCTTCGGGCTCTGATATGCAAAACCGAAACTGTCCATCATGGAAATCTATCGTTCGGGATCTGACTAGTAGAGAAGAAGTGCACTTTTTATAGCTAGTATACAAAATGCCTGTCTTTAAGAACCTGTCCTAAATAAACAACCAACTACAATAACGAAGCAATCCACTCTAGACAAAGGTTTCCAGTGTCTGGCCTCCCCTTCTAAGATGGGTAAGAACGTTAGGGAGAGGGCGCTTCAGGGAGAGCTAGGAGTCATGGGTGCTGACTGGCTGTGAGAGATTATCTCTGTATGGAGCAGGACATGGGGGTGTTAAACAAGGTAGGCTCTGGACTTGGACAGACCAGATCTAACCCCAGCCCTGCCACTTACTGGCTGGATGACTGTGGGCAGGTTACCTGATTTTAAGCCTTACTTTTCTCACTCATGAGACATTAATAATAGCTGGGCCTGCACTTCACAGAGTTGTTGTAAGAGGAAAACAGTAAAGGTAATACAGGCAACATGCTCAGCTTAGGCAAGGCGTGGTCAATCATTACGACTACAGCTCCCCTACGGTCACTAGGTCACAAGAAAAATGATCTAGGGTCTCCAACTCCGTGATATGATAGTCACTCAGGCTGGCTAATCCCTGTTGTAGAAGCCACACGCTCTGGAGAAGGGAACTGTAGCAGCAGTGTGGGGCAGCAGAAGGAAGGCAAGTGGGCAATGTGAGTGGGAACGGTACATGCACACATGATCAGCAGGAATGTAAACTGGTGTCACTTGGCATAACAGTCACAGTGCTAGAATGAGCATACTCTTTGGCCCAGCAAAATGCTTTCTGATAATTTCTCCCACAAGAACATAAACATGAGGATGCAGACACAGGCACATGCATTTGTGGGGATTAACAATGGCTAATGGGCAGACTGTGGCAGAACTGGGGTTCAAATCCCAGCTCTGTCACTTAACAGTCATGTTGCCCTAGGAAGCTGCTTAACCTCTTTGTGCCTCTGTTTTCTCATCTGCCAAGTCCTTGTCTCAGAGAGTTGTGTGAGGAATAATGAATTAATGCACTCATAGCTTTTAGAACAGTGTCTGACACATAGGAAGCACTTAATGAACGTGAGATATTTTATTCTGTGTTCTTTCATTCAACAAATAATAATATGTGTGACAAACACTGCACTAGGTGCCAGCCACACAGTGAAAAGCAGAAACAAATCCTGTTCCTGCCCCCACGGAGCACACAGTCTTATGACAAAGAAAGACATTAGATAATAACACCAACAAGGTTGCTAATATGCAGCTCTGACAACTGCCATAACGCAGAGGTCCCTGTGCTACACGATCCATTGCAACAGCTTCTGCATTGGCAAATGATTGAAAATAGCCAAAGTGTTGTTCTAAAAATATGGAAAGATGTCTACATCACACAATTCAGTGAAAAACTCAAGGTGCAGAACCACCTGTGCTGGGTGATCTCAGGGGGAGGATCAATGAGCATGCTGTCTGTGCAGTCACATGTTCTCACGTGAGGTTGGAAAGAACAGGCCCCACACTGCTAAGTCTAGCTCTCTCCCAGAGAGGGACAAGAGAATGTTATTTCTTCTTTTATATACTTTGAGAGTATATGAATTCTTTACAGTGGGTGAATATTACTTTTGTATATTTTAAATACATTACTTTTGTATATATTAAATATATAAATATAATAAAAGCAAACAAAACAATCCTGACTTGGGACTCCACGAATGTAGCTGGAATGTCTCCTCCTCCCCTTCTCCGTGGCGGGGTGACCATCCTCAAGTTTCCCTCCCTCTAGCTCTTGTGAGGCCCACCCAGGGTAGATGGCTGCTCCCAGTACGAGCCCAGTGGAGCCGGTGTCTCCCAGCCAGCGTTGGGCCTCCCCAGTCGGCCTTCCCAGTCATGGCACTGCCAGCGGTCTCTCCAGAGAGCGCGGCTGCCCTGGATGCAGGTTTGCCATCTGCGACTCTAACTGCTGCTCTTTGCCGTATAGTTTTTAACTGAATGTTTTCCATTTTGAACTTGCGCCCTGTGGTAGTTTAATTGTAATAAAAGCAGTTTTATAAATCAAATTTTGAAGACATAACCTTTTAAAATAAGACCAGCAAATTTCTATGCCTTGTGCTTGCAAACAGCTATAGCATCACTGGTTTTCTGCCCACACTGAAATCAGACGTCGCAGTAAGTCATCTGGTGGCATGTGCAGAAGGGAGGTCATGGCTATGGGCAACCTTGTGCACGCACCTGGAGGGGCAGTCCCAGCGGGAGGCAGGCAGGGGGGCGGTGCTCACAGCCTTTAGGACCACTGATGAAGACAACACAGGCAAGCTCTCCTTGTGGTCGGAGTTGGAGTTTCAGGTATTCCCACCCTTATTTGGGTATCAATATCCCCACTTACAGGGATTATTGATCATTCATAGTTCCCAAAGTGAAATTGCTGTGCTTCTCTGGCCAGAATTTTAGAATGAGCTTCTTTTAAAACCATTTCACTATTTTTAATGCTATTTTTTAAGACTAATCACTGACAATGAGAAGAGTTTAAAATAGAATTTTAGGCTTTCAGATTTTAATGGGCCTAGAAAAACCCCATTGTTAACTCAGAAGCAGCTGCATACGTCTAAAAAATCACTGAGATTTGGCAGGGTTTCTTAAGAAACTTGAAGCTCAGCAAAAAGTTAAATAAATTATCCTTGAAAATTTCCCAAATGCTCAGAAACTAACTTCCAAGGGAATTTTGTCCACTCAATTAACTGTGTAATACCAGCCTTCTAACAGCAAATTTATGGAACCGACATTTGAAATAGTCCCTGAACACACAAAGCTGGAGCTACTGGTCACCGCAGCCACCAACCAGACTGCCCAGTGAGGGACCTGATGCTTCTCCTTTTGTCTTCTTTCAAGTGGAAACCTAGAACCGTGTGCTAGTCAGTGCGATGGCACTCAGGGGTTCCCAGCCCAGGGAGCTGTAAACAAAGCCACGCTGGAGTCCCACCACAGACCAGCTAATCAGGGTGGGAGTGGGGTACGGCATCTGGATGTACCGAGCTCCCCAGGTGACTGTCACGCACAGCCAGAGCTAGGTGCCACAGATGCAGACAGTGACATTTAGTAGATCAGAGAGAAAAGATAATGTGAGGGCATCTCCGAGCGCATCTCCGAGCGCATCTCCGAGCACTTGATTTGACATCTGTTTTCTGACAGCAAGCATCAACAAACTAGAAATGTGCTTCAAGAAACAGAAAGCTATGCTACCATATCTTGAAAGTGACCAGGACAACAGGCTTGTTTTCCATCAAGACTTGGGGACCTTACAGTTTCTAAATAGGAAAGTACAGGGATATGGTCCTAAAAGGGGTCCTCACTTCAAGGCTGAGTAGAGGACTAGTAGAATCTGCAAAATCAAGTCTGCTTAGGTCAAGTTTTACTGCAGTCTGATGACAACAGCAGCAGCAAGTATTCCTACAGCTGTGGTGATTCCTGCCAGCTATCCAACACTTAATTCTCATGACAATGCTATGGCCAAATATCTTTGTACCCTTCTTGCAGATGAGGAAGCTGGGACTCAGAGATGTTGGGTATTGTGCCTAAAACTCCAGTCCAAATTTCAAGTCATAAAACTCGACTGCAGCAGGCTCCAGAGAACACCCTGCAGCCCAACTCCCCACCCCGCCCCCTACTCACTTCCTCAGGCTTGTGATATCTGTTGCCGGTAATGGCCTGCTTTCCTCCCCTTTGCTTGCCTCAGCTAAGGCTCAGCCATCAGAAAGGGCTAGTGTCTGGGAGAAAGCTGCCTCAGTCCCATCCAGGACTCAGCTAAAACAGGCAATCAGTGGAGTCAGCATCCTAAGTCAGTACAGACAAAGTCAGGAGCCCTAAGCAGTGCTCCATTCCCTTCCCCAGAAATAATGCAGGAGCAGGGATGGGGTGTGAGGTGTGTGGGCGTGGATCTGACACACCCATGGAGGGCACTGGCAATTCAATACCCACACTTCACTGCCTGCTAACAGATGACAAAGACCAGGCCTAACAAGTGCAGGTGATGAATCAACCACTATTTGTTGGTGAGAAGGACTACATGGGCCTTGCTGAAATCCTCTCCCCTGTGGTTTTTGGCTGGAACAAGAAGAAAATGGCTGGCAGCCATACAAGGGCCCAAGGAAACCCCAGTGGCACTGCTTTTCCAGAAGGTCTGGGCTGCAGTGAATGTATTCAGGGAGGCCCACTTCCTCATCTGGAGGAGACTAGGGACTCTCTTTTTAAGTCAGTTACATCTCAACGTGGTTCCCATGGACTGAGATTTATGTCTTTATTTCCAACCCTAGTCATCAGGGCTCAAGGACTCTGATGTCTCGTGAAATATGATGAGCCTCACTCCACAGGAGACCCCAGCACTTGGCAAAATGAGTCCAACAAAAAACAAGGGTGCACTACAGAAGTGTGTGCCACCGGATCAAATGTCAAGCTGGTCACACAGGTTGAGTCGCATATCACTGTGGTAGCAGAAACCACAATGCTGACATTCCAGAGATACAGTATAGCTTTATAGGGTTTGGAGCCCTGGTTACAAAGTGAAGTCTGAGGATCTACAACCTTTAAAAGAGATTTACTTCCTTGATTATATTACTAAGTAATGCACTTAAGTGCTCTGAACATTTGTAACCCTCTGCACCTTGTTCATGCCATTTCCTTAGCCCGAAAAGCTCTCTCCATCTTCGGTAGCCCAAGGTGGCTCATCTCAGAGCTCAGGAGGACCACCAGCTCTTCCATGGAGCCTTCCCCATGTTCCCACCAGCCTGCATCGCTGCACTGTCTGGGCTTCCACAGCAGACTGCTGGCCCTTGATTATGATACCAGCTTGTCCACTGTCTTACACTAAGAAAGCGCCTCTCCATCTTCCCTCCATGGCAAGGTCTCCAAAGGCGGAGGTGCTGATTGTCATCACATGGTCAGGTTCTTTATAGACATTTGCAGGACACAGGAAAGGCTGGGCTAAGACACAGAAGTGGACCCTCAGGACTCCCAGAAGATACCACCTCAAGTCCAACGAAAATCCTTACTCCTCAAATCATGGGCCATAAAAAGAGTCCCACCAAAACTGAGGTTGGCAACACTAACATGGATCCCTGTCTATTTCTAGAAGTGGAATAATAGAGATGAAAGGACATCAGCCTGTAAGAGGGTCTCACTCAGTTCCCTACAGGACACACCTCAAGTAGAAAAGAATGGTGCTCTACTCAGCACAAGGGACATTACTTTCTCTGGTTTATACACAATATGCTACATGCTGGGCTTAGTAGAGGTAGGGCAGTTGGCTACTGGGCCTCCACAGGTCAGCATCAATGCTGGGGTTTAGGAATGAGGAGCAAAAGAGCACAGCAGACATTACCCAAACTGCATGCAAGTGGCTTTTTGCTTGCCACACTGCAGATGCAGAAGCTGTGTTGAGGCCATGGGGATTCAGGCTGGCTCCAATGTCTGAGCCAGGCTGAGCCGTGCTGAAAACATGCAGACACTCTCATACCCAGTCACCTAGAGGACATCACCGAGTTGGGAACTCAAACAAGCGTCACCTTATAAACTCTGGTCTCATATTCAACATACACAGTCAGCTCTAGAAATCCTCTGCAGTTTCCTAATCCTCAGGTGGTGAACCCCAGGCTCCTCCTAGAGGAAGCAGTGGGTGCAGGCCTGGGAAGAAGCAGGAGAGGAGAGAGGTCTGCACTCTGCTGGCTCCCCCATTAGCACCCAGGACTGAGTCAATCGTTTGCATCCATGATAAGAGGAACCCCTCACTCCCTGTGCAAGTTCAGATTCAGAGTACCAGGCTGGAAGACACGTAAGGGCCCTCTCAGTCGAGAATGCCCTCCAGCATGGGCCTCAGCCTCAGCTTCTACACTCCCCTGCCTATTAGAGCAACACATATTGGCCTTGCCCTCCCTCCCTGCTTCCTCTCTCTCTCTGACTTGTACAACCTCTGTGCTCCATTCAAACCAATGACCCACCACCTCCTCCCCAAGCCTTGTGTTTGTCCACCTCCATATCCTCCTCATGTCACTGGCAAGGCTCAGAATGACATTCAGCTGTGACAGATCTTGAATTCATCCATCCTTCAAGGCCCAGGTCCAATGCCCCCACAGCTCTCTCCTAGAGCCCTGTAGCCAGCCCTTCCTCCTCTCAGTTCCCTGGCTCACTGCTGCCTCCCTTCTACCCTGCATCTCTGTCTCCTGTGCTGCATCTGAATGTGTGCAGGCCCACCTCCCCTGGAAGGAGCAAACACATCCTCTCCACTTCAGGAGTCCTCTAGGAACCCTGCAACCAGCCTTGCTGAACAAAGGCATGACTGCACAACATCCGAAGGGCTCTGCTCAAGTGGGGCTCACTCAACCATCTTCCAGGACATAGTTCTAGCTTGGTTTTCCAGGCCTTTCAATAGCCTGAATCTCTGAAATATGTTGTAGGTCATATCTATCAACTATTCTAGATTTGAAACAAATCAAAATATCTTAGTCAAACCCACTCCTTAATTTCAATTCCCACTTTTACCCAAGGCATAGATGGCCCCAGGAAGAGTTAAAGCACATCTGTGAGAAAAGTACATGGTAAGAGAGATATCTTGGTTGACACTGGTGATTAATTACAGTGGTTGACTGGGCACCCAGGCCTTCCTACTGCAGAAAGTGCGCTGAGGTGCCTAGTGTCAGTGTGGCGTACCAAGTGGGTGGGCTCCAAAACAGACACACTGATTCGCAAGCCTCTTAACACTGCTCAGAACTGGTTTCTTCCCAGCCCCTGATGGGCTAAGCATCTAGCTCCCCACAGCTGGCACGGGTGGGAGACACATCAGAGAGCAGAAGGGTGGAGAGGGCCCTTGCTCTTCAAGTTCCTGTCCAATAACATTGCTCACTCTGAAAGGAAGGAACCACAGCTTTGTCTCTAATGAGGCAAGGTGAATATGTGTCCCACCTCACTCTGTGTCTGCATAGAAGGGGCTTACTGAATTCCTGAGGTGACCTGTGAGTCTGGCTGACTCTCCTCCACCATAAAACCATGTGACTAAATACAAATATAAAACCCAAACCTCAGGTAGGAATTCCAAGGCAGGTAAATGCCCCTGTTGTCTCTCATGTGCAGGCAGAAGGACTGGATGGCTGAGAAGGAGGCCATCCTTCTCACAGGGTGGGTCAGAAGGGAGAAATGCCTACTGCTGGGCGGGCATCTGCATTGCATGCAAGCTCTGTCTGGTCAAGACTAGGAAGGATGCTACGTACTATTTCGTTTGCTTTCCTCTCCTCCTTCTTCCTCATTCTCAGGGTCAATATCTTCTGCTTGGGTAATCCAGTCCAAGTAGCCCTTTAGATCCTCTTCTAGCTGCTGCTTCTCCCGGAGCTTCTGGAAATCTCCCCGTGCTTTAGCTTTCTCTCTTTCCTTTGAGAATTCTCTGAGGGAGGCAAAGAGAATGATCACATGTCAGGACCTCCTCCAGGGACCCACAGCATGAGCCATCTGCCCTACGGCACAAGTCTTGTGGCAAGACACATGGCACTGAGTACAGCCACAAGAACATAGCAACAGGGGCCACACGCGTGGACAGACATAGGACAGTGTCTTCCCAAGCAAGACTGTGGTGTCAGAGTTGCAGAGACCACATCGACACACATGCACCATCTCTTAAAAAATGATCTCCCTTCACGATTTCAGAGATCCGAAGGAGCCAGGCCAAAAACACCATGTGCTGTCATGGCAGGCCTCTTGATTTCCCCCACCAGGGTTCTGCATTCAGAAGTGTCCCACCTCCCCCAGAGCCTCCTCAGAAAGCAGGAATCACACTCCAAAGAGAAAGGACCTAGGAAGGCCAAGCTGTGATCAAAGCAAGCACCAAGTTTAGTGCTTCTGTAATACTTTCAAACAGCATTCCTAATGTGTGCTGACTTCTTCATCCAAACCAAGAGCCCTGAGAAGTGGAAAAGTTCTACCTGGATCCCACATCGGGCTCCCCTCCCCACCTGCAGGTTCTGGCAGAGCAGTGGACAGGGTCAGGGCAGACCCACCTCACAGCCTCATTCTTCCACCCCAGATGGGAAATGGAGCACCGGTGAAACAAGACTTTTTCTTAACCCTCGCTTCTTGCCATGATCTTTCCCCCAAAAGTCTTCCCTGTAGGAGGTGAGAGGCAGTACGATTTGTTGCCCATTTATGGGAACACCTGCCCTGGAAAGGCTTTGGCAGGCGTGTAAATGTTCCCAACTGGTCGCTGTTTACTCTGTCTTTCGTGTCTGCAATCCTATATCTATGCACATATACAGAACCCCACATTTGCTCAGCAAGTCTGAGAGTCAGGTGAATGATTACTCAATTTTTATATACAAGGAACCATCTGCATTCTAACTGTGAATTGTTACAGGAACCAAGTTATGCGAGTTGCGGATTTAGTGATAATGATTAAAAACCTGCTAAGAAAGCGGATGAGATTACAGACAGTGCAGCTTCTGCACACAGACCCCTGGATTCTGACGGAGGTTACATCTGCCTTCCTTCTGCCTTCCTTTGAATCCAAAGCCAGCACATCTCCCTTTCAGAAACCTCATTAATCCAACCCAACTGACAAAAGGGGAAATGATCTGCTTACATAAAACCAAGCCCTATTCCCTCTCTTCCCTCCCCTCTCTCAACTCTGGGCTGTCCAAAGGCTGAAAAGATACTCAAACACCCAGTGACGCTGATACTCCAGATAAGAAACTAGAGTCCTTGCCAAGGTTTCACCCTCTGCCCACAGTTAGAAAGGACTACAGTCATTGCTTCTTAACCACCCACTCTTCCGATGCTCCAGAACCTGTCCATGGCTCTCTTAGGGCTTGTCCATTGCCACCTTCACCCTTTGGGAAGTGAAGAGGGGCTGCGGTGCATCCTGGGCCTAGTTCGCAGAGGAGCCAACTCCAAGGATTTGCAAAGTTGGTGAAGACCCAGAGATATTTTCTGCACTCTCAACCCAGGGGACTTTCCTCCTGGGGGAGAATGTCTTCTGTCTCAAAAAAAGAAGGTATGCAAACCATATGCCGAGAACGATTTGAAGCTTATAGGACTCCCTGGCTTCCTGAAATACAGGACATGCATAACTCGGTCCTGGGTAGGTGGACCAAATTAATCTGATCATATCTGATCTGAGTTTTTGAAAAAATATTATGAAGCTAGTAAAAGAGTTGCCCTGCAAAACTTAAGGGCTTTATAAAAGGGGGTTGTGTTTAGTATTTATTTTGTGAAGTTTTTTTACATTAGAAATACAAACCTCTAACGAGCTGTATCACTGTTGCACATTCTTGGTTGTTGGAACACAGTAAAGCATGCAGAGGTAAATCCTGCTATGACTAAAATTTCTGAGAATAAAAAACACTGCCAGGTCCTGGCTTATAGAGCTGTTAAATAATATTCACTATTACAAAAGTTTCATACAACAAAACTGGTTAATATAAACACTCTGAACTTATTTTAGACAGTTCTGAAAGGTCTAATACTTAGCAGGCATGTAACGTTTACTGTCTGAGACAGAACTGTGATTTACGAGACATAAATCTCCTCCTCGAGGAGGAGAAGGAAGTGCAGGGAGGTAAGATCTTTGTGATAAACTCAGTTGCTCCCTTGGCTCTCCAAGACCACACTGCGTTCTAAGTCTAAAGGCCTGAATTCTAGTCCCAGCTCTGTCGCTTTTCTTTTCTAAGCTTCAGTTTCCTGATGTGCAAAACAGACATAATACCTGTTCTACTTTTTCACAGGGATTCAATAAAATGTTCAATATGATGATACCATGAAAATCACAAAACACTGTACAAATGTGAAATTCAATGTATAATATTTAGTTGCTGAATCTGGGCATTAAAAAAAGGCAAATGGAGGAGCTTTCTCAAATACCAAAGGGAGAAAAATTTCAAACAGCTCTAAATGGGCTCTAAGCTGCATGATCCAGCACGACTGAGAGAAGCACAAAAAGACACATGAGATTCTGCTCTCTAAGTGACCTAAAGGAGCTGCAAATGCCCTATCAACCCTGTACTGCTATCACTCAGTTGAAAATAACTCATTCTCATCACAACAAGCTTTCCGTTCCAGAAAATCTGAGTCCACTCAACCTTGTATCAACCTCATGAACAGCTTTCCATTTTGCGTTAAAATCCATCGTTTTAGAAGCCTATTACTAAGAGTCACTATTACAAAAACTGACTTAACAAAGCTGTTGGTAAAAACCATCAGACTTTTACAAGGGACTAGAAATATGACGACTGACGATTCGCATGTGATAGAATGCTACTTGTTCCAGAGCAGAAATTTGTTTGTGGTGCTTTCACAGCCAAATGAAAAAAAGATCAGAAGAGCTTGGACAAAAAAACACACAATATGCTACTCTTTGTATAAGAAAAAGAGGAAATAAGAAAACAGGCATATGTTACTGCAGGATGTATCTGAAGGATAAAGTGGAAAATAAGGGAGGGGAACAAATGGAGTAGAGAGGATAAAGCAGAAGTGACATTACAGAGTATGCCTTTTCTTTTTAATTTTGGAATGTTAATGTTCTACACATCAAATTTTTTTAATTAAGTCAACATAGATGGGATGGGAAATACCCGTAACATGGAAATGAATTAAATGAATCTGAATGTATTTCAAATGAAACCATAACCATATTGAAAGACAAAGACAGAAGCAATTCAAGTAGCTTCTGAACATTCAACTGCTACTGTCAGTCTTGGGCAGGACTGGCATGAGGAAGGAAGCACAAACAAGTGCTGAACTCTTTTTAGAAGCTTTGTTGGTTTGTGGTGACATGGAGTCAACAATGCTGAAATTATCTCAGACGTATTACAGGACTTGACAAATGAGTGTGTCAATGCTGTTGAGAGCCAGGGTTCTCACTGGAAAGAGGAATATAGAAATGTGGAAGGGAAAAGGCTAGAAAGAACCCTGGGGAGATGGACTGGAATTGGAGGGACTGGTGTGAATTTATGATTTCTACAAGATATATATACATATGTATAAAACTAAGTATGTGAATGTATATATTTTCTAGCTATACTGAAAGGATCTAGAAGCATAGATATACTCGGCACCCAGATCTTCATCTCTAACACCATTTCCTGTTCAAAGGAACCAGCAGTCTTTGGGGAAAAACGCCTGCTTCCAGGGCTTGTGTAGGATAGGTACAAAATGAAACAAGAAGTGCTAAAAAAAAAAAAAAATAACAAAACAAAAACATGATTATTGTATGCTATTATGACAAAGGAGCCAGAACAGTACCTCTCACTGGCCAAACCTGTGATAGTTTGAGCCCCCAAAAAACTAAAGACAGTAATAAATAATAAAATTTTTAAATCAGTCCACATCCCTTATAATTATATAATGAAAAGCAAATAAGATAAAACATTAAGTGAATTCAATTTAAAAGTACATGAATTGTTCCCTATTCTATTTTTATCCTTGTAACTTTTCTGTAGTTTGAAATCACTTCCAAACAGAAAAAGATTTTAAGTGTTTGGAAACTGTAACTGTAGTAATCAAATGCAAATTTATGTTTTATATATTCATTTCTGCTTATCAGCTAGGTCTCCCTGCAGAAATGAACGATGTCGTCCAGTTCTTTTGTTTTTCTTTCCACGTTTCTGTCTCCCTCGTGATGGCTCCCTTTAAGCAGCCATGTATGAAGTCTGAGTACAAAAAAAAAAATGCACACAACAAAACAAGCCCTACACCTTCAGAGGCCAGAATACATCAGGACAGAAAGTCCACAGTTCCTGGGCTCCCCTAGAAGTATGAAATGAGCATGTCAGAGCCCAGACACACCGTCTGGAACAGCCTCCACCACCAGCATGCCATTTTCTTGCCAGCTGGACAACAACCAAGCATCTTATGGTGGCTGGTCTACACACACACCTCACCCACTGAGGCAGCTGGAGAAGTCACAGCCAGCATGTTTCATCAGGGTTTGCCTCCTCTGCTTCAGGTTCCTACTGCAGACCTGGACTTCATCCTGGCATTGCCTTGCTCAGAATGCCTCATGGCTCCTCACTTCTGCCCCCTCAGCAATCAAGGTCAAATGCTTCAGCCTGGCCCTCAGGGCCTTCCAGTCTTCTCCCGCATGCTATTCCAGCTTTATTTCCTTTTATTATAAATATGCATCTTGTATTTTGGCTACACTCTTAATTCCTAAACCCTCTGAGCCTTGGTCCACAGAACTTGGTCCAATCACTTGAGTAGCCTTCTTCCATCTCTGAATGCCAGCTTGCTTTCCAAGACCCAGCACTCCCTGGCTACCCTATCCAAAAATTCTGCCCTCCTCTGAAGCACCAGTGCACTATGCTCACTGAACACCAAGACACAGATATGTGTGTGTTCTATCCCAGCCAGGCTCCTACACTGGTACCTCTAACAGGGTGATGCCTTACCTCCACCCTCACTGACAGGGAGGAGCTGTTATTACCCTCATAATACAGAAACTAAGGAAACTGAGGCTCTGGGAGGTTGGTCGCACAAGTCCATCTAGCTCCTCAGCGGACCCCGCTAAAGACTTCAACATGGGCACACAGGACGCAGAGGAAAGAGGGTGTAGAAGTATGTAGGGATAGGGATCAAAAATCAGCTGATGGTCAGTTCAAGAGGGGCCTTAAATATCAAACTAAGATATTTGGATTGCTTCCCTGTAGGCAGTGGAAAACCAACAGAAGTTTGATAAGAGAGAGTCCTTATCAGCTTTGTTTTATAGGAGCTGTGTGTCAAGACGAAATGAAAGTAAGGAGAAAATGGTGGGTAGGAGGCCAGAAGGTATTCAGTACACAATGGGTAAGATTGGGTAGGGTCAAAAGCAATAAAAATGCGAGTTGAAAGTAACATAGTTGTGATAAAATTCCCAGCTTGCTTATACAATAATTTGGAAAGGCACCTATGAGGCCTGTCAATGCTGATCCCCCAGTCATGCCCGTTCTAGGGTCCCCTTCACCTCCACCCCTTTTATGCTGGTGCCCTAGGTCTGGCACACCCAGTGTCATCTTCTCAGCTAATATGGACCTTCCTGCAGGGCCAGATGATACCCCCCTCACCCGCCATGGAAACGTACCTTACCTAAGTGTTCAGGAAGGAAAGGCGGGGAGGGCAGGGACAGAGGAATGGCAAATGGGAGGTTAGATGGAGCAGAGATGCCACTGAGGGGCCACGTTTCCAGTTTCTGAGTTCTGGAAGGCTGCCACGGAAAAGGGGAAGCAGATCCCCTGTGTGCCTCAAAGAGTAAGTGGGAGTTTCACGATTTATTTCAGCATAATATAAGGAAGAAACGTCTAATAGTTCAAGACCACCAAAGAAGGAGCAACTTCCTCAGAGGGGTGCAGACAGGGACCTTCAGTGGAAGAGCAGGGAAGCTGAGCACAGGATGTTGTAAAGATCGTGTCACCTGTCCCCCAGGCCCACACCACACCCCCAGTCCTACTCAGGCCAGCACTTAGCAACACTCTGCCCTGTGCTGTCTTCTACTGTTGCGGTAACTTGAGTGTCCAGGACTCCTCTATGACTTAAAGGGACAATAGGACTGCTGAGAATTGGACCCTTCCTCATTTTCTGCTCCTCTCCCTGGGCAGCAGCCTAGCACCCTCTCTTAGCTCTGGCAGCCAAAAAGTCTGGTGGCATGAACATCAGGAAGCACAACGCTGAGAGAATTCAGAGGAAATGGTTAGGAGGGGCTCTTACTACATAGCATTGGTACAGCCACACACACCCACCCCATGATACTCAAACAGGCCCTTTAGAAGAGAACAAGTGGAAGGCTCTGAGCCACGCACAGCCTGAGCCCACTGCTGCCTGAACCAGTCCTTCACCCATGACTGTGCCAGCCTGGGGTCTCACCCAGCAACCAGCTGCAGCTCTAGCAGGATTGGGGCCTGCACAGCTGGGGGAGCGGACTTGGCTTCCTGTGGGAAGAGTCCATCCGGGCCATGGCCCCCCTCTCTAGTAATAACAAAAACAAATCTCTGATGTATTTAAATTTTTATTTGGAGTCCTCAAAGTGTCTTTACAGTCACTGTCCCTCAGACCCCTCACTACTCAGTGTGGGACAAGTAGAACGAGGATTTTTCACTCCCATCTCACAAAGACCAAAACTGAGGTTTGCCAACTGCTCTTTCCATTGAATGTCTGATCCCTCTGCCTGCTGGCTCTAGAGATGCATAAAGTGGACATTATTCGGTTGGGATCAGGAAGGTAGGGGGTACGACAGAATGTACTGCTTATCCCCACATTCTGATTTTTTCCCAGAGCCCCAATTTGGGCGTAGAGAAAGGTGATACCCTTTCTGCTCATCTCAGCACATACTACCCTCCATTCTCCAGGAAGCACCGCTCCAGGAAGAAACTCTCTGCCTGGAACCAGCCAGCTTCCCTCCTGGAAGCCTCTACACACCCTCAGAGGCTGGGCACATGTCCCAAACCCTGCAGAGAGCTCCCCAAACCTTGACATTGCCCAGGATTTATAGCCCCTGACATCTTGTGCTCACGGAGCCCTGGCTCAGTCAACACTGCTAGAGAGAGAGAGGACTTAGCCTGAAGCCACTGCATCCAAATGGCAGTGCAGGTCAAACGTGACTGCCACAAATACAAAAGGACAACACACAGTTTGCTCTGGAATTTATTATTTCTCAAATGCCCCATAAAATAAATGGGCCACTGAAAATCATGTTGATTTAGAGATAGAATTTTTTCCTTGGGTTGTAATGCTATTTGTTTTAACCAGATCCATGCAAATAAAATTTTGACAAATGCTTTGAAATTTTCACACGTGTGTATGTGTATGTGTACACACACACACACACACACACAGAAAACAAACAAGCATAAAAGCCTACAGTGAGCAAGGCCAACAGAATCACTAGGGCTCAGATTTCTAGTAATATAGAGAACCCAGAACTTCACTCACCAAAAATCCCCCCAAAACAAAAAAGCAGCATTTATAAAAAGGCAAAAAGGTAGGGAGAAGTTGAAGAAGTAATCCACTGATTTTTTATCAGCAGAGGCCAGTCTTTCTTAGATCTAAATTATTTCCCCTACATAGACATAAAGGAAATGAAAAAGAATGACAAAGCAGCTTGGTTCAAAAACTATTTTTATATTTAAATCTAAATTTTTGGAAAGCATGTAAGTTCAGTTTCTGTTCAAGGAAACTAGGTGTCTTATTAAAAGAAAAGAACAATAACTGTCATGTTTCACAATAAAAATAAATTTAAATTAGTGGCACTGGCTCAGTTCAAAGTTCATCAAAATTTTGGCTTTGTTCCAGTTTTCCCTCAATCACCCACAAAAAAGGTCAGGATTAGCCAACGGATGTTTTCTCTACATGAGACAAATAGGCCAGAATGGGGCAGTAGGCCTTGGGATGCGGCACCCAACAGTAAGATCTGCTCCTTTGGCAGAGAAGATGCAGGGAGGGGAAGAAAGCTAACCTGTGACAGCATTCTTCCACAGCAAGTTAGGCACTGGCCCCAAGAAGGGGAAAGGAGTTACTGGCTGGCAAAAGGGACAAGAGAAAATGGGGGACACAGTAAATACATTTCTAATCATATGACTATTCTTTGGGAACTCATTACTGAAATAAATCCCATGGTAAATCCTTTTACAAAGGGATTCAGTGCCTCCTGATTTTTCTGTTTGCAAAGTTTTGGGTGTATTAAGAGATTTTCTCAAAGCAATCCTCCACTTTTCATGTCTTTGACTGTTTTCACTGACATACAAGTCTATGAAGATGCTTTAAATAGAAAACAGTTTTCCATCTTTTGGGAAGATGAACCATTTTCAAAGTAGGTATTTCCTAGATTTTAATGACTAGGTTGAATTATCTGCTATAAATGGCAGATGAACAGGCCTGTACACACCAAACTTCGGGGACTGGGTGCATGTGGCACTTTTCCTGCACAAGAGGAACCAAAACAGGGATGAAGTAAATAGATGTATCATCTGCCTGGTCTTCTTTGATCTCTCCTGGTTCTTTCTGACCACTTGCTCCTTGCACTCTATACTCCAGGCATCCTAAAGTTCACTCACTTTCTCCAAAGCAGAGATCTCTTTCAGCTCCAGGCCACTGCGTGTTGTTCCCTAATTAAGCCTCAACTGTTCTTCCAGATACCACCCCATTCGGCTGTGTCGGCCCAGAAGGGCATTTCACCAACGTTGTTAGAGTCTCCTGGATAAGCGTCTCACTTGTGTAGAATTTACTTCATAGTCCTTAAATTCTTATTTAATATTCTCTTTTACATACTAGACTTTAAGCTCTGTGAAGGAAGGCCCATGTCTGTTTTATCTTTGTATATCGGTTCCTTATCACAAACCCTGGCCATTAGTAGTTGCTCAATAAGAACATGCTAAGTAAATGTAATGAAGAGTTTTATAGGCTCATGAGGTCAAAGACATGGATCATGGGCTCCGCATTGGATGTACTGGGTCACAAATGCCCATGTAACTTTATCACCTAAAGCCATACCCAGTGTTTTCATTAAAAAGCAAAAACAAAGACATCCAGAGTCCGGGACAAGTCTGAAAATGTCACTCATGGAAATACAGTATCTCAGGCTTCTTAGACTGAAATACACTTTCCTTTCATCACAGCTCCTTGTCTGAGGACAGAAGAGTAGCTCTCTCTTTGAAGACTTGGTTTCCATGGCTACAAAGACATTGCAATGCTTCTAGCAGAAAATTTCCCTCAATGATAAGAATCCATGCAGATTGCATGCTAAAAGTTAAAGACTTGTTTCATTCTTTAAAACAAACAAACAAAAAAACATGTTTTAAGAAAAATTCTTCAAAAGCATGGGCGCTGACAACACTTTCTCTGACATCATCAATCAAATGAGCCAAGCCAACATCACCATTTTTTCACAACAGGCTTCAAATACTGCTACTTAAGTCATTTGATATGCTAGACTTGTCAGATTCTAGTTTTTAAAGAAAAATAAGGAAAATGTATACCTGATGTCTGACTGAGGAAGGTGGCAGAACCATTAAAAATAAATATGTTTGAAGATACCAGCAACCCCAGGGCATGTCTGACTTATCCACTGACAGTGTGCTGTGTTAAGGGCCTCGTAAAACTGCCTGAAATGGACTGATGGCTGGACCTGCCTGTGCGTGGCTTTGCTGGAGGTTCCTGGCTGCAGATAAGCTACAATGGCCCAGGGAAGAAGCCAGAAGTGAGTCCACATGCTGGGATGTCCTCAAAGCAATACCTGTAGGAATTTAAGCCCCAATCCCAGTCAGTAGCCAAGTCAAAGGCAAATCACCTGGTGAGGAGCACTGAGAAGAGGATTCTCTCCCACCCAGCAAGAGTTCCTCCTTGAAAGGCACAGTGGGTAGAAGTGCCCAGAATCATCAGACTTAGTTGAGAACAAGGGAACAAGCATCATATTACAGGAGAGGCTCAGGGATTCAGAGAGATCCACATCTACCCCCACGCCCAGGAACAGGATCCAAAAGTACAGCTTGAGCTAGAATGGGACTTAGTCATATGCCGTTTTAAAAGGAAAAAGAAACCAATTTCTCCGAAGCCTCCATATTCCACTGTTCCACTTTTATTTGGGTAATTAATCCTGGGAAGAGAAAGAAACTGATAAAGCATGAAGAATAGAACAGCTCAGAATATATCAACACAGACTTAGTCTGGGTAGATGGGATCCCATGGGGGTTCCCCATCACCAGACACAGAACTTTCAACTAATGAGAAAAGCAACCTTGTGCTCTGGAGACAAGAAGCTTTACATTTAATTCCTAGCTTACTAGGAATTCCTTATTTACTAGCTGTGTGACTTCGAGAAAAGGGATAAACTTCACTGAGCTTTGCTTTCCTCATCTGTAAAACTGAGGCAAAAACACTTCATTAAAGCAGTAGATAAGTAGCATATAAAGTAGTACATAAAGGAGTATATAAAGCACTTAGCCCAGCACCCGGCATATTATCTTAGCTGCTATATTAACAATTAGAGCAATAAAGAAAAATTCTCTCACACAAGCCATTCTCCAAACTTGGCAGTCAAACCCACAAGTCTCTCCTTCTCACGTGAGAGGAACTGTCCCACAGCTATCTTCTGCAGCAACTCCTTCATTTCCATCTCCACCACTGCGTCCCAGCCTATCACCTCATTCCATCACCTCACATCCACCTCACCGCCACAGCCCCCAGCCTCAGCATTCTCCTCACTCCATTATTCCCTGCAAAGCACCAGCTTTAACGTCCAGGCCCAACTTTCCTTCATCACCTTATTTTCAAACTCCCCAACAGCTCCTTATAGATTAAAGAAAAAAATCCTGCCTCCCTCATTGGACCTTCTCAACTATGCATCCATCTTCTGTGTCACTGTTCGTCAGCCAGCACAGAGCACCCTGGCAACCTCGCTGGCCAGCTTGCTGGCTCCTGACACATGGGACGCCCCAGGCCCTGCTTTTCTTTCCACTTGCCAGGATCTGGAATGTGCCTTCCTTTCTTTGTATCCTTACAAAGGCCCTTCCTTCAATGTTCAACCTGAACTCGGCTTCCTTAGGAAAGCCCTCTCTGACCTACCAATCCTCCTTTATACTCCTAGGGCACACTGCTAGGTACGGATGGTGCTAAAATATATTTGACTGAGAGCCAAAGAGGGAAGGAATGGGACACCTCTGGGTAGGCGGTGTGCCATTGCCCACTGAATTAGAATCCTTCGGATGCAGCAAAAGCTGCTCTGACTCAGAAGCTGAAAAGCCCCAAATGCTTGGAAGCTCCAAAGGTGTCAGCAGATAACTTAAACCAAGATTTATTTTAAAACAGAATTTCAAGGGAATGATCTAGTTCTGAGTGGATTAATATTTTATCCCTGAATCCAAACCAAACTCTTATGACAATCAGACTTAGAAAAATTAGGTTAGTGCTTCAAGTGCCACTCCAGGTCCCAAAAAGATGTGGGGCCCCAAAGAGAAGAGCTGGCACATGAGTGTTCAGACTGCAAATAAGGCTTTTCAAACTCACAGGGACCACCTCCTAGAAAGGAAACTGCAAGCTGGCCAATGTTAAGCATGCCCCACATTCAGAAAGGTCTCTCTTCAGTTTATAGAGCCCCTTCTCATCCATTTCTCTCCTTGGTTCTTGGGACAGCTCTGGAAGAAAATTTACATGGCAAGTGGGACTATCTGACTTTAAGGATGAGAAAACCTTGACTTGGAGAAGTGAAGTATATTGATGAAAAGTCACAATTCTGGGAAGTATGGAATCAGGACAAGAGCCGGGACTCCAACCTATAAACTTGATCTTTTCTCACTACAACATGTGGAAGCCAATACCCACAGCATTAGTAATCCCCTCAGCCAAAAGCTCTACTGTGGGCCTGAGCAGCCCTGAGAGATGCCACACACAGCACTTCCATCCATGATTCTTGGCCAGGCTATCCACATTGTCTCTGTAGAGAGACTCTAGAGACTGAAGCCTCTGGCACACACCTCAGACGAGGTGAGCCCAGACCACAGGGGCTGGACAAAATCACCCCAGACCAAATGAGCCAGGGTCTCTGTTAGCTAAGGACCCTCCCTCATCAGAAGATCTCTCACCACTAAGCCTCTGCTCTCTTCACTAATGACTTCAGCAAATACCTGCTCAAAATGCAACACATCCATCTAATACTCAATCCCCCATCATTTGGTGCACCATCGTCCCAACCTTCCTCTGAACTTCCTTGTTACCAATTCAACCTTCCTCACTCATCAGCCCTTCCTTGTGCCCCCTGGAATTGCTGCTCCAGAGGGCAAATTCTCTTGTGCCCTCAACCTCTTCAAAGGGACCTCCATTTTCCTTGCTTTGATGTAAAGCTGGTTCACCCTTGAACTTATTGCTTCGCTTTCCTTGCAGTCCTTCCCAATCATACCTACCTCAGGGTCTCAAGGTAGAGTTGAGGGCCTCCTTGCTTTTCTGTTCCTCTTCACATCTAGACCAGTACTGCCTCATCCTGCTATAAAAATCAAACAAGCCCTGTTCCTTTGAGGACAGTGCCAGTGGGCTGCATGACCTTCTCCCCTGCCTCTGTGTTGTGTTCTACTGAAGACTTTGTCTTCCTTTCCATCCCAAAGTCTATCATCATTTGGGGGGACTCCAGGAGCCCTTGTTGACCCTGCCAATGCCTGGCTTTTCAACCCTCTGACATATTAATCTCCAATGACCATCTCCTCCATGCCATTTCAGCTGCCCAACCCCACTGCTAAACCTCAAACTTTACTACCCCAAATCACAAATTCAAGCATTCTGTTCTCTGGCCACAACTCTTTGCATGCCAGCTGACTTGTTCGACTACTCCCACCATAAACATTTTTAAACTCTTTGGAATGTCCAGTCCATTGACTCCTCCATTTTCTGTTAGAGCTCTCTTTCCCTCTTAGTCTACCTTAGATTTCATGATCCATGAGTGATCCATTCAGCAATGTTCCTGCCAAGACCCTCTTCCATCTTTTTATTACACAGACAACAAAATTCTCACTCTAGATGGGCTCAAATACTCCTTTATCCATACCTGGATATGGGCAAACATGGTGACAGAAAGTCATACAGTGGGATAGATTGACATCCACATAGATTCATTATCACCAGCTTTGAATAGGACCTCAGTGCTACCTCTTATCTACCTTGGTTCTCTGGTCCACTCACTCCCTAACTCTGTGATGATTATTTTGGTACTTCCTCACTCTCTCACACATATGACTCTCCTACCTACCCGCTCATCCTCAGCAGTGAACCTCTCCTCCTGCCTCAGAAAAACTAGGAATTAGGTAGGAATACTCCCGGCTTCCCACTACCAAACTTATCTGCCCCATTTTCTCTTCTTCTCATTACAAAGGCGAGCACCTTCTCTTAACACTACCTGTCTTCTGACATCTTAATAAATTGAGTTTCCAATCCATGAACATGTACTCTTTCATTTTTTTGAGGTCTTTGATTTTCTTCAGCGAGGTTTTGTATAGAAGTCTTATACATCTTTCATTAGATTTAGTCTTAGGATTCTTGGGTTTAGGCTTTTTTGTATCTTCCATATCTCTGCCTAATATTTTGAACGTATGTAATACAGTTATGGTTCTTTTCATGTTCTTTTCTGCTAACTCTGACATCTGTATGAGTTCTGGGTTGGTCTTAATTGATTAAATCTTGGGATTATGGGTCATGATTTTCTGCTTTTTTATATCCCTAGTAACCTCTGATTGAATGCTAGATGTTGTTTTATCTTGTTGGATGCTAGATATTTTTGTATTCCTATGAATACACTAGTGCTTTGTTCTGAGATACAGTTAGGTAAGTTGGATCAAACTGTTTGATCCTTTCAGGTCTTGCTTTAATGATTTGTTAGGTTAATCTGGAGTGCTGCTCATTCTAGGGCTAATAATTCCTCACCACTGAGGCAAATCCTTTCTCATCCTTACTCTGCCCAATGTCCTGTGAATTATGAGTTCTTCCAGTCTGGCTGGTAAGAACGAGTAATATTCCTGGACCTATGTAGGCACTGAGCACCATCCTTTCTAATCTATTCAAAGGTTCTTTCCCCAGCCTTAGTTTCTTCACCTTCATGTGCGCAAAAGCACTCTGCTCAGTGCCAAAGAGGGACGCCTTCTGCTTATCTGCACAGTTCTCTTTCTATGAAATTCTCTCCCCTCAAGTACTGTCTAACATACTTTAGGCACCTAGGTTTCTGCAGACTCTCAGCTTTGTCTTCTCAACTCAGGGAGACCACAGGGCTCTGGCTGGGTTCCTGCTCCTTGTGCCATGACCCATAAACTCCTTCTTAAGCCAATAAGCCGTGATAGTCATGGAGCTCATTTAGTTTATTTCCTTTTTCTAAGGGATCACTGTCCTTCATGGCCTGATGTCCAGTGTCTTGAAAACAATTTTTCTACATATATTATATGTTTTGGTTTTACTGTTATTTCAGGTGGGACATTAAATCTGGTATGTTACCCAATCTTGATCAAAAGCAGAAGTTTCTTTTAATTCTATTCAATAGTATTTTAAAATCAATTTTATCGAGATATGAGTCATAAACAAATGTATACCATTTAAGCTTACGGTTTGGCTAATGTCGACACCATGTAAACAACACACCAATTGAGATATAGAACATTTATAACACCTCCCAGAAAGTTCTCTCATTCCCTTTCTCAGCCTACTCTTCCTCTTCAATAACCTGATTTCTGTCTTAATGGTTAATTTTGCCTCTTCCAGAACTTCACCATATGTTTTCTGTTGTATCTGGCTTCTTTCCTCAGCAAAATGTTTTTAAGCTTCATTAATAATGTTGTAGTCATACTTCATTTCTTTTTACTGCTGAATGTGTATTACATGTCTGAATACACCACAGTTTGCTTGTCTATTTACCTGCTGATAGACATTTGGGTTGTTCCAATCTGGAGCTACTATGAACAAAGCTATATGACTATTCACATACAAGGCATTTTGTGGACATGGGTTTTCATTTCTCTTGGGAAAATATCTAAGAATGAAACTGCTAAACCATATGTTTCATATACATAAAGTATATGTTTAACTTTATGAGAAATTAACAAATTTTTCCAAAGTGGTTATACCATCGTTTCTATGAGCACTGTATGAGCGTATCAGTCACTCTATGCTCTTGCCAACACTTGATATTGTCAGTCTTTGTCATTTCACTACATATTAGACTTTACATAGTCTACTATGTCCAATATCATTGAAGTTTTAACTTACACTTCCCAGATGACTAATGATACTGAACAACTTAACATGTACATTGGCTATTTGTATATAATTTTTTGTGAAATATCGCTTTAAGTCATTACCAACTTTTAATCTGGTTATTTCATTTGTTAAGAGTTCTTTGTATATTCTAGATAGCAACCCTTAGTCAGATGTTGTGTATTGTGAATATTTTCTTCCATTGTGTGATTTCCTTTCAGTTTCTTATTTCTGAAGGGCAGAAATCTTATTAGATCTATGATCTTTTTAATTAGATCTATGATCCATTTCAAATTGGTGTTTGTATTAGCTCATAAAATGAACATTCTAGTTTTTTTTTTTTTTGCAGATATCCAATTTTTCCACCATTTTACTGAAAAGATAATCCTACCCTTTCTGCACTAAATTATTTAGCACTTTTATCAAAATCAATTGATCATATACATGTATTTCTGAATCTCTATTTGATTTAATTGTTCTATCTTTATGTCAAAACAACACGTAGCTTTATGGTAAGTCTTGAAATCAGGTAGTGTAAGTCCTCCAACTCTGTTTTTTGACAAGATTGTTTTAGCTGTAGGTCCTTTGAAATTATATATATTACAATCATTTTATGTTTCTTTTAAAAATGGCTATTCAGATATATATCTTGAGTGGAACATCACTGGATGCATAAATATGAGGAATGCACAAATTCAACATCTTAGCAATGCTGAGTCTTCCAATCCATAATCATAGAGTATTATTTATTTAAATCATCTTTAATTTTATTCAGTGTTTCATTGTTTTCAGTATAGGTCTTCGATATCTTTTATTTTTATTCTTAAGTACTTTAATTTGTTGATACTATTGTAAATGATATTTTCCTCAAATTTCACTTTCCACATGTTTGTAGCTCATATATAGGAATAAAATTGATTTTTATATACTAACCTTGTATCCTGTGACCTTGCTATATTCACTTATTAATTCTAGTAGGTTTTTGGTTAATTCATTAGGACTTTCTATGTAGACGATCATGCTTTCTGTGACTAAAAATAGTTTTTGCTTTCTTTCTAATCTTTTTGCTTTTCATATCTTTTGCTTGCCTTAATGTACTGGTTAGTACTTCCAACATAATGTTGAATAAAAGAAGTAAAACAGGAATGATTACCTTGTTTCTAATCTTAGAAAAAAAGCATCAGTCTTTCACCATTAAGTATAACATCAGTTATAGTTTCTTTGTAGAGGGCTTTTCTTGGGTTAAAGTTCTTATATAGTCCTTGTTTGCTGAGAGTTTTGTTGTAAATGGTTATAAAATACTGTCACTTGCATATTCTGCATTTATCAAAATGGTCATATGACTTTTCTCCTCTATTCTGTTAATGTGGTAAATTACAATGTTTGATTTTCCAATAGTGAACCAACCTTATATTTCTAGTACAAGCCCCACCTGGTCATGAGGTATTATTCTTTTAATATTGCTAGAGTCAATTTGCTAATATTTGAGAATTTTTGCATCTTTGTTAATGAAGGATAGTATTTTTTCTATTATGTCTGTTAAATTTTGGTACTGAGGTTATTCTGACCTCAAAATGAGTTGGGAAATGTCCACTCCTTCTCTATTATCTAAAAATAACTTTTTCTAGAAATGGTATTCTTTATTTCTAAATTGTTTGACAAAATTCACTTTTCACAACATCTAGGTCTCCAATTTTGAGAGGTTTATGATTCTGAATATCACTTAAAAAACAAATATAAAGCTCTTCAGGTTTTTATTTCTTCTCGAGTCAATTCAAAGGTATGTTTTTCAAGGAATTTGACTATTTCTCCTAAGTTATTATATTATATACAAAATTACTCTATTGTATTTTAATGTCTGTAATACCTCTGTTGATGTCCCCTCTTTCATTTCTAATATTGATAATTTATAATTTGTTCTTTCTAATTTGTTCTTTCTAATTAGTCTTGCTAGAGATTTTTCAACTTTATCAAGCTTTTTAAAAAGTCCACTTTTGTCTTTGGTAATTTTACCTATTATTTGTTTTTTTTGATTTTGTTTTGTTTTGTTTTGTTTTTGTTTTTACTTCTGTTATTTTTTTCTACTTTCCTTGGATTTGGATTTAATTTGTTCTTTTCCTAGATTTTTATTTTTTTATATTTTTTTTTATAATCTTGGAATTTTAATTTTATTTATTTATTTATTTATTTATTTATTTATTTATGGCAAGGTGACCCTTGGTGACCTCACAGATTACAAGGACCTTGTCAGTTTATAATCTCTTATTTTTTATTTTTTTACATCTACAGTACCTGGTCTTCCTGGGTGGTCTCCCATCCAAGTACTAACCAGATCAGACCCTGCTTAGCTTCTGACATCAGATGGAGTCGGGATTGTTCAGGGTAGCATGGCTATAGACTTCTTTTCCTAGATTTTAAGATGAGAATGTAGGTCACTGAATTTAAAGCTTTCTTCTTTACTGACAGAGGCATTTAAAACTATAAATTTTCCTCTGTGTACTGCTCTAGATGAAAAATGCAAACTTTGAAATGTTGTATTTTCAGTATCAATTTAAAATATTTTCTAATTTTTATTGTAATGTTTATCTTTGAATTGTAAGTTGTTTAGAAATGTGTCATTTAATTTCCAAATGTTTAGAGGACTTTCTTGACAGTTTATTGTTATTAATTTCTATTTTAAACCTATTGCTGCTAGAAAAAACATACTTTATGTCAAATCTTTGAGATTTAGTGAGACTTTTTTTACAGCTCAGATGTGGTCTGTCTTGGTGAACATTCCATGTACTCTTGAACAGAATGTGTATTCTGCAGTTATTTGTATAAGTATCAATTAGGTCAATTTGGTTGATAGTGTTTAGATATTATCTATACTTAGTGTTATTCATCTCCTTGCTCTGTTATTGAAAAAGGATAAAAATTTTTATCTATATAAATTAATTCATTCACTTAATTTTGACAGCTTTTTCTTCATGTATTTTTAAAACGTATTAAGTACAAACACATTTGATATCATTGTGTCTTCTTGATGAGTTGACCCTTTTATCATTATGAAATGTCCCTACCTCTGAAATGTTTCTATCTCTGGAAACACTCCTTGACGTCTACTTTGTATATTTGATATTAATGTAATTACTCCATTCTTTTATTTTTAATCTGTTTTTATATTTATAGATCTTATATTTTTATTCAGCCTAAAAATTTCTGTCTTTTAATTAAAAGGTGTCCATCTTCATTTAATGAAATTATTGATATGGTTGCATTTACATCTACCATCTTGCTATTGGCTTTTTGTTCATCCCATATGTTCTTTATTCCTTTCCTGCCTTATTTTAGATAATTGAGTACTATTACTATTTAGGATTCCACTTTCTCTCTTCTTTTGGCTTTTAAGATACCACTTTGTTTTATTTTTTAAACACTGCTCTAGGGATTATCACATGCAGTCTTAATTTATCACAGTATACCATTAATATTTCACATTATATATGAAATATAATTTAGCTTCCTTCTATCCTTTGTTTTATTGTCACATAATTTACTTTTACATGTTATAGTCCTCATAATACGATGTTATTATAGTAAGTCATTTAACATTGTCAATAGGTTCTTGGAACTACAGCAAATGATGTATAATAACATCAATTTTCCATAGGCAAATTGACATAAACAAAAGTTAAATTCTTATGGCATTTTATCAATGTTATAATGAAGCAACACTGAACAAAATGACATTGAATGAAGAGTTATTTGAAGACTGGCTGTGTTTTTACTTTAAATGATTATTTTTTCCAATATTAATTTATTTTAATTTTTTATGGTGACATTGGTTAACAAAATCCAATAAGTTTCAGCTGTACATTTTAAGAGTAAGGCATATATATTTACACTGTGTGTTTGTCTCTCATAGTTAGATTTCTGTCACCACATATTTGACCCCCCTTTACCACACCTCTCCCTACCCCCTTACCCTCTGGTTTAAATGATCATCCTTTAAAGAAACTTAGAAATGAAGAAAATTCTATCTTTACCTTCCCTTTTGCCACTTTTGGCATTCCTTATCTTTTTAATATATATATTTTTATCTGGTATTATTTTCGTTAGCCTAAAAAACTTCCTTTAACACTTCTTTAGTGCAGATTTTCGAGTGACCAATCCTTTTGGCTTTTGTCTAAAACTTTATCTTACTTTTTAAAGAGATTTTTTGTTGAATACAGAATTCAAGGTTTTTTTTTTCAGTTTTTTAAAGATGCCATTCACTGTCCTATGGCTTTCACTATTTCTGAAAATAAGTGAGTGAATATTACTTTACCATAGTATGTAATTACCTTTTCCCCATTGATTTCTTTTAAAATGCTCTATTTTTATTTTTGACAATTTGATGTGCCCAGGTGTGCTTCTCATTGTGTTTATACTGCTTGGGGTTTGTTAAGCTTCCTGGATTTGTAAATTTATAGTTTTCATAGAATTTGCAACATTTTCAGCCATTCTTTCTTTAAAAATTGTTTTCTTCCCCAATCTCTCTTCTACTTGTGGGACTCCAATTTCACATATATCAGATTGCTTATTATTGTCCTAGAGATCACAATTTTCACTAATCTTTTTTTCCTTCAGTGTTCAATCCACTGTGTATTTATTTTAGATATGGTATTTCATTTCTCTGCTGAGAATTACCATCCTTTATTATGTCCATGCTTTCCTTTTATTTCTTGAACAGGTTTGCAGTAGCAATTTCAAAGCCTTTGACTGCTAATTGCAACATTTCTGTCATCTCCTAATGTGTTTCTACTAACTTTCCCCCCACTTGATTACGGATGTTTTCCTGCTTTTCATATCCTGTAGCTTTAGTGATGTGGGGAAACATTTGGAGAAAGGCTGAATTTTGGTGTCTTCCCTTAATGAGAGTTGACTTTTGTTTTGGCAGCTGTTTACTTAATTGACCACTTAGCTTGATCCTTTTGAAGCTTGTTTACAAGCTTTGTTAGGGCAGGTCTAGAGTGGCTCTTACTCCAGGGCTAAAGTAGCCCCACCCTTAATGCCTGGCTTTTCTGAGGTCTCAAATGAATGTTGAATGTATTCATCAAAGTCAATCCATTCCAGCCCGTCAGAAACCCCTGTCTACCAGCACTATGAAATTTCCAGCAGCTCACAGCTTTCTAGTAGCTATTATTAACCATGCCTCAATAGTCTCACTTGGCATATGGCAACTTATTATACTGTCAAATATTTAAGAGAATCCCTATTCAACTTTTTGGAGCTCCTTCTCTGTACACCTCTCTCCGGTACTCTGCCCTGAAAATTTCAGCTGTCTCAGCAGTCCAAACTCTGTACTTTGCCTCTTCAGCAAATAGACTGCTGTCCTCTGCTGGGTTCTGACTCCCTGTGCCACAATGTTAAGTGTCCCCAGGCAGAAAGCCAGAGCAATTATGGGACTTCATGCTTCCTTTCTTTTAGGGATCCCAATCTATGGTGCCTATTTCCATCTTTGGAAAAAGTTTTATACTTCTTCATAGTGAAAGGTTAACTCTGGCACTGTATCTACGTTGTGACTGACAGTGGATTACAATAGTCTTAAATTGGCTTCCCCATATCTGGTCTTGTATCCAACTTGTCCATATATACTGCTGTGGCCAGAGTGATTTTTATATGCAGAGTTTTTTCCAACATTTTATCAAGAAAATATTCAAACATTCATAGAAGTATAAAGAATTGTACGGTGAACACTCTTATGCCTACATCCTAGATTCTACAATTAACATTTTCTATATTTTCTTTATCACCTATCTATCCAACTTTCTATCCATCTACAAAATCATCTTATTTTTTGAAGCATTTTAAGGTAGACTAAAGACATCAGAACACAGAATAATTTTAATAAAACAAATATAAATCACATTACTTCCTGTTTAAAATTCATCAGTGGGTTCCTTTACCCTTTAGCTAACCCAAATTTGTGACATGATCTATAGCTAACCCAAATTTGTGACATGATCTAGATGGACCATTGTGATCTGGGCTCTGCTGATCAGTCATCTTTTTTCTACCCTTCTTTCCCTGCTCCCCAGATGTCCCCCTCCACTCCTTCCTATTGTATGGCCTTTGCATGGGTTTTTGTTTTCATTTGAACACTCTTCCCAGCTCTTCTCCTATCTTCCCTGGATATGATGGCTATTCATTCATTCTTCTCTTCCTCCAGGATGCTTCCTCACACCCTTAGATATCAGTTGTGCCCATTAAACATTCTTTATAGCACCATGTACCTTTCTTTTCCAAAAAATTTATAAAAGTTTGTAATTATAATTTTTGTCTCCCCCATCAAATATAAACTTGATCAAGGCAAAAACTCATTGCAATTAACCTTAATGCCTAGTAAGGTGCTTGGCAAATACATCTACTACTATGTAGGCACTCAAATTAAATGAATGAATTCAAGCCATTTTTTTTTCCTAGGAAGTCTAAGACAAAGAAAAAAGTATCTAGCAAGATTTTCTGCTCCTTATTAGTCTGTTACATTGAACCTAAACAGGTAATATAGGGCCAGCCCCACGTACTGTCTCCAGGCCAAGCATAATGGTCCAGATCCACATTATTGAGAAAAAGGGTCATTTAGAAAGATCTCCAAGGACAGGAAATCCACTCAGTTTCAGTGTTCTTCTAGATAGCTGATCTAAATTCTCATAGCACTGTGGATCTATATCTTCACTTGATTCTCAGAGATACAATTCTCATCTCAGAGTTTTGTTTTGTTTCACAGAAAATATTTTTTCATAGAATTTTAAACATTTAAAACCAATGTCCAGCAACTCACTTTGTACCTCTCCCTCTGGTGCTCTCATCTCACACCAGGGAAATGATGACGGTTCTTTCTCTGAGGGACCTGTGAATGCTGTCTCATATGGGAGGATACTTATGCCTTGGGTGCACAGATTTGCTGAAATATTAAAATGGAACTCCAGGAAAGGAACGACTGCTGAACTTTAATAAAGAGTGTTCCCTGTAATTTTGGACATACTAGTCTTTGAATACTGAGCTGCCTTGCTGTATATAAATATTTTATCTCTATAGGCAATGTTACCAGCCTGTAAAAGAATATTACACAGAAGCAAAAAAAAAAAAAAAAAAAGGCTGGCATAAGGTTGACGCTAGCATAGAATCTTAGAGACAATCATCAATGTATATCTTACAAGAAATCAAATTATTAAATTCATAAATATCTTTTCCATTGTAAAAGTGATAGCAATTGTTAACGCCATCAATTGAATAGGGAACACGGGAAAATTATGGCTTTAATTTCAACCATTAAGGCACCAGGAGCTTTATGGAGAGCTGGGTCTATGCATGAAATCACTGCAATGAATTGTCTTCCCCCAGGATTTGGGATCAACAGACTAAACACCCTGCCCTGCAACACGGATGCCCTCAACTACCTCACCCCTTCTCCTGAACTGTACCTCGACCAATGAGAGCGTGGTGGAGGGAAGTCTGCTTATGGAGCAGATGCTTGGGACAGAGCTCTCTATCAGCAAAATGGGTGCCCAGGAGGGCACATGTGGCCAGAGGTTCCTCCAGGGTCCTCAGAGTTGTTTGTTATGCATTATAAAGAAGAATTCGGTCAGGGACAGATGATAGCCACAGCTGACAAGTGAGAGAGCTCTACTGAATCTGTTCCTAGTGCCTGGCTGCTGGCCACTGCTGTTGCCAGGGAAACAGACGTCAGCTTGATGGAAACAAGGATCAGCGAAAACTTTCACTTACCTCGTTTCCACTGATCCCGACAGCCATTTCTATGGAAACAGTAGCTGCGAGCCAGCGGCAGAGAGGTTACCACTCACTTGTTAATGTCAGGTGTGGCTACCAGCCTGTGCACTTCAGGTACCATGGTACCAACAGCACCAGGATCCAGCTGTCAGCTACCCCCGACAGCCTTTTAACTCTGCAACAAGAAAGTTCAGTGTTTAAAAGTATATATAAATGTTAGTTTGGTTCTTTATCAGAAAAAGGAAATTTAGTATTCTTCCATTTGAAGCGAAAGCAGAGCTTAATTATTTCTACTAAAGCCAAACCATGTAAAGCTACTAAGGGACCACGGATCTCTCCATGGATCTCAGCATTCAATCCCATTCACGACATTACTTCCAAGTTCAAGAAAAGAGACATCCAAATCTTTCACATATTAGCCTAGACAAACCAAAGATAAATCCAGCTAAATGTTTGGAAGTATTTTGCTATAAGTGATTGTTAGGGGTGCCTTTTCTTGGAATTCTGGCAGTTTGATCATCACTAATTACACATAGGAAAAAAATCTTTTTTTTTTTAATTGTAAGAACTATCTACCAAGAACCCGACACCACTTATTTATTTTTAAACTAAACTTCTATGTGCTTTCTTAGTCTGTTGGTGAAGATATGAAATTAACTCATGAACTCAGTACAGTTTTATTCTGTAAGATAGTGGTAACCAATCATACTGATAGCCTGGTTATTCCATCACCTAGCAATATCCCTTTCAATGGTTCAGGCAATTTGGCTACTCTTCTAAGATGCACGTATGTCAGAAAAGTATGTAGAACAAGAAATTCTGTTGTTCCTTTTCTTTCAGCAAATACTAGTAAAGTGTTGAATGAGAGCAAAATCTAATCCCAGTCATGAATAATTTATAAGACTGCCTCTTCCTGGAGGGTACGTCTCCACTTAGAAAATATCCACAAGTAACACAACCACTCTCCACCCTGATATGTTTTGCCTCCTGAGCCAATATTCAAGTGAAAGAAATCAGAGGCAATCTCTGATTTACCATAGATCATAATGGTGTGAATTTAAATGGATCCAGGTTCAAATTATCATGCCCCAAACCTGATCCTAGTCTGTAAAATTTTGATACAATACAGTTGACAGCCCCACCACTACCACCATCTTCCCTCTCCATTCTCTCTACACCAGCTATAACACAAGAAAAGTAGCCATGCCTGGGTCTCTGTCTAGGCCCTGGCATCTGATGCAACTAGAATGGAGTAGGAAGGAAGCAATAGTGAAATTCAGAATGATCAACTGGTTTAAAAATGGCTATTCTATAATGCTTTTCCTCATCCATGTTCCCTCTGAAGTTAAACAGGAATCTAGTAATATAAAATTGGATTAATAATTTAAAAAAGATAACCTGTGATCTGGTAGATCTGGGACTTATTGGGAAACAAAGAACACACATTAATTTAGAACTGAATGATTTCAAATTTATAGACATAGGCTGGATTTACATTCAATCTTATGTCATAAAATCCGGTTTACAAAGAGCATTTATCTTATAACACACAAGGACTGCTTAAGAAAGTGTTTCAAATATTTTTCATAAGATGTTGGTAAAACAAAAGTTTTGAAACCATAGGTGAACTATAAATGATTTTAATCTATTCTTTAAAGCCGGCCCAGTAGGTGGTTTGTGTAGTCATACCCTTAGTAATCAATCATTGGCCTGGCTTAGGTCATTATATATAATAAATATATGTGTGATAAAACATTAAAAAGTATTATAACTTTGACTTTTCACTAATTCAGGCCTGAGTTAATTATTATTCATTGGTTTAAAAGGACTGAGTTGATTAGTTTAGAGTCACATCCCCTTTTATATACTCTAATATGAGTCATCATGATAACAATATCCAAGTGCTCTATGCTCTTTAGTTCACTAAATCCTCACACAACTCCACAACTTGGTATGATTCACTCCATTTCACAGATCGGGCAAGTGAGGCTCAAACAGGTAAGTAATTTGTCCCAAATCTCAGTTGCTAAAAGGTAGGGCAAAGACACAAATCCAACTCTAAAGCTTCCATGTTTAACCACTATGTTACAGAAATGCCATTACCTTCTATTTGTACAAAAAATCACTGTCAGATAGAACCTGAATAACAACAATTCAGCTCTGCATAATTCTTTACAGCTGACAAAGAACCTCCGTAGCCACCTCTTGGAGAGCACAGAGTAGAGTATCAACATGTGTACAAAGCATGTTTCCCTTGGTCACTTCCTGAGAAATCCATAAAATAGTATACTTTA
Organism: Eidolon dupreanum; assembly: GCA_028627145.1. Classification (NCBI taxonomy): domain Eukaryota; kingdom Metazoa; phylum Chordata; class Mammalia; order Chiroptera; family Pteropodidae; genus Eidolon; species Eidolon dupreanum. The sequence continues at coordinate 48,612,263 of CM053507.1, read as the reverse complement.
GATAATTTCCAAAGAGTCCCTTTGGCTATTCCTACTTCACCCAGGGAGGAGGTCCATGCATTCAATATAAAAATACATTAAATGAGGAAAATCCTTTGTATATTTTTCAAATATACTTCTACCTTCACTGGCTGATTTAAAACCAGCCTCCCTGTGGGGAGGTGGCACATGGGATCATCCTGTTTGAGAGACCAGGAGACTGAGGCTCGGAGTGAAGTCCCAGAGTTAGTAGGTGACACTGGCAGGACCAGAACCCAGGTCTTCTAGTTCCCTTCTCATCTACCAGCCCCTTCTTCAGGGTCTGAACCACACCTTGGGGGCCTAGAGGGTCCTCTATCCTGCTGTAGGAGTACCTGGCATCGGGTGGGTTCTGCAGGTGAAGAAGTAAGCCCACTGCCCAGAATCACCCTTTCCCATGGGAATCTGGCAGTGATTCTAAAGAAACAAAGCACTGAAATACATGTCTCTTATTTTGCCAATTTACTGACAAAAAAAAAAAAAAAAAAAAAAAAAAAAAACAACTCAAAAAGGACAAGGAGTTAAACGAATAATTTTAAAAGTAAAAAAGCCAGCATGAGAGGAGACATAATCTGTCTGAATTGTAGATTTAAATGAGACGTTCTTTCTGATCTCTGGTCATAATAGGACCATCTCCTCAACGACAACTTAATATGAAACTGCAACAGGAGTTACAGACATTCTCGGCTCCTCCCACAGAACACTATCATCAGAGATAAAAGTCTTCATCCATGTTCATGCTTGACTACACAGGGTGTGCAGTTAATAAACTTCATACTCACCTTGAGAAAAATGGCCTATTGTAAAAACAAAAATTTTTTCCCCAAAGCATCAATTTTAGAATGCTTTTAAAATGCACCAACAACAAATCAAGAGGCAGATTAAAATCAGTTCAAGAATACAATAGGATGACATGGCCACACAAAAAGAGACGGGACCAAGGAGCAGAAATAAATATATCTGAAAGGTTGAAAGACTTAAAGACACACAGCATCATTTCATGACGCTTCATCCAAAGGCAAAAGCATGGTCTTAAGTTTCTAAAATGAGAGCCTTTTAATTCAGTGCTTTGGGGATTATGTTTGTGTTGGTCTGATGGTCCCTAAGGGGTTTTGCAACATAAGTCATCTTCCTTTTAACATTTACATCCTTCTAGTTTTGTAATTCCTCTAGTGTTCCCTACAAAAAATGTGAAGAATCCTAAGATTAAAATAAAAATATTTTTGAATTTGCTTTAATAAGAAAATGAATACAATGGCCCATTTTGATTTTTTGTTGCTTGGGAGAAAGTCAAGGGGCAGAAGCTGTGCTGAGAAGCCCAAGTAATTGTTAAAGGAGGTGGGAGCATGCCAGCCCCTCATCAATTTCCCCATAGACACCTTACCGTCTCTCAAGATCCAGCCCCTTGGTCTACACTTCTACTCTAGCTTTGCCATCCTGCACTGCTTAACAACAGTCTCCCCCACTAGACAACAAATGTCTGAGCACAAGGCCTCCGTCTGTGTCTTAGACATCCTGGCACCCCTGGCCGCTGGCCCAGAGCCGGGCATTCAACAGAACTCAGGAAATGCTGGCCAAATCAGCCAACAGGGATGAAAAGCTCTGCTTTGCAGGCCTAGTTCATACTTTACACAAAATACTCCTCAGCATTTCCTACGAAAGTGGCCTTAAGGGTGGAGTAGAGTCAGTATGCAGCTTTTGGGAGCTGGGCACAGCATGAAGTAACAGTGAAAAATCACTGGGAAGTCTTAGATTTTATTTTAAAAATTCACGTGTCATTTGTATTCTTCTTCATAAGGGATCTAGTTTTGTTTTGATATAAAAATGTTTTTTAGGTTACTTATTATTTTCCCCCAAAAATAATTCAGTGAACTGATTGTTCCATGAAGGTACATGCCTTTTTTAATCCTCCAACTTTGGGTACCCCCGTGAGGGTGCATGTTTAATGCTCACCATTTTAACAAGGAGCCCTTCCTCCCACCTTTTCCTTTTAATTTTTTAAGCTGCTTCATCATGCCAGGCAATGGTTCCTGTTCTGGAAAGCTCAGAGATAAGACATGTCACTGGCACTGTTAAAATTAGTGGTTTCCATGGCCTCAGTTTAGTTAAGTTTAGGTAACATGGGGTGCCAAGGAATTCACAACAGACTTGCTTTTGACCTTGTACAGGCTGTTCCTGTGGCAAAATCAAGCACAATTCTATTCCTCCAGGGATAGATTCCACCTTTATGATCCCAACACCAACCTAAGGCCACGGAGGGTTCATTAGGCGGAAGGCTCTTTTAAAGTTTTACGTGGAAGTGTATGAGACTCAAGGAAATGTTTGTCTATAGTAGGAAGCTTTGGTAGGGGTAGGGGTAGGGGGTGGGGGGGGTATGCTGTCACACCCCAATTCAGTCCCAGCTCCACCCCCTCCCCACTCCTCTCACTGTGGGCCATTTCTAGATAGGGCCTTCTCATGAGTATGTCCATGAAGTAAAATTGACCACACTCAGCCAAGGAGAATTCCAAAATTGTTATCCCCTGAAAAGGGACAGGGAGATTACAGGGAAGATGAAGAAAGGAAGCAGAGATGGATAACTCAGCTTTCTGCTCTGGAAAAGGCAGTGTTAAGAAAAATGAGATAAAGGTCTCCACACTGACTCATCATTACATGAAGACATCACTTCCCTGAGATACAAGCTCAGAAAGAGAAAGATAAAATGAGTGAAGAGAAGATAAACTTCTAGCTCCCTTCCCTGGGGTACTCCCCTTTCTGGATTGTCTGCCAAATGATGGGGATGTGAAGCTGCCCCAGGGTCTCATGGATGGCAACTACAGGAAGGGCAGAGCCCAGAAACACTGGAGTCTCCGTTTCTAGAAAGTTAATCATAGAGCTGAGGTTAACAAAATGAAATGCCAAAAATGGTGACTGAGTGACAAAGACTATGATAAGACCAAAAGACATGTATGTGCAAAAGCTGATCATTACTCTACATTTAAATAAAGATTCTACCAGTTAAGATTAAAATAGAATTAGAGGGAAAATTCTCACAGTGACAACAGGAGAAAACCAAGCTAATAAATGATCCTGATCAGAAGGATGTCAGACTTTGAAGTTTGTTCAGCCTTTATGTGCTAATCTAGGCTTATTTCTCCTTCACAATGAAATCTGAAACACCCTGGAAATATTCAAGATACATTGTGGGTAATTTCAAAGAGCCAGGTTATGTGCCAATGGAAATAAAACCGCAAGGCGCCCTTTCCTGGGGGAGAACAGGTTGGGACTCCTTTTTCTCACTGGTAATCCACTTCTACACATCGGTAAATTAATGCGACTGGCTTCAGGGAAACGTTTTCATTAAATTAATAGTGTTTGGCAAGCATCAGAAACACAAAATCTCACAGACACAGGCAGAAAGAATCACAGTTCAATCCAAAAGCAATACACAGAGAGGACATGAGAGTCCACACGCATGCAGAGGAGCCACAGAGGGCAGCTGGGAGACACGCAGAGCCGCCTCACACATGGCAGCAGCACAGTGTGCAACATGGATCCAACTGCTTACCCACTAAGGACACCAAGAACCAGGTTAAGGACGAAAAATGAGCCAAGGATGATCAGACTAACAAAATACACCCATGGCCATTCCCATCCTATCGCATCATTTACCTGTAAAATGTAAGGAGATCAGTTATCAGTTATCTATTGACTAAAGAGCAGAGCCCCAGGAGCAGCTGCCAGACCACGTGGGACTTTGATGAAAGATTAGTGCTCCCAGGACAGGGACCCCACCCTAGACCTTCTATTTTTTATCTTTGAATAAGGACAAATTCTGCTGCTGAGATCTACAGATGTGGCCTACCAAAAGTCAGCCAGAACCAGCTCATTTAGCTACCGTTTTGTACCAATTAATCTGCATTATATTTGGATCCAGACAAATAAAGCAATTATAAATGAATCTCATTTTAGGACAGACAAAAGGGGAAGCAGTGGAAACTATTTAAATCCCAAGCAACAACGCTGATTAATTTCTGGTCAATAACTATCCTCTAGCTTTCTTTCATAAAGGCTGGTGAGGTTCCAGGAAACATCGTAATTTGGGAAGGCTCAGCAGAAAAGAAAGCATCTTGGAGGACACAGAAAGCTCTTGGCACCCACCCGGTGGCCCCCATCTAGCAAAGCCTGTGTGGTCTTGGCAACTGTCCTCAGGACTCTGCTTTCAAGATGAAAGAGGTGTAGCTTACCCGCTCAATACACCAAGTACAAGATTTAGTACGAAAAATGACCCAAAGATGACGAGACTGACAAAATAGACCCAGGGCAATTCAAATCCCATAGCATCATTCATCTGTAAGAAATAAGATGGTCTCATAGGAGTGGGTTAATAAGAGAATCTAGTAAAGAGAGAGGGTCACATTAGAGACAGCATTCTATACATTTAATGAAACATTTACTTAAATTCACATCAGAAACAATAGTGGCCAATGAACATTCATTATATATTCTCAATACACACGCACACACGCACACATGCACACAGAGTCATCAAGGCTTTCAGGGCAAATAGGAGCAGAGTTTGGCCACTGGTAAGGAAATTAGCTGGAATTTGGCTCTTCCTCACAGTTAACTGCCTTGATAAGGGATTTTTAGAAAAGAGCTTGGTAGGGGATAAAACGTTCTTAGCTCAAAATTATTTTCTACTCTGCTCAAGTTGTTAGTACTTTTTTGTTTTTAAAATTTGTGATGGTGGAAAGGTCTTAGAGAGACATATTGGCAACATTTAATTCTATAAATTATTTTCTTTTTAAAAAATGCTAAAATAATAACTTTGCATTGGAAGCCAACCTAGCCAAGGACCCTAACCCACCTGAAATCAGGATTGTCTGCAATCAGTGAGTGCAAGCTCAGCTAAACTAACGCCAGTAAGGAAAGTGTTCAGAAGTCATCTAACCGACACATATTCAAGGGTACTTTTGGGAATGAGATTTTTCCAACTGCACCTACAGGAAGCACCCAAGAGAAGGAAAAAGTTGTTATCTCTCACACCTATCTTGGACCTAGATGGCCCACCCTAGAAAAGCCGGCTCCAGCTGTGAGCTGGATGGCTCGTCCGGAGGAACTCCAGGTCTCTACTTGTGGGACAAGCTCAAGCAGGACAGTCAGATATGGCCTCCCTGATAGACCATCCCAGGCACTTTAAAGTTCACAGCTGGATGGAACTTTCCAGCAGGAACAGATTAGTGTTAAATTGGGCAAATGCTGCTGCTCCCAGGAAAGAGGTGTTGAGGACCAGTCAGGGGACCAAATGAATGACCCTGGGCCTGACTTTGCTGGACACCCAAAATCTTCAGCCAAGAGACCTATAGACAGTCTGGGCCTGTTCTGTGGCTCTCGCCTTGCAGGTGTAAGCACTTAGGCTTTTAAGCATGTGCTTTCCTCCACATTATCTGGCTCAAGGTTTTAGCTTTACAGAATAAGGCTCATGCGTTCACTCTGTTTGCCTCATGCAGAAACAAAATAGGAAAAGAGAACATCAAAAAAAAAATTACCTAACATCTGTTGCTGAAGTCTAGGGAGAGGGCATTAAACCCCTTATGAAACACCTGTTAGGCCACATGAAAACTGATGTGCTTAATAGAACTCATATCAGTCTGCACATCTTACATTGGCAATTAGAATAATAAATGAGCCAAGGCTGTGGCTGCAATTGTTGATCTAATTAAGCTGGATAAACTAATTTCAGCAGGAAGGCAGAGGGTAATTCTTCCAAAGCAACTACACCACCAAACTTATTTAAAAACCCATGTGTGGAGAAGAAACAAGCTGCCTGGTGTAGCAGCTAGAGCCCAGTCTGGAGTCAGGATCTTCCAGAGACTTCTCTGGGCCTTTCTCCTATCTTTCGGAACAGAAGTGTATATGGCAGGGGAGTGCATGCTCACAGGGAAAGATGCTTAAGTCCAGGACTGCCACCAGGAGACCTCGCTTTAATACAGCTTTGGCAAAGTCAGTTGGCAGAGCCATCTGCTTCACCAAACCTCATTCAGGCCTCAGTCTCATGTTCCAGAAAATGGCTCTAGTAACAGCTATCTGCCCCATTTGAGAGGGAAAATTTTTTTTAAAGACTCTTTTAATTTCTTAGGAGTCGTTGATAGCTTCACATTTGCTCAAATCAGAAATACCACCTGGAATGACAGCTAGGGGCTGAGGCAAAGACTCGAGCTAAACAAAGACCACAGGAGACTCTACATTTCCAGAAGTTGGGGAAGAGAAATATAACTTAAGCTTTAGGGACCAATCTTTCTCTGAAGTTAACCTTCTCAACCCAGGTCTCTTTCCAGAGGCTAGTATTCCTTAGACTTTGCCGTATACCTAAGACAAGTCAGAACTGGTAAGCTGTTCCCTAAAATATCCATGTGAAAATAAAGACTCTGCTTGGGATTTTGTCTCATGGTCTTGAGCAACAAGGAGAAATCCATATGAGCTAATTTTTACTGAAGTCATCATGTGGTGTCACCTGGTTCCCAGGAAATAATATACTATTGAGTTTGTTTTCCCTCACTTTAAAGGCCAAAATGTACATTCATATCTCCAATTAAAGTCCAGCCTAAGGCTTTTTGTCTTTTCTAACTGTAAAAACACACTGGAAACTTGGTATATTGCTTGTAGCTCCCCTGAGCATGGAATAAGAGAAAGGTACAGAAAGGTAAGCGTCTGGCTAACTAGAGGGGGATTTCCCAGGTACACTGCACGAAGTAGGTGGTAAGTGTGACCATGAGAACTTCCCATTAGAGTCTAAGAGCCAGCACTTCCATAAGTGTGTTCACTGAGAAGAGAGCTTAGTGCTAAGGCAAGAGACCATAAATGATTTATATGTATAGCTCTCTCCTGAAACTGATACTCTGTTAATTAATTTCTTACATTTAAAGACATTTCCTCTGAGTTGAAGAAAATACTGGATCATGTAGTCTTATTCTGCATTTCGTAGACAACAAAATTAAAGCCCAAAGAATTTTGGTGACCTACACAAGGTCACAGCTCAGCCCTATCCCAGCCTTAATGCTCTTTCTTTGCATTACACCCTACTGCCTCTGTGGACAACAAATACACGTGAGTCAGGTGACAGCTTAATTATGTTTACAGAACTCAATTTCTAAAAGAGAGCTACAATAACTTTTTTTTTTTCCACCAGAAGTTAATAATCCCACTCCCTACACATCCATATGGCTCTGTTCTAAGTGTTTCTTTCTGCATAGTAGGCCCACCTGCACTTCCCTTCTCAATATCCTGCCAGCCATTTGCCAGGCATCACTGAGAACTGAGGTATCAACAAGCTGGAGAACACTGACTGACTGTATACTTGAAAAAGATGCAACATAATCCCTGGCAAAGACTTTTTCCACCAGATACAAACACCTTAAAGGATGGAGAAATGTGCTTACAGTCAATATTTAAAATCTAATCTCCTTAGTTCTCTCTCAGATGTTTCCTTGACACCCTATAGATTAAAATTAATATTTAAACATGACCCATCTTCACTGAGGCAATGAATGGGATCATGCACTTGAAGAGTCACAGTAATTAGTATTTGTCGAGCACCTGCTCTGTGCCAAGCACTGTGCTGGGCATGGACAGTCTGTTCTGGAACGCAGCTGTGTGGCTTCCAGCTGAACGTGGCCCATAAAATATTAAGAAAGCTGGTTGGCTTGGCTCCTGCCTATCTCTATGATGAGTTAATAAATGTAGTCAACAAGTAATTTAAAACAATCTGATATGTTTCAGAGACTCAGATCTCAGTGAACACTCTGGAAGACCTTAATTATCTGCCCCCTAGTAATCTAGAAGCCTGGAAGAATGCCAACGAAAGAGTGTTGGGTTCTGTCTAGAGCAGGATTTGACAAACTATGACCTGTAGGCCAAACCCAGCCCTTCACTTGCTTTTGTACAGTCCTTGAGCTAAAAACGGCTTATACATTTTTAAATCATTAAAATCAAAAGAATGTTTTGTGATACATGAATTCAAATTTCAGCATCCATAAAAAAAGTTTTATTGGAACAGAGCCTCCCCATTTGTCTACATATTGTGTATGGCTGCTTCTGAGTGACACAAGTAGAGGGAAGAATTGAGTAGTTGTGACAAGAGACACTATGGTGTGCAAAGCCAAATATATTTACTATCTGGCTCTTATTTAAAAAACTCTGTAGACCCCAGTTATAGATCAAGGACCACAACCACCTACTGTAGGATCCCAGGGATGTTCAGTGGTCTCTCTATATTCCACTGTTTCCATCTTCAAAATCTCAGACCTTCTATAAAGGGATGTAGACTGGATTAGTGTTGATAAATTACATTGAGTTCCTTCATTGGAATAAAGATGTCATGTAGTTCACAGAGAATACAATTATTATATTGTCAAATTATTAACTCTGTCACATTAACAATAGACATAGTAATTATATGAGTTTAGGTGGTACTTAGAGGTTTTCAGGAAAGCAAGTGGGAACTTGTTTCTGGGTACATGGAGTTTTCTCTCCTTTACTCACATGCTCCCAGAGGTTTCACTTGCTTGACAATAGGAAATTGTCATGACAGAATCAATGTGCAGAATATAACATAAAGTATAAAATTGTCCATTAGTCAAGGCATAGTGGATCAGTAATAAACAATTTACATTGATAAGAGAGAGAATAATAGCTGAGAGGAGTCACAGATTTTTTTTTTAATCAAAATATTGTTTTCTGTACTGTTTTGGGGGAAGGATCAGATTTTGGGCTATTTGGATGATGCTTTTTCATTTTTCAGAAATTCCAAGGGATGACTGGTATTGAAACCTCAACTAATCTAACTAGGAGTTATAACTTAGAAGAGTTAAAACAAACCCTTTACCTAATTTGAGTGTCCCCTTGCATGGCTACAGGCTTGGTTCATCCAATATAATCTCCTCCTTCTTTCTCTTCATGAAAGGCATTGTCTTATGGATATAAATAACAGATGCACATAAGCACACAGACACACACACACTCTCCCCTATGACAATAAGAAAAAGAAGGGGAAATGGGAAAAAAAACAAGATATAACAAGTTGGTGATGTTTAAACCTTATTACCAAACTAGACACACACTTTGAGGATGAAAATAAAAACATATCCTCTGTGTCTAATGTTAAACATATAGGAACTTCTACAGTCCTGTAAGTATTGTGTTCACTGGTGAAGGGAAGCAAAAACCTACCTACGACCATTACATACTATGTTCTCTGAAGTTACAAAGTAATATGAAATCCTATAAAGTGTCTAAAATTTAGATACCATCAGAAGCCACTTCTCAATTTGCAAGCCTTCTAACTAGAGACTGTGCATTCAAGAATTATTTTATTACTAATTGCCTTGTAACAAAACATTATTGGGGTTCTGGACTTGGGTTTAGGCTCAAATTCTACATGTCAGCTGTTTTTCCCAGCAACTCTGTGGTATGGAAAATAATTTCTAAACTCCCGTGAGCTTTTCAAATTCTACTAAACAAATAAATAAACAGCTCTGGGAAGTAGCTGTTAAAATACTACTGCTCTTCATTTATAACGAACTCTTCTGGCTCTGGCAGGAAGAAGAACCAGACCTTAGCCATTGAAAGAATGTCCATCTGTTCTCACGGCAGGTTGGATGGGTCCCCACTCCATTTCTACCCTCTCTGCCAGAGTTCTACAGCTCCAAAGAGAAAGGAAGAGAGAGCTTAAGGCCATGTGCTGGGCTGAGTTATAGTAATACTGAAGATGCAAAGGAAATATTATATTAGGAAAAAAAAACCATTTTGGCTTTAGGGCTATGCTAAGTTATGGAAAGCATGAAAGGAATCAAATTTATGTTCCCTATCTTCCATTTAAGATTCTACAGCAACCTGCCTTTATGTATAAAAGATTAATTTTAGCCCTTTTAAGTCCAGGAGCCTCTTAACCTGGGAAATAACCTGTGACTCTCTAAGAGTTTAATGAGGACAGATCTGGTCTTTTGGGGTTCCTCCAAAAAGGGACTACTAGGTACACCCAGTGGTAATTCTCCAGGCAGCACTGGGGAGTGGAGGAAGCCATCATTATGCATCATGCTTTCTAGAATGGTTAACTAAAGCCCTGAGGAGGAAAGATGAATAATTTCACTGAGTAAAGTGAGGGTCTGCTTCCCTTCCCCAAGAACTGACTTCCAGGGCTTCTTTTTCAACCAACTCTCCAGTGGCTCTAGCTAATGAAACACTCTTATCCAGAGAAAGAACACTCCGTCAGACTCCCCTTGAACTGCTTACCCAGTAGAGCACATCTGTCCAACCCTCCATGGTGATGCACTGAAACACGGTGAGCATGGCAAAGGCAAAGTTATCAAAGTTGGTGATGCCTCCATTTGGGCCAACCCAGCCACTCCTACACTCTGTGCCATTGGCAGAACACTGGCGTCCATTCCCTGAGAACGCACACGGTGCTGGGTCCTCTTCAGCTACGACATCTGCAAACAGAGCAAGAAGGCTTCACCACTGGAGACGAACATCAGGAAAACCAAGCCTGCAGAAGCTGAGTACCCTTGCCAGAGCCTAGAATGCCCGACCGCCCATCTATGCTACCTCAGAATCCAACTTGTCCTTCGAGACCCACTTCAAATAGTCCCTCCTCTGTGGAATAGGCCATTTCCTTTACTCAGAATTTATTGCTCTTTCCTCCACTCTCACTCGTAGCACTTTTCTTAAGCCTATATAGAACAATGCTATTGATTTGCCTCATGTTCTAATTTTTGGGTTCCCTCATCTTGTTTGCCAGAGCACATTACATAGGAAATCAGGATAGAAAAGGAGATTAAGTTTTCATTTATTCTGAACATGATTCACACTAAGAACTGCCTCAGTAAATTTACTGGTACATTTGGCTTTTTTTCTCATTTTGTTTTAGATTTTTCCCAAACCACAAAAGTTGTTTTGGGGAAAATCAAATTTTTTTGAAGTTAGGTTACTACCATTTTCATTACTCACCTGAGTCAGCAAAAAAACATGTTTTGTGCATTTTTCCAATAAAAAGTTCCAATCCTATAATAGCATAGATTATGATTACAAATAATACCAAAAGGGCTATGTGAAGGAGGGGGACCATGGCTTTTATAATGGAGTTCAGGACAACTTGTAAACCTAGGAGAGAGAGAAATAAGTTTGTCAACCAGGAAGATACTTCAATGTTGCATACATATAATTCCTAATGACACCTGCTCTATACATGACACATGGTAATAAAACTCAAAGATATTTTCAGAATTTTTAATTAACATTAAACCTGGACATAAGTTAAAAAGGAACCTTAAAGATTACCTAATCTAAATTCTTCACTTGACAGATGGAATAAGTAAGGTCTAGAGAGGGCACTGTCTGATATCAAAGTCAATCATTTGTTCATGCGTTCAACAAAATTCCTTGAATATCTACCACATGGCAAGCATAAGGTTTAGTGCTTTGGGAGATACGAGGACGTATTACATAAAGTGCCTTCCCTAAGAAGTTGTGCTCTAGAAGTAGACATAAGAATTAAACAAATTTAAGGTAGCATACAGATGCTATTTGAGTAATATCAAACAGTTACAATTAAAGAGATGAAAACATCGTTTCTGAGTGGGAAGAAGAAAGAGCACTGGGCAATAGCCTTCCTCTAGGCAGGGCCTGAGGCTGAGGAGAGTAGATTTCCACAGGTGGGCAGAGGAAAGGCTACGCTGGGCAGAGAGAAGAGAACACCAAAAGCACAGAAATGAGCCAGTGCAACATGGGCTGGGAGCAGCGAGTCTTGGCTGGTAGACATGCAGTGGAGAAGACTATCAGGAAAAGAAAGAAGATTGCAGCTAAGTAGCTCTGCATTTTGAATTTGAGTTACAGGGTCAGACTTTAATCCATCAGCAAAAAGCAGCCTCTTTAGAAAGATGGGTAGGGCAACAGTAGACAGGACCAGTGGAGAAGCAGTTGGAAAATTCTGGGCTCTCCAGTTAGGACAGGGTGAGGATCAAGATGAGACCAGAACCTAGCAACTGAGTTTGAGGGAGAAGAAGGTACCCATGGAGGCGGTCATGGGGCAAATCCTAGGGCCTGAACAACAACAAAGCATGTCAAAAAGAGGCTCTCCTGGAATGAGGGAGATAGGAGATGGGCAGGAGAAGGACTTTAGATCCAGTAAGTTTGATCACTGGCATAACATTAAAAGGAAGTGTCCTGCAACTGAACTGTGGGCTTGATTGATGAGGGAGGCAGCTACCATGGAGTAATATTCACAGCCATGGTATAGGAAGAGACAAAGAGACACTGGGTAGAGAAATGGTGGAGTAACACTCAGGATTAGGACTGAGTGTAAGGAAGCAGACAACTAAGTGACAGTGGTCGGCAGATAACCAGAACCCATACTAGAAACAGGCTTCCTGACTCCCACGTGTTGTGTCCTACATTCTTTCCCATGACCACAGCTTCTGCTCTGTGTAGTTCACTCTTTTCCCCTTTCTTCTTTCTCTTTCCTTTCCCCTCCCCACTCTCTCTCCCTCATTCAAACTGCTCTTTTCTTGGATCTTACTTTCCCGATACATGTTGAAAGAATGAAAGAGAATAAGAAGCAGAGATGTTAGAATTAAATAAGTTAGAAATTAAAACACCAAGCGGAAAGAAGAATACTTATCAGCAATAACAACAAACCTTCGCCATGATAATAGAGAGAAGAGGTGGGGGATGGGATGAGGTGGGAAGACTGTCAAGAGACCCACAAAGGGCCCGTCTTTCCAAGACCATCCTTACGACCAAAATACTAGGTACTGCCTTTGGATATTTTTGGGAAAAAAATGATCAGTAAGATGACTATTAATGTTTTCACCTTCTAAAAGGAATAGGATGAAGGGAAAAGAAAACATCTGTTTTAATCTACTTGGATAGGAGTTTTTTTGTTTTTTATTTTTTTAGATACACTTGGCCCATCCAAAATCATCATTCAGCGCTTAGCTTTTCTAAATTTTATGGCAGTAAGCCATATGTTTCAGGAATATGTTTGTATTTAAGTAACTGCTGTATTTCAGATGGGCCAAATTTGTGAGATAATGAAGTTGTATCTTTAACATGAATGTGTACACTTTCACAATAATAAGCACCTTTGTATACTATCAGTGTATACAGCAGATCTCATGGAGCCAGTGGGATGAAGTGGAAAGAACACCGGGCTGGGAACTAGGAGACCATGCGTGGGCCTGGACCTGTTTGGCCACCCAGTTGTGAGAACCTGCACAAGCTGATACCTCTTAACAGGCCTCGGCTTCCTCATCTAAAAGATGCACTTGAACAGGATGATCTCTAGGATTCTTTCCCACTTTGATGGTCTAGGATTCTAATAAACACTTATAAGTTGAGTGTGGGTGGTTAAGAACTCCACAAATGTCTGAACTACTACCTTTTGAAGTATATATTTATGAAGTATGAATGAATATATATTCACATACACACAAAAAAAATCCTGTTTTAGAGGATAGACTGAATTCTCTTTAGAAATGACTAGGGAAATCCCAGATCACTGTCAATAGTCAAACTTTCCCAGGCATTTTTAACAATTTCAGGTACTTGAGAAGAAATCACTAGGCCACAGGTGCCAACCAGCATGGCAAATCACATGACCAGAGCCCCCAACCCCTCTCCCCAAAGCCCATTTGAGTCTGATGAGAGGCTCAGGTTTCTCCGCCCTCCGCTCAGGGAAGTTAAAATATAGGCTGAAAATTCTGCATACAAGACACAGATTCCTATTTCTCCCTGTTGACCCATGGGAGAGTGTAACACAGATCTTTGAGTTTCAAACAGTGATATTTGAGGTGGGGGGGGGGGAGAAACACAGTTTAAAACTCATCCTCAAGAGTATTGGGGAGCACTGGATTAGTCATTTAGTGAAAACTTCATCAGGCAAGGGAGCCAAACCAAGGCTATGTGAGTTCTGAGAGATTTCGCTGGCCAGGCTCACACATGCAAAGCCACAGCACCCACGTGTTTGCTTGTAGCACATAACGCAGGCAGGCTGTCCTGTCATTTGCTCTTTGAGGGAAATAAAGTTGTCGTGGTTACTTTGAAATAAGATTAAGCTATAACAACTAAATCTGAAAGAACATGTTTGCTCACTGAACTTCTCATTTAACCCTGTTACATATAACAGACCCAGTCATTTCCAAGGTATTTCTATTTTTCTCAATTGCTTCCAGACAGTTTTGTGGTTTTGACTTGTGCTGATCTTTTTCAATGAAAATAAATGAACCATCTGGAAAAACAAGTACACATGAAACATCACTTCCTACATTTTAAAATGTTAAATTTGGAAATCTTTTCTCTTCCAGAGAATTTTTGGTGCCAACAGGTTTAATAAAAATTCACAAAGAACTTCTAGAGAAGCAAAATCATGATCTGTGCTCTTCTGATGGCTTTCCAAGTGGTGAAAAACAGGCACACCCTGCAGTCCCCAATTTTTCCCCTAGCTGAGAGCAGACAGCTACCTCACAATCACGTTCCTTGGAAAGGTGCTAGGACTCCTACCCTCCTAAGTCCCCAACAGGGGTGTCCTATCAGGGCAGAGTGCAGTGAAGCACACCTCACACTCCTTGTGGAAGAGAAAGCAACCTGCAGCTCCTGGCCAGGGCATAGACAGGACATTTGTTCCCACTCAACCTGGCCTGCAGCAAGAAGCACACTACGGCATGGACAGGTATCATCGTCAAGTGGATGATAACAGCATCTCTCATCCCTGAGAGTCTCCTCTATGCTCCAGACCTGCTGCTGGAGTTATCCTCACACCCTCACTCAGTACTCGCAACCACCTTCGAACAGGTACTATTATGCCCTACGTATGAGGGAGGACATGGAAGCATTCACCTCTTCCCCCAGCATGAGACAGGCACGTTTCCTAATAGTGGAGAGCTGAGCAAAGGTTTCAAGAGTCCAGTCTACTGTTGCTCCTCACTTTGAAAAAAAGGCTGTGAGCTGAGCCTTCCGACACCCTCATCTAGATAACCCACCACCTTCAGAGGGGCAGGCCTGGGAGTAGGAAGAAGTGTTGGCCAGCGTAGTGTCACAGCAGGAAAAACAGACTGAAATCAGGAGGCCTGCACTCAGGGTCTCATGCCACCACTTACTCCTTTTATCTACAAGAGAAGATTCTCTCTTCTTCCAAATCAGTAAGGCTTATCACTACCCACCCGTCTCAGGGATCCAAAGTCACAACACAAGGCAAAGTTTATAGCAAACCGCGAAGGCCTCCATGGCCATCTGCAGAACCCTCAGCTGGTACACAGCAACTCACCTTGCAGCACTTCGGTCCATAATCCTAAGACCCACCCAGAAGAAAAAAATCAACAAAATCCTGGCTTTAGGAAACAAAACGTGCTTACTGGGCACTCCTGACACTAGTCGAAGTGGTCGTAACACTCGAAAGGCGCGGAGGGCTTTGACATCAAAGCCTCCCGATTTGCCACTAGAGTGGTTACCGCCTTCTGTTTCTTTGGTTAATTGTTCCAAAATTACACTAAACAATCTGAAAGAAGAAGAGAGAGAAAAATGTTAGAGTCTGTCACCCAGGGAAGCAAAACAGGATGATAATAGTAGTTATTTTTAAACAAGGACTAATTTTGTATGGCTGCTGCTTAAACAAAGGGAAAGCAAGGTCAAGGCAAGAACCGAGCTGTGAATCCTGAATGTGATCCCTATGTCTAACATGACTGGGGACAGGAATTGATCTCTGTATCCCTGCTAACGGAGCATCCTCAAGCACACTGGTCCCCACGGAAGAGGGGGCTCACTGGGGCTCCAATGATGACAGGTTGCACCAAAAGAAATAATAACAATAATCATAACAACTACCATTTGTGAGTACTCGCTATGTGCTAAGCACTTTACATACATTATCTCATTAATCCTCACAAAATGTTACATAGTAGGAATTATTATCAACACCATTTTACATGAGGAAACAAACATGAGAACAAGTAACTTGCCCAAGTTGACACAACTAATGGCAGAACTAACATGTGAATCCAGGTACAGTGGCCCATTAGGATGTAGGTTCCATAACGGCAGGGAATTTTAGTCTGTTTTGATCATTCAGTCACTTCTAGCCTAGTGCCTAGAAAAGGTCCTGATGTTCAAGAGGCACTCAAAAAATATTTGCTGAATAAACTAATGACTAAATATTGACTTCAAAGCCCCATATCTTAATCAATATGTTATACACCACCTCCGCCCTCATGGGTATGTTTGGGGAATGACGTAAATCACAGGTGCTAAGGAGCTATGTGAGGGCTAAAAAAGTAACCTCAGGTATTAATATCGTCATTTTCTCTTTTGAAATGTGAATAACATTGTATCTGGCAGCCACGACAAATTTTTTCCTACTCTCAGAAAGTTTTTTGGATAAAGTTATTTTCAGGCAATCTGCTCATTTGATAGTAACTTTTGCTCTTTCAAATAAACATTTATTCTTTGGAATTGTTGCTTGTTTTTCAAGATAAATATAAATTTGCCCATTTCAAATAGAATCAACTCTGGCCAATCAGATTGTGGAAATGATTGGCCCAGAAACAAAGAGGTTTCTAAAGTTTAATTAGCAGCCAAAGCAGAAACTCTGCCCTCACTGGCATGTTTCCGGATTGCCAAGTCCATAAAATACAGGGTGGTCTGATTTACAGTCCTGAAGTCATGTCATTTTGGGGCTTTAAAGACCAGTCATCTGTTTTAATAACAGTACAGCAATTAGCAATGAATCCAGTTTGGGGGTGGGGATGAGGAGGGAATAAGTCAGGTCTCTATATCTTTTCAAAGCTTCAGATGGCAGACAGGTTTCTCTCATTATCATAGTTTTTTAATTCCTGTAACCTCTTGCAGCAAGGCTAAAGTTAAAGGTCTTCCTCCAAAACAAATTCATAGTTTCACAAAAACAAAGAAAAAGGAAGAAAGAAAACCTCAAACTTTCCTGAAATGTAGCAGCCACAGGAATTTTCATCCCAAAGGCTTAGGAAAGTAATTTATGCAGGTGGTGACTTAAGATTGCTTTCAAGTATCAGTGTTTTGCAATGTACATTTACGGTTCTTTATCCCATTCTTCAACAATGCCCTTGAAAACAGGTGAATAATGTCTCTCTCCCATTGCAGAGGAGCCTGAATCAGAGAGGGAAGGTGGCTGACGTTCCAGACAGCCAGGAGTGAAAGGGGTCAGGGCTGGCTTCCACTCCTAAGAGTTAGGAGGCATTAGGAAAAGTCCCTCTCCTTCTCTGGGCCTCTGAAAATGAAAAAACTGAATTAAATGATCCAGAGACCCACCCCACTTCCCATTCTAATATTGTGATTCTATTCCCTTCACCACCGCCCTCCACCTAAAAAGTACCATGTGCCATTTGATCCTAGATCATTATTAAAAGTTTATCTCAAGACAGGAGAAAAGAGGCAAGGACTGCTTAACCTGACACAAGTTAGAAGCACCCCATGAATGAGCACTCCATGTTCTTCTTCACAAAGCTAACTGATAAGTCTGAATGCCTGAAATATATGTTTATTGAAAAATTAGAAGTGTGGGATAAAAGTTGGCTCAGATCAATCTTTTCTAGACAGGAAGTAATATCAGCTCTGGTAGACACATTGAGTCCTCCTGTGGGCACAGTATTAATAGTTAACATTTTAGAAATATCAATTACTTTCTTAATATCTGTTATTAGGAGTCTTGACAAAAGCAAGAGGTCATAGTTGACTCGGAGGGGAAAGTCTATTGGATTGAGATATGGTCTGTGACTAGAAACTTTAGTGAGTAAGCATTTGAGTCAAATGAAAACAATTTTTCACTCTATAATTTTTCTTCCACTCTGACTATAATTTAGTGCATATTTTAGATTAATAACCTGATGTTCTGAAGTTTTTCATATTTAATGAGAAAAAAAGATCATGAGTCCAGTTCTCATTTAGTTTCCTTGATGATTTTTTTACATTTTAAATCATTATTGCTGACAATTTATATATAATAAAATACACTCATTTAAAGTATACAATAAGATGAGTTTTAACAAAAGTGCATAAGTCCAAGTGACAAATATTATGATCAAGATATAGAACATCTCCAGTATCTCCAGCAGTTCCCTCATGCCCCTTTGCACTCATCCTGCCTCCAAGTATAGCCTTAGGTATCCACTGATTGATTGGCTGATTATCACTTAGGTTATTTTTTCCCCTTTTCTTGAATCTTACATAAATGAAATCATAAAGCATGTTTTCCTTTTTGTTTATCATCTTTTGCTCACCATGCTTCTGAGTCATCCATTTTACATTTATCAGCAGTTCATTTCTTTTTAATGTTGAGTGATATTCCACTCTATGAATAAACCACAGTGAGTTTATCTGTTCACTTGTTGATATTTGGGTTGCTTCCAGTTTTTCTCGATTATGAAATAAAGTCTCTTTGTGAACATGTATTTCCCCTTGGATAAGTACCTAATAGTAGTACTGATAATATGGTCATATGATTAGTGTGTGATTCAATGATTCGTACTGTAAGAAACTAGCAAACTTTTCCAAAATGATTGTACCATTTTCCATTTCTATAAGCAATGTATGAGAGTTCCAGTTGTTCTACATCTTGGTTAATATTTGGTATTGTCAGTCTTCTTACACTGAATAATGCTAATAGCTATATAACTGCTGTCATTGTGGCTTTAATTTCCATTTTTCTAATTTCTAATGATGAACATCTTCTCAGGTACTTGTTGACCATTTACATATCTTCTTTTGTGAACATCTGTTCAAATCTTTTGCCCATTTACATACTGTGTTGTCTTCTTACCACTAAGTTGTAAGGATTCTCTATATATTCTGAATACAAATTCTTTATATGTATTGTGAATATTTTTTCCCAATCTGTGCATTATTTTTCATTTTCTTTAAACTGACTTTTGAAGAAAAGTTTTAAATCTTGGTAAGGTCCAAAATTTCAGTTATTTCTTTTATGGCTAGTACTTTGTGTCCTAAGAAATCTCTGCCTACCCCAATGTCATAAAGTTTTCTTCTAAAAATTGTATAGTTTGGATTTTCACTTACAGGTCTAGGATCCATTACAGTAATATTTGTATATAGCATTAGGAAAGAATCAAGTCTTTTTTTTTTATGGGTAAACAGTTGTTCTAGCACTATTTACTAAAAAGTTTCCTCACCCTATTGAACTACTGTCTAAAATCAATTTTATGTGTCTATTTCTAGACTCTCTGTTGTTTCATTGATTTTTATGTCTACTCCTTATGCCGACATCACACCGTCCTGACGACTGTGCTTGATAGTAAGCCTTAAAACCAGATTCTGGCTTTGTTCTTAAAGATTTCTTTGGCTAGTCTAGAGTCTCTCTAAGTTCTATATAAATTTTCAAATAAATTTGTCTATTTCTATGACAATCTTGCTGGAATTTAGATTAGGATTTGATCTATAGATTAATTTAGGAAGAACTGATATCTTAACAATATTGAGTCTTCTAATCCAAAAACATTGTACATCATTCCATTTATTTAGGCCTTCTTTACTTTTTCTCAGCAAGGTTTAGTCATTTTCAGGGCACTACCCCTAAATATTCATGGTTTTGGTGTAAATAGTAGTCTTTAAGTTTTCATATTCCAGTTGTTCATGACTAATACAGAGAAATTCACAGGCTTTTTCATATTGATCTTTTACCCAGAAACATTGGTAAATTCATTTGGAAAACATAACTTTGTTTGATTTTAATCTTTTTAAATTCACCGAGACCTGTTTTATGGCCCAGAACTAGTCTCGCTCGGTTAATGTTCCATATGCACATGAAAAGAATGTGTATTCTGCTCTTGTTGGTGGAATGTTCTAAAAATGTCAAGTAAGTTGATGATGGTTCTATTCAAATCCCTGTATTGTGAGTAATTTTCTGCCTATATATTCTATCAACACTCCAAGAGTATTAAAATATATAACTATAATTACAGATTTGTCAATTCCTTCTTTCGGTTCTAGAAATTTTGGCTTTGTGTATTTCGAAGCTTTGTTATTAGGCATATGTATTTAGGATCATTACATCTTCTTGATAAAATGATTCATCATTATGAAATGTTTCTCTTTATCCCTGATAATACTCCTTGTTCTGAATATATTTTGTTGGATATTAGTATAGCCACTCTAGCTTCTTTTAATTGTTTTTGCATGGTATGTATTTTTCTGTCCTTTTACAATCAAATTATTTTTGTCTTTTTATTTAAAGTTTGTTTCTTATAAACACTATAGTCTAGGGACTTGTTTTTTTACATATAAAATCTGATGAACCCTGGATTTTAATAAGGGTTTTGCTGGGTTTAAATTTGCCATCTTGCTATTTCTTTTCTATTTGCTCTGTCTGTTGTTCTTTTTTTCTTCTTCCTTGACTTTTTTGGATTGAGCTTTTTTAAAAAAAATTCCATTTTATATCCAATACAGGCTTGTTGGCTATATCTCTTTATTTTTCTAGTGGCTCTTCTAGAGAAAAATGTCAGCCAATATTTTCTGTAAAGTGCCAGATAATCCCTATTTTAGAATTTGCTGGCCACAGAGTCTGTCACAACTACTCAACTTTGGCATGCTAACACCAAATAGCTGTGACATCAGTGAGTGTGACTGTCTCCCAACAAAATTTTATCTACCAAAACAGACAGCAAAATACTCTGTCAATGTGAAGCAGGGGGTGAGGGGAGGGAAGGGCAGTAAACCAGATCTGGTCAATGGGCTGAAGTTTGCCAGCCTGTGCTCCCGGGTTTACAATATACGTCTTTAACTTATCACAGTCTACCTTCAAATAATACTTTACTACTCCCCTTACTGTACAAGCACTTTGTAATAGTATACACCTCTTTTCCCTTGTTCCTGTGCTTTGGCTGTGGTCATATATTTTACTTTTATAGAAGTTACAACCCCCCCAAGACATTGTTATTGGGTTTTTTTAAAATAATTTTTAAAAGATTTTAAAATGAGAAAAAAAATTTTAATATTTACCCATGCATTTACCCTTTCTAGCATTCGTCATTCCTTTTGTATAGATCCACATTTCTATCTGGTATCACTTTCCTTCAGTGTGAAGAAATTTCTTTAACATTTGTTGAGGTGCAGGTCTAATAGTGATGAATTCTCAGCTTTGGTTTGTCTGAAAAGTTTTTTTTTACTTTGATTTTTAAAGATATTTTCACTGAATAAGAATTCTAGCTTCTCTAGAACTCTAAATACATCTCTCTAGTGTTTTCTGGCTTGCACAGTTGCTCATGAGAAGTCTGTAATGTCTTTTTTCTCTGCTTTCAAGATGTCCTCTTTGTTTTTGAGAAATTTGATCATTATAATGTGCTTCAATGTAGCTTTTTTCATGTTTATTTCGCTTGGGCTTTGTTAAACTTCCTGGCTTTATGAGCTCATATTTTCATCATATTTAGAAAATTTGGAGTCATTTTTTCAAATATTTTTTTCTGTCTCCCCTCAATATCCTCTCTTCTGGGACCTCAAATACACACACACACGCACACACACACACATACATACACACTAGACCACTTGATTGCCCTAGAGGTCACCAAGGCAGTGTTCATTTTTCTTCTCCATCATTATTCTTTATGTTATTACTATGTCTTCAAGTTCCTTGATTTTTTTCTTCTATTGTGTCAAATCTGTGGCTAAGTCAATCAAGAAAAAAATTTTTTTCATTTCAGATATGTTTTTCAGCTTTGAAGTCCCATTTGATTTTTCATGTTGTCCCATTTTTCATTATTGTAGTCATGCATTTCTTTAAGTCCATAAACATATTTATAATAGCTGTTTTTAAAGTTCTGTAAGGTAGTTCTCTATTAATTCCATCACCTCTTATTACTTCTATGTCTGTTTCTATTGATGAAATTTCCTCCTGGTTGTGGGTCACATTTCTTCATATGTCTAGAGATATTTAAATGGATGCTGGACACATTGATGTGTCTGGATTTTGTTGTCTTCCTTTAAAAAGTGTGGAATTTTGTTTTGTCAGGCAGTTAAGCTACTTGCATATCAGTTTCAGGTAGTCCTTATTCTAGAGCAGAGGTTGGCAAAAATTTTTTGTAAAGGGCCAGATATTTTAGCAAACATTTTAGGCTTTGTGGACCTATACTACTCAACTCGACTCTGCAAATAAATATGTGACTGTGTTACAATAAAATTTTATTTACAAAATTTGGTGGCAGGCTGGATTTGGCCCATTGGCCATAGTTTGCCAACCCCTGCACTAGAGCTAGTTTATCCCTACTGGCCCTTCTGAGGTCTCTGACAGTCCAGGGTATTCAATGACAACCGTACATTCTGATTGGTGTTCCCTAATAGTATTCTTTGCCTGGCCTCATGGAATCTCACCCCATGTAACTGTAGCTCAGTCTTCAGTCAAAACTCAAGAGGACCCCAAGGCATATATATAGAGCTCTTTCTCTGAAAGCTCCCTCACCTCCCACACTATGCCTCTCAAATTTCAGTCACCTCAGCCTCCCTGAACTCTTGTCTGTCTCAGCTTAATGAGACCACCACACTCTGTTTGGTTCCCTGTCTTTGTGCCATACTATAGTCTGAAAAATGTCTCCAGGCAGAAAGCCAAGGTGATTGCAGGGTAGAGGCAAAAGAAATTGAGCTAAGCATCTCCATCCTCTAGCTGAACAGTAAGTCCAGGGTCAGGGGAAGCACAAGAAGCTTATTCAAGAACCAAAAGACCTGAAAGGCTCCTGCTAGCCATTCCTTATTAGAATTCACCAAATACAGGAAGGTATGGTATATATCTCCACCTGTTCATTTTAGATGCACTGCTTTTGCAGTAATACCTTAGATGCCAATGTGCTATCGTGGTTTTTGTAAAAGCTAAGTTTTTTCCCCATAAGTCTAAGTATCTCACTGGACCACCGTTTTGGATCACTTTTAACTTTCTAGGTTTGAAATGAAATTACAAGCTCAAAATTTATCCCACTCTCCCAATGTCCAGCTGTATTAGTCTCCCATGAAAAGCCAAAGGATTCATGATAAAAGAATAATGCAAAAGAAAAATCACCTTACTCAACTATAAAAGGTAGGTGAACAAAGTCACAGAGAAGGAAACAGAGGCCATTTAACAATCTCTGTCTATAAGAACAAATATAATTTTAGGAGCAACCCATTTTATACCTAGGTAACTAAGACTCTACAATGAAATATATCTCATTTTCCTGTGTGGGTATCTGGTCCAAAGGCCTAGCATTCTTCTGACACTGATTCATTTTTCTCTTGCTGGCAACATTTCTAGGTGTGGAAGGGCCAGAATAACACAGGCCACTGTTCTATTAACATTCTCCTTTAAATGAAACTATTGGTGTCTTCTTCCTGTAACAGGATTTTAGGAGAATGCCTGCTTCTCTGCATTTTCTGGCTTATTTCATTTCAAGTCAGATATCTGACATTATTCAGACACTTGTTTTGTTATTTAAAATGGGATAGCAGCATGCCAAAGTTTTTTCCCACAAGTCAGCAGAAAGAATTAATAGCTTTGCTTAAGGATGTTAAAGAACAGAGTACCTTACTGCTATAAGAATTTATTGCTTTTTTACTGTTTTGTTTTGTTTTGTTTTGTTTTTAACAAGGAGCTAAATATAAGAGCTCTACACATTTGACTCAAATCACCAGCAGGGCTGGCCTATTTGTGGAAACCAGAGGCCTTGTAAGATGAGCCCTCTCACACTAGGAGCTTAAACTTCCTCCTGTAAAGGCCTTGCTGAAAAGGGGAGTGAAAATCATGAGGGACTTTCAAACCAATTTTGACCAGGCATTGACAGCAGCATCACCAGTCTTCAAAGAACTCCTGACAGGTTCTGACTGCAATCACTGACCTAGAGGGGTAACCATAATCCCTCAAGAGACACTGTTTTCTGTTACCACCTCCCATTTTTCAAACATTTCCCCAAAATAAAAGAGACTTACCCTACTATTACTATAACAAAATCCAGTAAATTCCATCCATTCCTAACATAAGCATTAGGATGTAGCAATAATCCATATGCTATAATCTTCAAAAATGTCTCGACTGTAAAAATAATCAGGAAGGCATATTCTACTTTTTCCTGTGAAGAGAAACAAAGAAACAAAATGGGGGAGAGAAGAAGAAGAAAAAAAAATAGGAATTAGAATCAATACCTCATATCCAAGCATTTTTCTCCAAAGTTTTATTATGAGAAATGGAACAATTAACACTGCACCTGCGCCAGGAAGACATTTTAATTCTAACTGAATTTCTCATAAGCAACTAAGTGTAAAACACTTTTCATTCTGGACTGCATGATTGCATTTTGCCACCTGCCCTAATGCATGTGCAATGAGTCTGCCTAGGACATAACAGGCATGTTTGTTATTTGCACACATTTGCAAAACGCAGCATGTTTTCCTCCTGAGATTGCCAAATCAGGCCCAGAAAAGCATGAGAGTACAACGAAGCTTCTAACAGAGGCTTTGAACAGAACATCCTCTGGAAGAAAGGAAGATGTGTCGGCTTTGACCCTCTCTTGCTCTAGGGTTTATGTGTGACCTCTAAGTCAGGGTCAGCTTTATCAATGAGCAGCAAGGTGACCTTGGCAAGCCCCTCCTCCCCTCTGGATCTAAGTTCCCTCATCTGCAGAGTCAGGGAGTTGAGTTCAGGATGGCACATCCATTACCTGCTTATTGGCATGCCACCTCTCCAGGATGACACTGTGAGCCGTCACCACGCATGTTCCCAGGAGTCTGGGCTCAGCCTCTACACCTTTTTTTCTACCAGCCCCAGCAGTCACTCCCATCTAATTGCCACAGACCTCCGAGACACTGTCCTGAGGCTAGATGGCTCTTAGAACTTCTCCGGTTCCAATGCATGCAACCCCATGAGCATAGAAAACATATCCATCAGCAGGTCTAAAAATTTTGACTCTTTTCTATTTTATAGTTTTTTTTTTAAAGAAAAACTTCAGTTTTGATAGAAATATATAGCAACTGGGATGTGTATGATTAATTTCACAAGAGGCATTCCCTGACAAGAAGCTACTAAAATAATAACTAAATGAAAAATTATCAGTAATTAAACTTTTTCATATGGGCCATAAAGTCCTCTACTAATATTAATTCTACTCTGTGGGACCTGAGGAAAGTTACCAATATTAGGAAAATAGAAGTCATGGAATTCACTTATTAAGATGCCTAGTAAAAGAGGTCAAATAAATTTGGCCCAGGAAACAATGAGCACCTCTTTTGCCTGACAGGCCCCATATGAGGAGCCAGAATTAGAAAAATGTCTCCATTATGGTCCCTATCCTCAAAAGGTTTAGTCTGGTAGCGGAGCGTGCAAGTATCTAACATGCACACAGAGAAGTCCCAAGAGAGGTAAGTGACAAAGAGCAAACCTGCATCTTTTGGCCTCTGATGAGGCATAAAGGTCAATCTACTTCTCCCCTGTAAGGATTTTGCTTTGTTATATGTGACTGTTATTGAGCCACCCTGGGCTCAAGCCATCTGCCTCCAGAGTGCTGCCCCTCTGTCGCTGGCCAGTTCCAGTCCCCAGCTGAATTTCCACATGTCTTGCCACTACATCTTTCCTACTTACCACCAGAGAAACCATCCAACCACTGCTGTACCCCAGCCTTCACCTTCATTCTCAGTTCCCTACTGGTCATGCCAGAAAGCCAGGTCATCAATTCTTCCTTCCCTGCTCCCTGACATTCCTAACCTGCCCTCCAGTGGTGTGAGTTAGCCAGAGTCAGTGTGTTTTCAATTTTAAAAGCCTAGCTCGATATATGCCCCTATGTTCATTGCAGCATTATTTACAATAGCCAATATATAGAAGCAATCTAAGTATTCATCAATAGATGAATGAATAAGATATGGTACATATATACAATGGAATATTACTCAGCAATAAAAAAGAATGAAATCTTGCCATTTGCAACAACAGACATGGACCTAGAGGGTATTATGCTGACTGAAATAAATCAAAGAGAGACAAATACCATATGATATAATTTATATGTGGAATCTAAAAGAACTAAAAAGAATAAACAAAACAAAAACAGACTCACAGAAAGAGAGAACAAACTAGTGGTTGCCACAGGGGAGAGTGGTAGGGCGCTAGGCAGAATAAGAGATACAGAACTCCAGTTACAAAATAAATAAGCCAGGGGGATGCAGTGTACAGCACAAGGAATATAGTCAATAACATCGTAATAACTTTACATGGTGACAGATGGTTATTATACTTGTCGAGGTAATCACATCCTAAGGTATATAAATGTCAAATCATTATGTTGCACACCTGAAACTAATATAATATTGTATTCCAATTATATTTTTATTTTAAAAAAATTTTTAAGCCTAGCTCCTCCTCAACCTCCATATCCATGCCTCCTGCAGAGCTCCCAGGTCCTCTCCTGGAGCTGGCTCACCCCATGCATCCTACCCCTTCTGCCATGCTGCAAAGACATTCCTTAACCAGAGCCCCAACCCCACTCCCCGACCTGCCCCACCTCCAACATACAGCCAAGCATCCAGGCTGGGGTGAGAAGACTTGTAAAATGCAGCCAGAGCAGCAGCATGCATGATCCCTTCCTGCCACACACAGACCTCCAACAACTCCGTTTACTCTCCATAT
The DNA here is from genome assembly GCA_028627145.1 of Eidolon dupreanum. NCBI lineage: Eukaryota > Metazoa > Chordata > Mammalia > Chiroptera > Pteropodidae > Eidolon > Eidolon dupreanum. The sequence goes on along the minus strand of CM053507.1, from coordinate 48,585,601 downwards.
TCCTTCAATCTCACACAAAAAAGGGCTCCTCTTCCTGTTTACTGCCATATCTCTGAGTGGGGTGCTGCCACGAGGTACGCTCATACTGCTGTGTATGATCTGAGGAAAAGGATCAACACTGCTACTAGGTAGGGAGGAGAGAGAAAGGAGGGCTTCAAAGAGGCAGTGACGTTAATTTTGAGAGCTAAAAGGAAGAGCAATTCTGTTGCTTTAAGCAGAAGCAAAAATCCCTGAAAATACCAATCCACTGTACTGAATTGAAATTAGACTCTGACCACCAAATGTAGATCATCAATATGTTTTAGAGACTTAGAGTTCTAAGAGAACAAATTAGCTGAAAACAGCATGCTGTTTTTACAATTCTGCTTCTCTTTTTATCCTTTCTGCTTTATTTGCTAGGCCAGATAAGAGAAAAAAAAAGTATTTTGCTGCCATCAATATCCATAGCAGTTACATCTTTACATCAACACAGCGCTATACTTTTGGGGAGAAAAACAAGGCAAGGAACAGAGAGTACACCTACCAAACACAGCTTGTTTTTCCTCTTTGGCTTTTATTTATAAATAATTTTGCCACAATAATACAAGGGCCATTAGTCTAACTGAATTGTTTAGGGTTCTTTTATCCCCCTCTCTTGTCCTCCTCTCTCTCCTTTTTAAAGAACTTGGTTTCTCTTTCGAAAATCCTTAGTGCATCACTTGATGGAATTGATTTTAAGAAATACAACCTTGCTTTAATGTGATTCTTTATTACAGAGGTGTTACCATAATTGCCAACTAAAAACAATCACCACCTGGAGAGCATGACAGATCAGTTTGCCTAGAAGCCAATGTCATTCTGGTCCCTAGTCCTACTATTAAAAAGGAGTCCTATAAAACAAATACACCTCCACATTAAGCAAATGTAGTGTAAAAAAATCCTGCAAAACAACCATTGGAAGGGGAGGTAATTATTTACTTCACGAAAGACTTGCTCATTTGAGAAAATAATGTTGAGCTAGTAATTTGAAAAGGAAGCCACCTAGAAAGTCGGGTTACTGACTAGGTGAGGTGGGAATGGGCACCCACCTAAAGGAGCCTGAGAGATGTCGCACAGAGAAGATACAGAGTCTGTGGCCAGGATAGAGAGCATGGAGGAAGAAACAGTAGCAAGGATAAAGGAAAGGGATGGCTGAAAAGAAGCAAGCGAGAACCGTCCAGAACTGGACATGAAATGAAGTGTCCCCTGGGCAGAGGCTGTCCCTTAAAGCTCTATACCAGGCTAAATAAAAAGAGCAACTGATTCCTCCACCTCCAATCCCTGCATTTGCCAAGCAGAGTCACGTGCCTGCGGCACCCACTCAGCCACCAGCAGGGATTCCTCTCACTGATGCGGGATCTCTGGGTGGGCAGGGCTAGTCAAACCCCTTTTAAGAAACAACCAATTGTATGGATGAATGTCCCACCATGATACCTCAAGCCATGAGAAGAACATAGAGGCTCGATAACTCATTCTGAAATCTGATTTATCTCCTTGAAACAGTGACATGTCACCAAACAGGAGAGGCTCTAAACCAGCAGTCTCTAAACCAGTCAATTCTACACAGAACCTCGAGAAACAGAAACTGCAACTAGCAGGGAGTGGGAGATGCCAAGATCCTGAACTTGGTTGAACTTGTACTTATTTGATCCTAGTACTTGGTTGTCAGCTCTCCTATTCTCAAGGTTCCTTTTATTAGTGCCGTAGTATGAACATCCATCTATCTATCTGTCTATCCAGCTCACCAGCCAACCCTGAGCACCTGGGTCCTCCTCAGAATCCTGATCCTTCACAGAACTCCCAACTTGCTAGCAAAAGGTCAACAAAGGCTTGATAAGCCAGGTATGATTCATCTCTCTGTTTTGCTCATCCCTCCACATGCCCAAGTCTTTGGAATGGTCTCCTGGTTTATACCCTGGCAGTAGCTCCTCTCTCCCATAGAGACACACACCCTTTCTGTGTCCTGCAGTCCTAGGCTCCCCATTGGCAGGGACCATCTCTTATTGTCTTTGTAACCCTAGCACCTAGCAGCACATTGGGCATAAAGTACTCATAGGTGTCAACAGGAAGTAGAAAATAAAAAAAAAAAGAGGGAAGGAATAAAACAAGAGAACTGGAATCAATGGGGGGGGCTATAAAAACATGAGATTTTGTGATCTTCAGATATGTATTGAAAAGCAAAACAAGTAGGGAGGAATCTAAGCTCTTTCTAGCACAAGCCTGGAATAAATGGTCAGACTGCTAAGAGAATAGCTTCTTACTTCTCACTTGACCTTCCCTTTCAATCCCACTCTGAGCCCCCTGGGTAAGGTCCTCATCCCTCCCCTCTTCTCTAGCTTCCCCTCCTCATGTCTCTCCTGCAAGAGCCTCCACTCCAGCTGATGAGCCAACCTGTTCCTTATCACACATGCTGGATTCTTTCCCTCCTCCATGCCTTTGCCCATCCTGCTTCACCCACATACTACACTTACCCCACATATGGAAATTCCCCTCTTCAGAGTGAGCACACAGCTCTGACACAGGGCTAAACCAAGCCCAGCACAGGTGACTGGAAGGAATACGGGGCTTGGAGCTGTGCTGTTTTTTGCTAATCCTGACTCGCACACTGATTCAGGTCCACATCCCTCTTTCCATAATGGTTTCCCCCACATCACTTTTTCATCAGGTTAAGTTCTACTTTTCCTTCAAGGCTCAACTAAAATGACATTTTCTCAGAGAAACTATTGCTGACTTCCCAGACAAAATTAGGGCCTGCTGTTAGATGCTGTCAAAACTCCTTACACTTCATAGCCTTATTCGCAATAGAAGTTTTAAAATTTTTAAAAATTATCTCTTAAAGATTTGTCTCCTCTATAAATGATAATTTCTCTAAGATCAGAGACCATTTCTATTTCATGCATCATTATATACCCAAGACCTGTCACAAAAAATAGCTACTCGATATTTATAAAGGAATAAATGGGCAAAATGAGTGGTTTTGACCAAACATTGCTCAACGTCCCTTCCTGCTACAAAGTTTCATAATTGTTTTAATCTTCTCAGGTTGCCATAACAAAATACCATAGATTAGGTGGCTTAAACAACAGAGATTTATTTTTCACAGTTCTGAAGGCTGGGAAGTCCAAGATGAAGGTACTGGCTGATTTGGCATGTGGTGAGAGCTCACCCTGGCTTGCAAAGGGCTGACTTCTCATTACGTCCTCATCTGTCCTTTTCCTGGTACATGTATGTGTAAAGAGAGAAAGAGAGAGAGAGAGATCTCTTGCTCTTCTTTTAAGGGCACTAATCCCATCATAAAGGTCCCACCCCAGTTACCTTCAAAAGGCCCCATCTCTAAATGCTATCATGTTAGGAGTGGGGCTTCAACATATAAATTTGGGGGATATAAATATTCAGTTCATAGCAATAATACAAGGGCCCCTTGGCTTTGCCATGCTTCAGGAAAACATCCACGACGAAATGTCAGGGAAATGCCTCTGAGCAAGGCATTGTGCTCCCTAACTACAGCCCCCCTGCTCATGATGGTGGGCAACAGTATCCAGTCAGAGGGAGGAGCATGCCCAAAGGGCAAATCAGTCAAGGGTGAGGAGCAGCCCAGAGCAGTGGGGGTGAGGGGCAGGTGGGATGGGACAGGACAAGGCTGAGTGGGCAGCTCGAGGGAGGCCATGAAAAGCCTCGTGTGCCAGGCTGTGGGGCTTGGCCTCCATGTCTTGTCTGTAAAGTGAGTAGACTGAATCAGATGAGCTCTTGCAGCTATAAAACTACAATTGTCTGTGTCTGTTGAGCTAAGTCCAGATACAGGCTTCAGAGGGAGGTCTGTAAGGCCAGAGATCCCAGGAAGACAGCCAACCAATAGCGGCAGCTGTTTCGTCAAACAGCTGAGTCACCTGAGATCACCAGCACATTTGGGCCAGGCTTGCTGAAAGACCTCTCCCTCATTTCAGAGGGTGACTGGGGGAACCACAGAGCTACTATTACAGGGTTTCATAAGTGACTCAATCGCTAGTATGGCTCTGGTGAGTGAACCACAGGAGGATGGCCAGCAGGTGGGCCTTGGCTCAGAGCTGCTTAGATGTAAGCAGAGGTCGTTTTTCTCTCTGCAGGTATTAATGAAGTATATAAGTAAACAAGCCTCCAATAGGTAGTTTAACACCATATTTGCATGAAGAAACTGGCTAAAATAGTCAGTTTGCCTTAGTTTTTCTTTACCTTTGATTTAAAAGTACAAATTTTAGATGGCACTTGTATCCTAAGTCCAATTCTAGTCTGTACAAATGGGTCACTCTGGTTGAGTCATTTACCCCTTCTACTTCTCAGTTTCCTCATCTATAAAACAAGAATAATCACCTTACCCACCTAGGTTACACTAAAAATCAGATTAAGCAGAGGTGAGAAAGAGCTTGGCAACTGTCAAACACTTTACAATCAAGGGCTGCCCGCAACAGGATGGAGGCGAGACAGCACTCCCAGCCTTGAGAGGGGGATCTGCAAACTCCCTGAAGAAGTTTCTCTTGAGACTTCACGACAGTCCACTGACTCCGTGACCACCTAGGTAGGGAGGGTTACTGCCCAGGATATCATCCAGAATGTACCCTGAAATGACAAATAGAAGGGGACAGCACAGTGGCCTGGAAGACCACTCTATGGTGACCAGCTTCAAAGATATCTGGTCAGTGGGAAGAGGACAGCATTGTGTCTGGGGCAGAGGAGGCTGACTGGGCACTGGCTCTGGATGTGGCCTCCTCACCCACAGAGCAGAGGCAGCTGCTGCTTTGCTGTCAAGGCTAAAACAAGCAGCTTGGGTGGGTGGTTAACTATGGTTCTTGCCCTCTCCCCTCCCCCAGCAAAACTCTCAGGGTAAGGGCACCCTGACTCTCCTCCAAGAATTGCTCCTTCCCTACTCTCAGTCCAGGGGCTACAGGGGTCTGCATATGGCCCACGTTACTGGTTCAGGGATAAGCGTGTGCCAACCAGGTTAAATCAGAGCTAACCCTGGGATTTTCACTTCAGCAACTAGGCAAGATGTTTTGTCTCTAGCTGGACTTAGCTCTGAGATGAAGAGCCAACACAAACAGAAGCTAAGCCAAAAAATGGAGGGTGGAGAGGAGAGTGTCATACAGAAAGAGAAGCTCAGACAGAGGAAAGCATCTGGCTCTGATGCCTTTGTATGAGCACCTGAGTCAAGCTAAACCTGAGGCCAAATTCTGTCCCCTACATTGGGCTGTTCAGTTACAAAATCCAATAAATTGAGCCATTTTGGATTGGGGTTTTGGTCAACTGCAAACAAAAGAACCCTAGCTAAATACATGAGGCCTATAAGATCACTCTTGCTTCTCTGAAAGTTGAAGCATCTAAGAGAATCTTCAGCAACTCATTTCTCAAGAGATTCAACTCCTTTGATGATTCCCTTTGACCCATAGGCTTAGGCTTGGAGATGGTTCTCTACATGTGGGACCCACGAGCCCTGAAAGTCATCGCCTCTGGGAATTCGTCTAGACTCAGCTTTCCAAACTGCCTCCTTCAATCTCATCCATTTTCTGTTGCCGTCTGCAATTCCAACTGGCTTCCTGGACTCTACACACTCCTGTAAACTTGATGCCTCAGACTTGCCTTGCTTCCCATTCCGCCGTCCTGGGACATGAACTCTGAGTTCCCTTGGTGGTGGGTACATTTTGTGGTTGGCAGCCATGCACTTCTTCACCGAGCTTCAGTGCTAAGGTACTACCCACCTCCACTCCACATGGCTTGGCAGTTCATAGACTCTACTCTAATTTAGTTCAAAAACATTCACTGGGTATTTACTCCATCCCAGGTACAGTCCGGAGCATGGGGTCTTAAAGATGACTAAGACATTGTCCATGACCTCAAGGGGGACATCAGATACATACATAAAAAATTTTCAAGACGTGGCAGAAAACAATCAAAGCTAAAGCAGAGTACTGGGGATCTCCATCGGGGAGATGGGGGATGGAGCAACTATCTGCATCTGTAGCTTTGGGGAAAACTTCCTAAAAAGCATAAGACTATAACACATCTAAATTCCTCCATCCGGCATCCCCAAAGAACTCTATAATCTGTATTCTGCCTACCAACAACTCCAACAGGTACAGGCCCCCGCTCTACCTGCTGCCCCTTTCCTTCTCCACATCTCCCTCTGCTTCAGTCCATCAGTTCTCATAATGTCCTGCATACATGTCATACTCGCTGGAACCTCTGGTCTTTGTGACTGCTCTCCTCCATGACTGAAAGCACCTCTTTTGTTTATCTAAATCCTCTTCCACCCTTTCAGGGAAGACTAGGGAGTTTTATTTCCTCTGAGATTATTCTGCCCCATCTTTTGCAAGCCCAATATACTTATCGAGGAGGAAAAGAGACCGCCATGTGCCTGCTGCCTCTGCTCCCCAGGCACCCCTGCAGCAGCCGTCACTTGCCAGTCATCAGCTGGCACTTCTCCCACTGCACCCTAATGCAGTTTCACGAGGTGCCCAGTCAGGCATCACCACTGAGCAGAGTGGGCACGTGAGTCAAAACAATTTGCTGCCCCAGTATTAAAAGTTGCACCACATGTTTGGCATTTAATCATGAAAGTAAATCATAACAGCAAACATTTGTGCACCAACTATATACTGGCCATGAAAGAAAGCAGAGCAGGGCAAGGCACTGCCCTGTTTTCAGGAGCTCCTAGTTGGTCTAGTTGGGAAAGTAAACCTATTGAATGTGTTGTCATGTGTTATTTGTAGATTATCACTACTTTAAGGACAGAACCATTGCATCTACCTCCGCAGAATGCTCTCACTATACCAAGCAGAGAACTGAGCACTTAGCCTCAATAAATACCAAGATGGCATCATCCACAAAAATGCCAAGGCAGCATTCCTAAGCACATGGTCTGAGACTTTATGTCACTGTCAGGGAACCCTAAGAGCGGTCAGTTCTAATATGCAGACCAGAATTCCATTCACCTTCTCTTAGTCGGAATCACAGAGTTATGCTTTCTTTCTAAATGGTGTGAGGCCTCTGGTTTAAGGAGTCACAACCACACCCACCGAGCATGGAACCATACCTCCATGCTGGTCCCACACCTAGCAATTCTCACCTGGGCTTCTGCGTTGTTCCACCTGACACACCACAATCATGTCAGCCTAGGACCACTAGATTACTTCCACTGAGCAACCTGAGATGCTCCTTGCAGGGCATAGCTGCTGACTATGTAAGTGTTAGTACCTGGTGGCTCCCATTTAAGAACGATTGCAGTCTTGGTGCTCAGAGTACTTCCACCTCCCATAAGGGAGGCAAAGAGCCTGGGATCAGGTTCTAGCTCTTCCAATACTGGCTCTGTGGACATAGGCAAGTGACTTTACCCCTCCTCACCACAGCTTCTTCATCTTAAAATGAGAATAAGGTACAAAATACCCAGGTTTGTTGCTGAGTATGAATGAGGCAACATGAGTAAAACACATGAGCCAGGGTCTACATGTAGCACGCTGCCATGGACATGGGCTCGTTTTACTGTTGTGTCTTCATAACACACCCTGCACTGGCCACTACCAGGGATAGCACAGGGTCTGCACACAGCAACTGATAACAACCCACTAAGCTAGCACTGGGATCACAGTGACTCACTGCCGACCCTGTAGATCTACATGCCCCCAGGGCAGACATTCCCCTGAAGCGGAAATCAATACACAAGTCAATGAGCAGAACTGAGTCTCTGCTAACCCACTGTGAGCTGGGGAAGCACCATTTGCATCGATCTGGTTCTGCCAGCCAAACCTCTCTCTCATCTTTCACCACCTCCCAGAGGCTGGCGGGAGGGCTCTGCCCCACCCCCAGCACAGCAATTCCATCCCCAGGAAACCGGGTGGCTCCAGAACCTATATCAGAGGATTCTACTTGGTCAGGTGGCTAAGGCTAGTTAAAAATCTCTACTTTTCTATTAAAGTAAATTTTGATTTAATACCTATCTTGCTCCAAAGAAGAACTCTAGGCAGCAAGAATATAAAAATTTTGTAGTTGAGAAAAGGAATACTAGATGGCTATTAAAAAGGCAGGTCTATATTAAGAGCAGGAAAGGATGTCCCCGATACATTACTACAGGAATAGTATGAACAATGTGAATAAATAAATAGCAGGTTCCCCTTGATGTCTGAAAAGATCTCCTCCTAAGCCAGTCTACAACACACTCGAAAGTGAGGATGCCTGCTTCTGAGAGCAAGGTCATGGAGCACTTTCTATCTCTACTTTTAGGTATATCTGATTTGTGTGAGCTTTTCTCATTGAGCATCTTTTATTAAAATCAGCTGAAAACTCTAAATATTTACAACAAAAGGTGAGAAAAATAAACTAACAAGGAAAAGGAAACAGGAGTAAGACCATTACAAAGATGTACACTGTGAAGACATTTTTCAATATCTCTGAGATTTCTAATAGCTAATGTGAAAAAGGGAAATCAGATCAGTGACACAAGTTGCCTTATTTTTTGAACGAAATTGTTTCTTGGCACAGAAAAATATTTCTCTAGAGGATTTGCGCAGAGAGTAGAATCAGTTGACAATATGAATTGAGCACCAATTATAGGAAATAGAATAATATTTTCCTGTCTTCATGGAATTTATACTGTAATAGAAAAGAGAGGACTTTTAAAATAGAACATATACAGAATTGTGTAGGTTACATCAAGCAATTTTTGAAAAATGAAATAAAATAGAAAATATCAAAATGCATAGAAAACATCAGAATTTAGTAAGAGTAATTTTTCATCAAACTCATGTTTCAGATGATACATACATGTATGTTAAGGAGTTACAATGTAAAATGTATCTACTACTGTTGGTCAAGGTAAAAAAAAGGAAATTGAAAAACATAGCTCCAAAAACCAATAATCTGGACCCACTCGTGGATACCAGTGGGGATAAATATCCACTCTCTTACTCTCATGTTTGCTCACGCTCATTCTCTCTCACACACATACATGCACACACATCCACAAAACACCTTAAGTTACAAGATATTTAAAGAATCCTTAACTGTGTGCAGAGCCAAATCCCACTTCCCCCGCCCCCCCCAAAAAATCCTGATTGTCTGAAAGAGCCAACCCAGGAGCTGGGGGATGGAGGCTCATTTCCTGGGGCTGGTTTCTAGAGGACTTAAGAACTTAAGCTCCAGGTAAGGAAACAGAGACTCAGGCCAGGGTCAGGCAGTGACTTCTGTGCCCGTCCTAGGAGATCAGGTAGGGCCATCTTGGGAGTCAGCTCTCTCTAGGGTCACCTGGACAGGGAGGAGAGGAAAATGGGTGAGACCAAGATGGGAGTTTTCGTGGGAAGGCGAAGACTATGCTTGCAGTGGGTCACCGAAGGCAAAAGGGAGGATGAGGTGGGGAAAAGCACCAGACTGAAGGCTTTGAAACTCAGAGCCATAGTGCCCACATAGAAGGCACTCACTCCAGAGACCCAGCAGCACTGTCCGATGGAGAAACTGAAACCAGGGAGGAGAAGGGCAGCACCAGCACGCTGAGTACCTGGAGGCAGGAAAACAGCATCCAACCCCTGGGAACTGGACACGGAAAAGAGGGAAAGTGTCCAGCAGACTTGATCTACTGACAGCCTGCCCATCTTCCCTGATCTACCTAGAGTCCACGTGGGCAATGGCTCGTAAAAATTCCAGGACAGGAAGTGAAGTGACACCCCCACTGAGCCAGCATGTCAGAGAAGGACAGGAAACATGGGGGCATCTGAAGACCTGGGCTATGGGTCCCCACCTGAAAATGGAGCTTATAGGCCAGGCAGGCTCCACAGATGCTGCATGTTCCTCTGGCAGCCATGGGGCTGCTTGCAGCTAGGCACAAATACCTCTTAGCTGTCAGAGTAAGGGGCATCTAATTCACAAGGTGCAGTGAAGGAGAGAAGGGTCTTCTCCTCTTATCTAACTGCTTTATGGAAAAGGTGGTCAGCTAGAATAAACAGCTCTCAGCTGGGTAGGCTCTACAGAGCCCGAAGCTGTCGTTTTAAAGCATGTTTCTGTATCTTCGTTCACTAAATGAGATGACTTCTTCCCTCAGCTTTCTTCAGACTGTGAAGCAACCTCCCAAAAGAACAATCTTTTAAGGATGCACAGATTGTGGGGGATGAAGAACATGTTCAAAGCCTGGTTCTGCCCCTCACCAGCCCTAGGTACCAGCTGTGTCGCCCTAGGGAAAGCACTGAAATTCTCAAGCAGCAGTTTCCTCACCCTCTCACTGGGGTCACCAACAGCAACCTGGGGGAATTAAGGATTAACAGTGATAACAGGAAATGCCTGGCACATGGTTTGCACTAAATATAGTGGCTGTTGTCACCATAGTGGTTGTGTCGTGAATGTTACGCAAATGGGTCTCCACAAGCTCTGGACTGGAAATGGGCAGGCGACCAATCAGAGGAGAGGTTCCGTAAAGTGATGAAATCATCCTACTCAGCTTCACTTTACATTGTCACACTGCTGAGACCCAAGGGGACACACTAAGCACACACCCCAACCAATGTTTATATCCTATGACAAAAAAAATAGTACCGAAAGCTCAGAGAAACACAAAAAGGATCATAAATAAACAAGCACCTTGAAATCACAACCACTGAAGTCCTATTTGGCTAGCTGAAAGCTCAAAACTACATCCATCCTTTTAATTCAGGCACAGGTAGATGTCTTTTTTTTAATGGTTTCATGATCACTAAGATCAATCATCATTTTAATAATGATCAATGTTGAAAAAGGCAAAAGGCTTAATCATAACTGCCTCAATTCAAAAATCATTAACACTCTGTGACCAACTGAAATCACTACACTGCAGCTCTATACTTCATAAATGAACCTAAGAGAATTGGCAAGCTGCTTGATTTCTATACTCTATATTGTAAAACTTACTTTTTATGTCAGTATAGTCCATGTTCCATAGTCACTTCCCCATGAATTTAGTGTTTAGGCAAACTCATATCATTAGGATAACTTGGAGACATCTGAATATGAAGAATCCATGAAAGCTTAACAGTTAAAGAGATGCTATTTTCTAAATATCTAGGTTCATTATTTATAAAACATCCTAGTGGGTTAGGATAAAATGGAGCAAACAAATACAGGTTTTCCTTTAATTACAGTATAATGTTGGTGAATCAGACCTCAAATGTCTGGAAATTGCTACTTTCTACAACTTGTGATTCTGCTCAAATGCCAAACTTTAAAAAAAATCCAAACCCAGAACAAATAGTTCAACTGTAACATTCAATCTTGTATTATTATTTTTTTTTTACAGCTCAGACATATGAGAGCAGAGAGAAAAAGATGTGAGATAAGACTCAGCCTCAGTATGACCAGTAAAAGGTGAAGAGATGAGTTCTGAAAAACTAGCAGCCGTATCACCCCTGCAGGGCCTAATCTGCCACTGACTTTTAAACAACCACACATCCATTAAGCCAGAATAAGGAAACTGTAACCTAGCTGGATGACTTCTGGCTACCAGTCCTAAATTGGGTAGAATAGTGAATTTGGAGTCAGTTTGGGTTCAAAGTTCCCTCTTGATCCAGGTACATAACCTTGTATACACACTTCACCCTTCTAAACCTTGGTTTCCTAATCAGTGAAAGTATTGTTGAAGGACTGAGAAAATGTGTAATGCCCAGTACATAGTATGCACACAATAAATGGTTATTATACTGGGAAATGAGGGTAGAAGTTCAGGTCTTCACCTCTTTCTAATACAGGAGAAGCTTTCTAAATTGATGTTCTTTTAACCAACTTGTCAGATGAAGAGATATTCTTTGTTCCTCCTGGGTGAAAGATAATGACTGATGCCCATGCCATACGAAACTCATGTGTCTCCTAGATTAATTTCTAGAAAGCTTATACATTTTGTTCTCAACAGTTGAATAATATGCTTACCAAGAATTGGCTATGTGTGTTCCCCAGTTTATATCAGGTGGATTTGTTACTGTAACAACCTAACTTAATTGAATGCTGCTTGAAATGATGAGATATGAGTGCAAAAAGAGCTGTTGCTTCCATAAAAATAGTACTTCCTTTCGAAGTACTGGATAAGGAGTGTTTAATGTTTTGTTGTTGAATAGATATGGGCGAGATGACAGCCAAAGATAAAGGAAAAACCATAAACTTTTAGAATTGCTCTCCGCTTTCTTTTCACGTATCTTTATTTTATTCTATTTTTAAATAAAACACAACTGGAAACTGTAGGTACATAATAGATGTAGTTTATGCAAGAAAGAAAATAAATGCTCTGAACTGTAGATGTATAATACTCAAAAAAAAAAAAAAAAAAAAAAAAAGCCTTTGGCCCTGCTCCAAAAGATTGGCAATGAATGTCCAGTTATGTATTCTAGGTCAAAATCAGCTTCAATGTGTGTTTCTGTCTTTTTTAATGAGTCTCTCTATAACAGACTTTTTACAATAACCAACTTATCAGGCCAGATATAAAGGCAGATACAACAGGAAGCCAGAGAGACTAACCAGGGCTCACTTTGTCCTCAGTTCCTACGTGAAGCCTAGCATCTGACTATGCTCACAATGAGCCTGTCTCTAGAAACTGCATAATAGAGTGCAAATGTATTGTCAGTCAGCAGTGATTATGTATTTAAATAAATAGCATATTGCTCTTATGACAATTTGTGATACACTGGTAGAATATCAAGTACTCCCACCTAGGTACTTAGACTTGCTGTTAACGAACTTTGCAAAGTTGAATACTATGTCACTAACTCTGTCCTCTTAGTGTGCCAGAGTAGGAAAAAATGCTTGTGTGTGTGTGTGTGTAAGGTAGCAACAAGCAGCAGTATTACGTGCTAGGGCAAGGAAGAAAAAGGAGGGAGGCAATGTGTGTGAGCATGAGTGAGAGCATTCAAGTAAGAATGACCTGCACACGGGAGAGGAGGATGGCAGCCACTGGTGGAAATGTAGGACTGGTTAGAGTTCCCCAGACAATTACCCAGGTCCTGACTGCTAACCCCTGACCTAAACCATGATTTTCTTTCATTCTACATTTTATTGTTTGATACGCAGTTTCTGAGCACCTGCTGTGTGTGAGGTAGAGTGAAGAAGAGAAGGTTCTTTCTCAGGAGTCTACATAAATTTCTGCAGATATGAATACTTTCTTAGAGGAAGACTGAAGACCAGCCTAACCTCACTTCCTAGTTAATGGTCAGCTGGAGAAGAGTTGTGTTGGCATAAAGGCATTGAGGCAAGCAGAGCTACCTTCTTGGGCTAGATGAAACTATCAGTGACAACTCAAAACTTGCACTTCTCATTAGACCAAGGGTTGGTAAATCATGGCCCATGTGCCAAATTTGGTCCACGGGCTGGATTCTTGTAACTAAAGTTTTATTGCAACACAGCTGTACTCTTTTATTTATTTGCTGTCATGGCTGCATTTGCGCTACAGCAGCAGAGTTGAATAGCTATGACAAAAACTTCTCAGCCCACAAAGCCTAAAATATTTACTATCTGGTTCTTGACAGAAAAACTTTGCAGACCCCTACACTGAACCTTTAGTGCCCATGAGATAAAATGCTCTTGGCTTTTGCTTCTCTGTCAGAAAAAGGAGAATGCTAGTGATTATCTAGCCCTGATCCTTTTAAGATGAATGGTATAACATTTTTGCTTAATAGCTATGTGTGGAATACTAGAAAATCTTTGCAAACACACTTCTAAAAACAGGTTCTGACAGTCCTTCTTTACTGCTTCCTGTGAAAACCTACAAGCACTAAAATTAAAGTGACCACTGAGGGTTTTCCAAATACACACATGCACAGTCACACAAGGTGCTCACCTTGGTTTGGAGGCACACACTACAATTCAGAATGGCAGGCACAAAAGAGATTGATACTTAGGGAATATTTTTGAAAAGACCTTGAAGGACCTGATTCCCATTATCCCCAAAGGAGCTTTCAGCTTTTACTCTGTATTTAACCAAAGTTCCTACAAGACTATGAAAAACCCATAGCCACTGTGAAAAGGAGTTAAAATAACAGTTTCTACAAAATACTTTAAGTGCCATGGAATTCATCCTTTAGAACTGGGTTCGGGAGTACTATACTTTGATCCATCAGAACTGATATAAGCATACAGCAGACCCAGAACAGTATGTGTTGACTGTCTAAGGTCTGGGGGTTAGGGAGATTATAATGGCCTTAAGTAAGACTTAACATATCTCCTTCTAGAAGAAACTATCCACAGACTTCTACCAAAACCCCATTACAAAGAGAACACCAAAACCACAAAAAGACAGCTCCAAATAAAGGGCACAGGTTCTGCATTTGATACTTGTGCATGTGTGTAGATAAAGGCAGGCAGTGTGTGTGAGGATAAAATTCATTTCATACTAAAAAGAAGTTGGATGAGACGTTTACTGTTATGCAGGTATTAGAGGACAGGGCTCCCTGCTGAAGACAAGAAGGACTCAGGGCCTCATTTATCTAAATAAACGAAAAGTAGGACAAGATACCTCCCCGCCCAAGGCTTACTGAGCCAGTCCACCACCACCAATGGCCTGCCACCCCCACGACCACAGTCTAGTGAGGCTTGAAGAGGGGACAGAGTCATCAAGCTGTCAGCCTTACGGAGACTGTAGTGTCAGGGAGGAGAAAAGTAGAAGGAGCCCTTCCTTCCTAAATCCAAGTGACAAGTATGCAAGAGAATCATAAAGATGGTCATGCTCACAAGAAGGAAAACCAGCAACTTGCCCTGCAGGGGCTCTCTGCTTGGCCAGGATCCTGAACTACCGATCCCCTCTTCTGGATGGGGAAGAGCAAAGTGGCAGGAAGTCATCATGCCATCCACTGGCCTGGAAAGAACCCATGAGCTTTCTTGTGAGCTAAATAGACCCCACAGAGCATGAGGCACGAGCTGGTACCACACCCATGAGGGCTGGCCATCATGAGAGGTCAGTCACCATAGTGACAAGCTGTGTATTAGGGAATTAGAGTGGCTGATCCAGAGCCACATGCCTCAGATTGGGACAGGCCCTCTCCAGAACCCCACACAGACCCCGTGAAGGGTCTGCATGTGGACACCTGTCAGATGGAGAGCCTGTCATCTGATCAATTTTAGCCAGAGAAGCTACAAAATCAACCAAGAAAGAACCTTCAAGTCATGCCCAGTTAGGTAAAAAGGTATTTGTCCTTTTACCGCAATTCCTCCTCCTCCCCTTCCTCAAAATGAAGGCATTAGAGCTGATATGGTGCAGGGGGAGGTGGGAATGACAGGGACATGGAGGGAAGAGCAGCTCCTTCTCCCTTCCTACTATGCCAGAGGGGAGCCCTAAATCAGGTTACGACACTGAAGTGTGAAAACTGAAAGTGACCAGGAAGGTATGGCATCTGCCAGGATGTCGCGGGGAAAGGGAGAGTCACCACAGTGCCAGTGAAAGCAATGAATGGGACAATAGAACCATTTCCTGTTAAAATTTGAGATTCCTCAGTGAAATATGGATGGGTAAGTTGAGGCTCAGAGAGAACTTATCCATCACATAAACCAAGACAACAGCTACAATGAAATTTTCCTCTGCATAATGACACTGGAGTGTGAATTAATCCATGTTTGACTTAAAAAAAAAAAATAGAGGAACTGGCTCAGGGCCTTGGGTCAAGTTACAGGCCTTTCCTCTTTGGGAGCTTTTCTTAAGAGCCTCCTTTGCTCTCTTCATTTCACCACTCAGCCTTTCCCCCTTGTCTCCCTTTCTCTCTTCTTCCTTGTAGATTGCCTCTATCACCTGCCATACCTGCCCAACTTTTCCCTTCCTTTGATTGTTTTTTAACAATCAGGACCTTATTGTGTGGCCAGGTTGTCCCCAAACACTCAGGCTTCATTATGGTTTTGAGCTATTTCCAGAGTAGGACCACCAGGTAATGACTCTAGAGCAGGCCTTTCTGGAACCTGGCCATCAGCTTCCACATTCTCTTGAACTCTCTGATCACGAGGGATTATGCACGAGGTAGTGCTGACCACCCCAAGCTCACCACACTGAGCCAGTGAGAGTCCAGATCTGGGAACACTCCCCATGAGCCCCACTTTTAATTAGGAGAAACACAGTGAGCTTCACACCCTTCTACTCCAGAATTTCACCAGTTGTGTGGTCAGTTTCCAACTTCTGAGCTAATCTAGAAAAACCCAAAGCAGCAAAATTAGACACAAATCTCTTTCTTTCCCTCCACCCCCTACCCAGTCTGTGAATTTTCTCACTTGACTCCCTTTCTACTCTGAAGGTGGGGAGCTGAACCAGGTGACTCCATGTGTCCCCAGGTTCTCTCTGCACTGAGTGTCCTGAACCTCTACACATCCAATTAGCCCACACCCCCCCCACCCCATGTCACCAGGGAACCAGCCAACCTACCAGATAACTTATTTTCTTAATTTGTTGCAAGCTCATAAACAGATTTGAAGGTCACATAGAAATCTGGATGGTTGCAAATTATCTATAGTTTTAGCAAATTCATTTTGTCTACACCTGACACAACATGAGCACTTAATAGTTAGTAAACAAATACATGAACAAGAGTGCCCAACGCTTCCAAAGTTGACTATATTAGGAAGCAGGACACAAACGTAGAGAGATGGGGATTGCTGGGGGGTGAATGTAGGGGTGATGCAGAGTACTCTACCCAATCTCAGAGCAGCAAACCTTCCTGAAAGGGTGGCCAGTACCGCCAGGGCCCCTGCACAGCTAAAGAGCAATAAGAAGAGTGAAATGACTGTCTTCCAGAGAAGTGCTAAAGACAAGAGGCATATGTGAGGGTGTTGGAAAACAGCAAAGCAACACATTTAAACCTCTAAGAGGAAACTGCAGAGATACAGAGGGGACGTGGCCAAGGACTCATTTATAACCGGATGGCTCTGCCAAACGCAGGGAGGGCAGACCTTGAGGTCTATCTCACCAGCATAAGCACTAATGCTGGTACCCAGCTGCCCTCACTGTCCTTCCAGGGTCCTACCGCCATACTCTCTCACTGCCAGGGCCTCAAGACCCAGACGTGAATGAAATATAGTCTTTCCTCGAACTGCTCTGAACTCAGTACAGTCCACTGCACTGAGTTCTGTCGACTGCCAGAGATTCAGAGACAAGTTGAGCCTTCTTTATTTAGGGCTGAGAATAGAAGAAACACAGGAGCCACTGTGAGTCTTTTGCAGACTGACACTCTCTTTCTTCTCCCCTTCCCTTTTCATTCCTTTAGTGAAAATATAGCAATTGATCCACTTTCTTACACTTCTATTCTATCAAAGCAATTTTCACTGTCACCAGGATGCTTTGGGTTTCTTAGAGCTTCTCAGTGTACCAACAGGGCATCCATCTCTACGATGTCCCTGCACAATCTCACTGGTACCACCTGGACAAGTCCAGTCTCAGGACTACCACCTGGGGAACGTGCTGTCCCTTACAAAATGACTATTTCCAATAACGGATCTCATCAAGGCCGCAGCTCCAGGATTTAGGGTGTGTTGTAAACTGAAATAACTGTAGTATTGATGAAGGGATTGTGGGGATATAGCAGAGTGCCTCTGTTGGAGTCTTTCCCAAATAAAACACCATATAATGTGAAGTAAACTCCAGGAGAGCACACTCTACAGATGGTGATTACAGCTGGCAGGAAGAAGAACAGTAAAGACCCCCAAGAAAACTACCTGGGGTGGGGGAAAGCTCAGCATGGCAGAAGGAGATAGTGTCAGGGAAGAAAGAAAGAGTGAACTTTCCCAGCCAGGAGGGTAGAGGTTCTTTTTTCTTTTGGTGTTTTCATTATCATGCAAGAATGAACTAGCCTATGTGCTGAAGTTCCTTTCTTCTAGTTTGCCTTTCCTGTATTTATTATTACAGAGATCAGTTCAAAAAATTAGGTTCATTGCAAATAAAAATGAGAACAATGTCGCTCTGACTTCAGTCCAGGAAAACAAAAAGGAATGAGCATTGATCTAATCTCTGTCCTCAGTTCGCTCTATGATTATCTACAGTGGTTTATAACTTCCCCTTCTCACTCAGAGGCTTGCTTGACATTGCTAACGAACAATATTTCCGGTATTTTTGTCTAAGGCCCTGAAAGTTTAAAGGAACAGCCATTTCAGCTCTTGTACATGACATTCACCACTATATTCTTGGTGGTTAACTGTCATCAAAGGGAAAAAGATGTCCTAGCTCATCTTTTATTTAAATCTTTGTTGAAACACTAGAATTTTCTTTCAGTCCCTGAGTATATTTCAAACTATTTTGTGAAATCCGAGTCTCCCCCATCACTATTTCCCAATCTCCTTCTACTTGTTGGTTTTTTGGTCTCCAAATTAACAGACAGTAAAAGCAACAACTCTAAAGCTACTCCAGTCACTCAGCACTTAGAGAAATACACATTCAGGATGTTCACATACATCCAAGGGGGAGAGATAACCATAGCTATGGTTTTAAAAAAAATAACTCAAAGGTATCCAGGTGATACAAATGAGTCAGAGAATGGAAGGATTCTTCTGAATTTGATAAATCAGCTATATTGCAGAGGCTCCTGTGGTGAATTTTAATGGAATTTTGACTAAGATAAGCAAAATAGCCCTGTGTAACACAAGGCAATACATCACAATTATTTTCATTTATATTACTGCAACTTGAATCCTCCACTTAAGCATATTTATCCTAACATTTATTATGAACATTTTCAAATACACAGAAAAAGTGAATTTTACAGTGAATTTTATAGTGAACACCCATATATCCTCTATCTAAATTTTACAATTAAAATTTCACTGTGTTTGCTTTATCACATACCTAGCCGCCCCATCAATACATCTTATGTTTAGATACACTCTGTATACTTTAGCCCTAAACCCTTAAGCACACCTACCATTATCTAGAGTTCTATATTTGTTTATAGGTTTATAAAGTAAAATTTACAGTTTGAGAAATGTATTAATCTTAGGTGTGCTATTTAAGGCGTTTTAACAAATGCATGCCCACCATCAAGAGACCATTACCATCACCTTGAAAGTTCTGCTATGTCTCTTTACCCAGTCCTCACCCCACATTCTCCAGAGGCAACCACTATTTTGACTCTTAACACCACTGATTAGTTTTGCCTGTCCAAAAACTTATCCAAATGGACTCAAGCAGTATTTACTCTCATGAAAGGTTTCTTTCACTCAGCACAAGGATGCTACACATATCAGTAGTTCATGCCTTTTTATTGCTTAGTCCATTGTATGAATATACCACAGTTTATCCATTCATTCTCCTACCAATGGAATCAAATGCAGTTTCCAGATTTTTTCTATTACAAATAAAGTGGCTATAATAATTTGTGTATAAATCTTTTTGTGGGCATGATTTCACTTGAGTAAATATCGAGGAACAAAATTGCTTTGTTATAGGCATTATAAGAAACCACCTGAAGTTTTTCCAAAGTATTGCACTACTGAACAATCCCATCGACAATGTCTAAGTGTTCCTGGTCATTCTACGTCCTCACCAACATTTGGCATTATCTCCTTTTTTTAGTCACTCTGGTGGGTGTGTAGTAGCATGTCATTATGGCTTTAACTCTTATTTGTCTGATGACGATAATGTTGAATATCTTTTCATGGGTCTTTTGGCCATTTGTATCTTCTATTAAAAACATCTGTTATATTTTTTGCCAATTTTAAAACTGAAATGTTTGTCTTTTCATTGAGATGTAGGAATGCTTTATATCTCCAGAATACAAGTTGTTTATGTTTTGCAAATATTTTCTCCCAAATGATGAGTTGCTTATTCATTTTCTTTACAGGATCTTTTGATGAACACAAGTTTGTAATTTTGATGAAGTCGACTGTATCAATTTTTCTTTTATGATTCTTGTCTTCTGTGCCCTGTATTAGAAAGCTTGCTTATGCGCAAGTCCTTTATTTTCTTCACGTGAGTATATTTAACTGTGTCATTACCTTGGTTTGTTTCATCTCCCTCCTCTCCAAAGGCAACTATTGAGCAACATACATTTGGCTTTCCTCATCACCACTGTCCCTCTCCTCTCCAGCCTGACCACATCACTGTGGAAGAGCTATAGCAGAGTCACGGCTAGTCCTTGCAGGATGGGAATTTCTTCTTCCTCAGGCCTCACAGCCTGCTTCCCACCCCTACCCCCTCCTCTCAGTTGTCCCCAGACCTCACTAGATATTAAAGTTCCTAGTATCTTTCAAACAGCAGTAGAATCTTTTAGAAACCACTTTGAACTAGTCCTTTCTGTTGTGCAACCAGATATATCTGCTTATCCCCAAAATGCAGGATGCAAAAACCAAGTTCTTATACAAATCTATGATTACAAATGCTTAGGGGTAGTTCCCAGTTGGAAGAAATGCTCCCATACCACAGAAGTACAAATTTTGCTTTTGGGGGTTTTCTTCTACTTTAAAAGAGGGACCAGAACTGGGTTCAAATTGAAGAAATTAAAGATCTCAACGCCCTTTTCAAAAAAGCTCACTCCCCTCCTCCAGAGCAAGTGTATGTGGATACACTGCTCCTGAAAAGCCCACTCACTAGGAGACCACACCCACCACAGCCTGGATTTCTCTGCTTTAAAGAGGAGACAGGACCAGGGTCTTTCCAGACCTGACACATGATGATCCTATCATGTGTCTTGGTGTGTTCTTATTTTATTGCATTCTACTTGTACTGCTATTTAAGTTTTCATATATTTTCTTCATAACTATTTTGATTTCTTTCTCAGTTAAACTGCCGGCACCCACAGCTAGAAGCCTAAGAGACATTCTTTTCCATCTAGTTTGCCACCATATTACCAACTCCGAGCACAGTGACAGGCACAAAGCAGACACTCAATAACTATTTGTTCAATAAAGATGTGTACATCCTTTCCACTGCAATGTTTATAAATTTCCAGTAGAAGGAAACCATGTCTTCCCCTTTTTCCATACCTGCCCACTGATGAGTGAAACAGATCAAAAGGAAGCCTTCCACTCTAGACTGATAGGCTAGGTAAGCTCTGTAGAAGGATTCTCCACTTGGCCCTCCAATGAGCAAGGAAAAAGGTTGGGTTGGGCAATGAAAGGATACCTGACTTAGAAGAGCCAGAAGATGAAGGCTGGTATCACAGCCCTCTATAAAATGACGTTAACAATTATAATGGCCTCCTTAGCCACTTCAAGCACAGTGAGAGTGAAGGCAGTCAGCACCAGTGAAGGTGCCTGGAAAATAC
This sequence comes from Eidolon dupreanum, assembly GCA_028627145.1. Lineage (NCBI taxonomy): Eukaryota > Metazoa > Chordata > Mammalia > Chiroptera > Pteropodidae > Eidolon > Eidolon dupreanum. The sequence continues at coordinate 48,564,392 of CM053507.1, read as the reverse complement.
AGATCCATCTAAGAATGCTGGTTATCATTTCCAGCACCTCACAGTCTCAGGCATGGTACCAATGCTTCACAAGGTTTGCCAAATTAATTAATATAAAGGAATAACCCGAAACTATAATTTTCACAGAGAAATGAAAGGGAAGAGAATGGTGAATTTTCCATGACTAATTCTAATTCTGAATATTAATTTTCTGAGAGACAGAGAGATAAGGCATGTGTAAATTCAAAATTCAATTCAACCTCTTTCTATGAAGACTGGATCATGAACAGCCCTGTGCAAGGTGTGGAGGCTGTGGTAGAGCCACAGTGTGGGGTGCCTATGTTGCTGGTGTGGTTTCTGCATCCTGACTGGACCTGCCATCATGCTAATACTTCTCAGACACTGTTTCCTCATGGAAGGAGAAGTTGGTGGTGAAACAGACTTGAGCCAACAAAGGAGAGATGATGCTGGTGGGAGCTAACCTTGTGGGGACCTACTAACTGCCACTTGCAAATGGCTACAAATACATTATCTCACAAAACCCAATGACTGCAGAGTTGTTAACACCATTTCGCCAGTAATGATAATAAGGCCCACAAGGTGAAGCGACTCATGGCTAGTCAATGACAGAGCCAGAATTTGAATCCCAGTCTGTTCAACAGCAAAGCCAACATATGAACCACTAGAGTCTACTACCTGACAGATGGAAGCAAGTTCACTCTAGGTGCTATCGGTTATATATGGAAGAGGATGAGACTCCTTATGAAGGCAGACATCTGAGCAGGGATTGGTGGAATCCCAAAGAGCAATGGCATGCACAGGGGAGGGAGAGGGGCAATGAACGGCCTATGAAAAAATCTGGGTTCTGGGTATATTTGGGGACCAGCAAACAATCGAGGTGGCTGCAGCATGGATTTTGGGCCTGGGGACTGGGAGTGAGAGGTGACATGAGAAAAGCAGACAAGGCCAGAGCATCTCAAGCGCCTTGAATGCCATACTTAGAAGTTTCATCCTGTGGCCAACCAGACACGAGAGGCTTCCCACCAGCTGCAAGACAGCAAGGTGTGGCGTCTGTTGCCAAAACTCTCTCCTGACTTTGACCAGGCAGTAGCAACAGGAGCAAATCTGGCTGCCAGGGAAGTCCTTCAGCATTGGCACGAATCAAGGCTGTCCACATGCTGAGTGTTCCTGCAAAGCCTATCTAGCCTGGCCATCTGAGGACAGCCACACTGTCCCTTGTTGCCAGTCAGCCCCATAAGACCTTTCATGCTCCCATCTCTCTACCCAGTTCTCCAAAAGCACCCTGCTGGGTGGAGGGAAGCTGCCAGACCTTAGAACTAAAGCCCACAAGAGCTAGCAAGACCCAGACGCCCAGCCCCTCCTACACAAGGCAAGCTCTGTGACTCAGAGGCCACAGGAGCCAGTCAGGGTTACCCAGGTCAGAGGCACAGCCAAATCGACAGCTCAGGGTTTCTGGGCATTCTCCTCCAGGAAAGGACCTAGCACTTGCTATGTGCCTGGCTCTATCCTGGGTGCTGGAACAAAGGGTGAAAATGACAAATGGGCACTCTCCTATTCTATCTCCAGGTCAAGTGCATTCCTCACTACATGCAGATGCCTTCCTTTACCTCTCCCAGCACAGTGGGTGCTCACATGCAAATATCCTTTCTCCCAAGCTATACCCCTCACTCAGTACTAGTCACTATTCAAATACAGTGTCTAGCATGGGCTGGGCTCAGATCCCACAATGCATAATCCAGTGCTTGCTGGGCAGCCACGACTTATTGCAACTGGACTCAGTCACCTACTTCCCACATGTCCTTTTCTGCAACTATAAAATTAGAATAGTAACACCTAGCATTTATTGAGCACTGACCCTGAGCCAGCCATTATGCTAAGCACTTTACAGGCAATGTGTCATTCAATTGTCATAACCCAAAACCCAATGAAACTAGAAATATTATCCTCAGTGTTTTATAGATGAGAAAACTGAGGTTTAGAAGGCAAAGCAACTTAGCCAAGGTCACACACAAGCAGCAAGCATAGCACTCCAACGCCTGTGCTCCTAGCCCAAACATGAATACCTCTCTCTGCCTCCCCCACCACCAACCCCACTGATACCAGAGGCCTCAGAGAATCAGGGGAGACAACAGAGCACACAATGAACTCTGTGCTCAGAAGTGCTGAACAGAGGGACAGGGAGGTCACAAAGAGTATTGTGAGGCAAAAGTCACCATGCATGGTTGGTCCTGACAGCATCATGCAAGTGCTAGCCTTGAGGAATATGCAGGATTTTGATAAGCAGAAAGGAGGACAGAGGGCATTTTAGGCATCTGTGCTATGGGAGGCAGGCATCATAGGGAAGAAAGGCCCAGAGGCTGGAATAGATGTTGAAGGCACAGTAAATTAAACCATTCTAACTATATTCAGTAATACCACCTCCAAACGCCCCCATAACACCAAATCCTACCCCTCTTTGTCCTCAACCTACCAAGCAGGTATAAAATCAGTGTCCAGTGCCTGCCTCCATGGAAACCCACCCAGCACATCCTCCTCTCTCGACCCCCAAACTCAGATCCCAAGCACATTTTTTAAAAAGGGAAAGGAAAGGCAAAGCTGGCATGCTTCCAAGTTTCAGGCCTCCTGCCTCATTTCCTATAGGCTCTGGCACAGTGCTTATTTGCATGGCTGATTGGATAACCAATTATAGAGTGGAATATTTTTAGGTCTTCATCTTGGAAAAAAAAAAAAAACAGGGAGAGCATGGTGTATCTCCTTGCAGGCCCACTGCAACTACCAAGTACAGCATTAGGCCAGGGAGCGGGTAGGAAGAAGCAGCTGGAATGGCTGTCTCCGCATTAAATCTGGTTGACTCCAGAGCAGTCTGCACCTGTTTATAAAGGACAGACAATGTGCATATGTGTTTGTGTGCCTCTTGTAGGGGTAATGAGGATAGGGAGGCAGGAAGATACAGACTGGAAATGTCAAACTCCTCCGCATTCTTGTTCTGGTCTTCTTCCCATAATGTCACCCCTTCCCCATCTCTACCAATAGGTCCCAATCCATGTGCACAGAAATGAACACTGATCCTAAGAGTCCTGGGGCAGAGACATGATGGTATGATATTGGAGGGCCAGTGCCCTTTCTTCAGGCCCTGGACACCAATAATGATGAAAACGCATCATGCCTCATCCCTCCCATGTGCATTATCCCTTGCATTAACAATTCGCTTGTACCCACACTGTTCCAAATGGTCTCACAACGACCCTGCAAGGTCACTGGAGCAAGAACACATTGTAAGTGGAAGGTTTTCAAAGGATCGAGTCCAAACACCCACTCTTCATATGGAGATTCAAAGACCCAGAGGAAAGGTTTAGCTAAGGCTGCACATCAAGTCATGGTAGGAAGTCATGGTAGATAAGCAAACTGCAACAAAAATATAAACACTGCAGGAAACCTGGTATTCATTCAATGTCAAGAACTGTCAGTGCCCTGCCACCCAGAAGTGACTGGCCTAATTGAAAAGTGAAACAGCTTCCTAAAGACTCAGTTATGTCATCATTTGGAACAGAGTACCCTGAAAGGATGGGATTCCATTTTGTAGGAGGCAGCGTAGGCTTTAAATCAGAAACCAATACATGGTGTAGTCTCTCCAAGAGCCAGAATACATGATCCAGAAGTCAAGAGATAGAAGTGAAGTTAGCTCCTCTCACCACAACCCCTAATACCTGACTCGCAGACTATTGGATTCCCATCTCAGCAACTCTGAATCTTAGTCCCCAAAGGAGGAATACTTCTACCAAGATACACGTATGATCATGGTTCCACTGAATTTGAACCTGAGATTACTACCTGGATCTTTTGGTCTTTTATGCCACTGAACCAACAGGCAGGTAGAAGGGGGTTAATCTACCAGCTGTAGTCACTGATTCTGATTAGCAAGGGGAAGGTGGGTTTTTCTACACAATGGAGATGAGAAGGCAAAGTTCAGAAACCAGGTGATTTTCTGGGGGCATCTTTAATACTTCCATGCCCTACAGTAAAGGTTAATAGAATCCAGCAATTAAATCCAGGAAGGAAACTGAAGACTTAGACTTTTAGGAAGAAAAGTTTAGGTCACTCCACCAGGTAAAGAATCCCAACCAGCTGATAATGTGGCTGGGAGTGGAAGAAACACAATGGGTAGTGGAAAAAGGAAGCCATACACGGCAATTGTTCCTCCCATTTTTATTTTATATGCAAGTTATTGAAAGTTAACTTAATTAACTTGTTAAAGTACAATCTAGTCTTTAGGTTACAGAATTATAAATGAGACTGTGACTGAATTTAAGCAGCAAATAATAGAAGCCAGAGAGGAACACAGCCATTCCTGGGACTGTGTCTCTTCATTTTGGGAAAAGGATGAGAACTTCATTTATAACAAAGTTACCTATACACTGTAAGGCAGAAATAGGCATTTTTGTACAGGAGTTCAAGTGCAATACATGGAACCTGCATAGCCAAAGGACTGGACTGTGCCACTTATAGATTGACTACCTCTCAGCTCCAAGTGCATTCCAAAAGCAACTCTGTCCTTTAACTGAAGTGTGTGGTTTATTTACATTTTGGTTTTGTCTACTATCTTGCTATTTGTTTTCTATTTTCCTATCAGTTGTTCCTTTTCTGCCTTTTTCTGCTCCTTTTGCTAAAATTGAGTATTCTTTGGCATTCCATTTTATCTCTACTCTTGCCATATTAGCTGTACCTACTTTATATATCTTTACTATATAAGAGCTCTTCTACATTGAACACATATTGACCATTTCTAGCGCTCTTTCTTTGCATGGATCCAAGTTTCCATTCAGTGTCTTTTTCCTTCCATATGAAGACATTTCTTTAACGATTTTGTAATGCATTTCTGCTGGCAATGAATCCCCCTGACTTTCACTGGATAATCTTTTTACTATAATTTAGGAAGACACTTCCATTAGATATAAAATTTTAGGTTGACAGTTTTCTTTGCAGCATTTTAAAGATGTTTTTTAATTGTCTCTGGCTTGCACTGCTTCTGATAGGAAACTTTCTTTAGTCTATGTATATAAAGACTTTTTCCCCCATTTTTTTTTACACCAGCACCTGGTCTTCCTAGGCATTCCCCCTGTTTTTAAGATTTTCTCTTTATGTAAGTTTTTGGATATTTGATTAATATGTGAGGTGTTCTTTGGTGTTTATCCCCCTTTGGATTTATTGAGCTTCTAGGATATGTGGGTTATAACTGTCGAATCCAACGTTTTCAACCATTAATTTTTTTTTAGTATCTTTTTCTGTTCTCATCTCAATCTTCCCTACATTGAGCTATAAATTTAATGCAATCCCAATCAGAATCCCAACAAGGCTTTTTTTTTTTGTAGAAATTGATGAGCTCGTTATTAAATTCATACGAACATACAAAGGACCAAGCATAAAACTAGAGGACTTAACACTACCTAGTTCCTAGATACATTATAAACCTTCAGCAATCAAGATAAAGTGGTATTTGCATTAGGACAGACATACATATAAATGGAAAAGAATAGAAAGTACAGAAATAAACCCATAGACACAAAGTCAATTAATTTGACAAAAGGGGCAAGGTAATTCAACAAATAAAGAGTACTCTTTTCAACAAATAGTGCTGGAACAACTGGATATTCATGTAAAAAGAAAACTTCAACCTCTATCTCTCATGCACATTATATATAAAAATACTTCAAAACGGATCATTGACCTAAATTTAAAATAAAACTTCTAGAAGAAGTGTGAGAAAACTTTTAAAATCATAGGTAAACAAAGATTTTCTTAGGGCTTAGAATGAACCATTAAAAAGATTACTTAAAATTGACTTCATTAAAACTGTTCTTTCAGAGACACCATTAAAGCTCATGAAAAGGCAAGCTGCAAACTGAAAAAATATTCACACTGCATGTGTCTTCCAAGAACTTCTATTAAGAATATATAAAGGTCTCTTGTAATTCAATAAGATGACAAACAGCCTACTAAAAATGCACAAAAGATATGAATAGGCACATCACCATAGAATATCTACAAATGAAATATAAATTAAAGCCATAATGACATACCACTACACACCCACCAGAATGGCTAGAATGTAAAAAGAAAGAAAAGACTGACAATAACAAGTCTTGGCAAGGATATGGAGACTAGAACTCAGCTATATTGCTGATGGCAATGAAAAATTATACAACTGACTTAGAAGACAGTTTGGCAGTTTCCTATAAAAGTTAAACACTTAGTATATGTATTCATTTTCTATTGCTGCTGCAACAAATTACCACAAATTTAGTGGCTAAAAAAAAAACACAAATTTATTATCTCACTTATGACACAGGTCAAAATTCCAATAAGCTTGGCCGGTTTCTCTGCTCTGGGTCCCATTAAGCCAAAATTAGAGTGTCAGCCAGGCTGGGCTCTTATCCACAGGCTTTGGCGGAGGATCTGCTTCTAGGTTTGTTCAGTCTGTTGGTGGAATTCAGCTATATCCAGTTGTATATCCACTGGCTGTCAGTTGGGGGTGGGGGTCATTTTCATCTTCTAGAAGCTGTCTACATTGACTGGCTCATGGCCTCCTTTTTCCATATTCAAAGCCAGAAAGGGTGGGTCAAGTCCTTCTCACGCTTTGAATATCTCTGACCTCTCCTACTGCATCACTCTAACTGGCTCTTCTGCCCTTCTTTTCTGATACCTCCATGTGATTACACTGGGTCCATCCATTTTTACCCAAGATAATCTCCCTATCTTAAGGTCAATTAACAACCCTAATTCCATCTGTCAAGTTCCTTTTGCCATGTACCATAACATATTCACAGATGTATCAACACTGGGGCAAAGATCATGGGAGCCAAAATCCCACCGACCATACCAAATAACCCAACAATTCTAGTCTTTGCTATTTTTCCCAATAATAATAAAAATGTATGGGCACACAAAGACTTGTATAAAAATATTCACAGCAGCCTTGTTTCTAATAGCCAAAACCTTGCTATTTATTTGTAATATTCAAAACAACATTTCCAATGTTTGAACTCAAATGTCCAACAGCAGGTAAGTGGATAAACAAATTATGGTGTAGTCATACAATGGAATATCACCCAGCAATAAAAAGGACAAACTTGTGATACACAAATGAGTACATTCTCTATCATTTCATTTCTATGAAACTCTAGGGAAGGTGAATTTAATCTATAATAGTAAAAAGCAGATCAGTGTTTGCCTTGGGTCAAGAAATGGGGGCGGGACAGACAAGATAGGACACAAAGGAACTCTATGGAGTGATGGAAATGTTCTATATCTTTGTTGAGTGGTAGTTACAGAGGTCTATACATTTATTAAGACTCATCAATTTGTCATTTAAGATGTACATTTTACATGTGTGATTTTACCTTAATTAAGTAAAAACTGTTCCTTCCTCAAGCACTTATGGAAATCAGACCCAAACCATACATAACCTCTGGTGACAGTACAGAAAGTTCACACACCCTGGCCTGCCACTGTGCCCCACACCCAGATCCTAGGCATTTGTCATTTCCAAGTCTTTCCTTCTGTCTTTTTCTTCCATGGTCAAGGATATCAAAGCAGCCAGCTCCTACCCAGGTGTGCGGGCAATAACGTAGTTAAATGTAGTTCACCATAATTGAAGGTAATTCGAGCTGTCACATTTGCTGTAACCAGAGGTCTCAGGAGCCAGAGAGGCCATTCACATTAATTGTAACTGACACCTCCTTTCCTCCTTCAGGCAAATTCAGCCCTGGTGCAAGGGATCCTTCACTTTGGGTTCAAGTAACCCCAACTGGCTCTCTCAATCTCTTTCTCTTTTTACTTTTCCTTTCAGTGAAAAATGACTAAGATGATTAAAAGATAAAAAGTCAGAGACAGTTGGGAAAGCTCAAGTCAGCCAATTAGATATTGTAACAAAGCTGATTTCAGCACTTTGGGCCTATTATTAGGTCCAAAAGGACCAGAATACTGACTTGGTTGATAGCTTTCTCAGACTCCTGCACAGGGTTGCTGGTGTCTCCCAGCCTTTTCCCCTGGGTCCATTTAAGAAACTGGGTAAGAGAAGAAACAAACAGACCCGGGCCCATCTCTCCAGAGCTGTGAGTCGTGCTCAGAGAATGAGTGCAGCAGCTCTGGGGAGAGGGCAGACACGTTAGGAGAGCACAATACCTTCTTCCCAAATGGCTCAGTCCTGAGAGTCCAGGCCTCCAGGGGAAACACGCACAGCTTTGGAAACTGGCACTGCAGATTCCAAGCCACACAAAGGCTATCTCTGCCTTTGACTGTATTTGATCGTTTTCTTATCTTTGGAAGAGAACAGTCCTGCGTCATAAGGATGCTATGAACATTTAATGGGATCTTATTTGTGAACCGTTCTTTGAAAATAAGTAGTATGTCATTCTTCTATTTTAAATTCTGGATTGCTTTGTTTTAAGGCAACACGATCCCCACCATCCTAACTGCTTCCCCAATCAGAGTTCACAATCCCTGTAGAAAATGCTCTGCATAAAAGTTATTACTCTGATTCATGTTATCACCAGCCAGCTAGCTACCTGTCCTCAGTGTGCTGAGCAATTAGACTACTTCAGTTGAGTCCCTTTTTTCTCTGAACAACTCCAAGAAAAGCTAGAAGCCTACTATTCATCTGGGCACATGATAGTTTACTGTGTTCCTAGAAAGACTACAGTGCTTTGAGGGGCCAGAAAGTGATACCCCATCTGCCTCCCTGAGAACTTCCACAGTGCCAAACACATGGGAAGCCCTCAGTGGTAATCTCAAGTGTGTGGTAGCTGTTGATGTCTGGAAGGATCTCCCTACCTGGAGTTGGGGTTCTTACCTTAACTGCTGTGTAACATATCATATTGCATTTATTTCTAACAGTATAGTGTCAAAAACTGAATAATCTTTTTTAATCAGTTAGGTGGATTTGGGGTTACCTCTTTTATGTCATTGCTGTTTACATGTAGAAACAGCCTAGAGAAGGGAATGGAGTAACAGCAGAGCTCTGGCACCTGGGCATAACCAGAGGTCTAACTGCTACAGCCCACAGTGAGAAGCCATTACAGATGTGCCATTACAGCTGTAACCACCAGGAGTTTAGCACAGTGTATTCCACTGCAACAGATCTTAGAAAGACCCACATTTCAGACCATTAAGTGGAGGTGGTAAGTGTTTCTAGATCTTTAAATTTGGGGCTCTACCCCTGGTATCAAGTGCCCCACCTTCATCCAAAGGTAAAGCCTGCTCTCTCCTCCCAAAACCAAGGAGCATGCTATGTCCACATCATAGGTAGTGCTTCCATATCCACCATTTCATCCAATTCCATGGCAGCTCTATAAAGTAAGGACATGCAAAACCAAACCAGCTGTTAGACGCTGGTCCAAGAGCTATCACTGACACATCCTGACATCTTACTTCGCTTTTACAATTTCTTCATTAAGAGGCTTTTGAAGACCTTTTAGCTACAGGAAGAAGTGCAAAGTGACGGGGTGAGGAGATGCTCAATGACCCATCAAAAAGCCCTCCATTTGTAACCCTTTGTCTCCTTAAGGATATGCCAGCCCCTGTTTGTATTTAGAACATGGCCTCCAGCTTGTTCCTGGCTCCCAGAATAATGAGTTTGGAACGACTCTACACGAAGCTCTACTCCCCATCTGCCAGCCAGTCATCTAAATGCCTGCTCCCTGAATCTTCTGCACTGTTCCCTCTACCTGAAGCTCCCACTGCGGCAAAATCCAAACCCACAGAACCATTCCATCTACACATTCAAACGTGAGAATCCAGTGTGCCAACTACCAACCAGGATCCAGAAACTGCCCACTACCAAATCCTCTTTCTATTATACTCACGTTCTACTCCTCACCCAGTTAACGATCTCCATCGACACTTTACCCCAAGGGAACCTAGCAAGGGAACCAGTCAGCCAGAAAAAAATGACCTCAATAAAAAACAGAGCCAAATCCTCAGCCCCAGGTGTGTCTAGATGTCTAGAATCTCTTTCAGAAAAACCTGCCTGTGTAGTCTCTCCCATATTACCTAATGAAAATGTATTTAAATGTAGATACTTGCTGTCAGATCCTCTACTATATCCTCTTGCATCTTATCAAGTATAATCCACTAATTCTGTTAGACCATGAAAGTCAGAGTTCCCAAACACCAGTCCACAGACCAGCTACACCAGGATTCCCTGGAGAGATTTTTACAAAATCCCAAAAACAAAAGCCACAACAATGACAGCGACTTCCTGGCTTCACCCTTCTCCCTGTCTTGCAAAATTCTGATTCCACTGGTCTGGAAAGAAACCAAGGGCTATGTATTTTGAAGTTCCCCTGGGATTTTAATACACAGCTAAATTAGGGTACCACCACTCCAGGAAGACCTGCTATGTCCACAGGCTCCCCATCATCTCTGGCCAATCTTACTGCTGCTACATGGATTGGGATTATTGGCTATAGCTGAGCCTAAAATGTTCTATTTCTTCATCTACTGTCATAAAGAGTAGTTAAATGATATTTTGAAATTTACAGAGCATTTTCATTTGGCTTAGTGAATCAAATGATACAATATGATATCATACACCACAGTGGTCTCCAACCTTTTTGATAACAGGGACCGGTGTTCCTATGAGAATCTAATGTCTGATGATCTGAGGTGGACCTGAGGCGGTGATGCTAGTGCTGGGCAACAGCTGCAAATACAGATGAAGCTTCACTCGCCCGCTGCTCACTTCCTGCTGTGCAGCCAGTTTCCTAACAGGCCACAGACCAGTATTGGTCTGCGGCCCAGGAGTTGGAGACCCCTGATCTACCATATACTATGTTCCAGGAACTATTCTGAGTGCTTAAACTATAGAAAGTCACTGAATCCTCACAACAACCTTATAAATAGGTTTAATATTCTCTCTACTCATACAGATAAGGAACTTGAGACTCAGATGTTAATGAATCTGCTCAAGGCCTTACATCAAAGCTGGGATTCAAACCCCAGCAGTCTTTCACTGATTCATTTCAAGCCAGTGCTTTCAACTGGTCTGCTCTACTGCTTTTCAGAGCAAGCATGAGCATTACTCCCAGTTGAAAGAATTTAGGGGACCGGCTCAAACTCAACAAAATAAGTGGAAAAACTTATCAAGGGAGAGGACATCTCTTCCATGTGTCAGCTCAGGCCTCTCAGAAAACTTCAGACATAAAACCACAATCAAGAACACAGTTTCATTGTACATAAGTCCATGCCTCCTCACCAGCCTTCACAGTCTCCAGGCACTAGAAGCCTACCTGTGCCACGTGCACAGCATATGACACAACATGCTGCACTTCACTGTCCAAAAGGGACAACTTGGTCACCTTGCAAGAAAGAGCCTGTCAAAGCTGCACCAGCTACATAATCAGATGAGAGTTCTAGAAATGGAAGGGATTATAGAAAGAGACCAAGTCAAGAAACAGAAAACATGCCAGCTCTGATCAACTGACAGAGGTTATGAAGCTTAGCAAAGTGGGTGGGGAGTGGAGAAAGAAAGGAGGAAAGGAAGAGAGATGGGGAGAAAAGCATGACCAATTAGTGATGGAAGGGAAAGGAGTTTCCTAAAGTCACAAAACCACTTAATGACAGGTAAGACCCAGATCTCAGTCTCAGCACCTGCACCAGGGTCCAGGAATCGTCCTAAACATGAACTCCAGGCTGGTATTAACTTCTATTAACTGCTACCAGAATGATAAAAGTCATCAGCTCTGACCACAAAACAGCTTACCACCTGCTGAATGAGACTACATGTGTCCACTTATGCCCAACTCCGATTCCAGAAAGGGTGTGCGACAGCGAAGACCATACAGTACAATTCAGGTGAGTAAAAACTTGTTAATCCAGAAGTTGTAGGGGGTGGCAGCATGCAAGACTTTACAGTGCTTTGAAAGCTGCAACAGAGTGTCATGGTTAGAAGTGCAAGCCTTTGGTCTCAGGTGACACAGGTTAAACTCCAGCACCCTACCACCTAGTTGTGGGACACTGAAAAAGCTTACCTCCGTGAGCCAGCCCTCTCATATCTAAAATGAGTGTGAAATATCTATAACAGGAGGTCACTGTAAAAATTAAATGAGTATGAAAAGTGCCTCTCATGATGCTTAGCACATACTAATGGCTACTGTCATGATTATTACCATCATCTTTACTAACAGCATAACTTAACATTTTCTATATGGAGTCAGGAAAATCAGTGACTGAGCTATATAACAAAGGTTTTTTCAGAGATTACTGAGTTTTGCAGGACCCTTTTCCCCCACCTCAAAATCATTCCAGCTATTTTCAGAATCCTGCAGTTTGCTTTAATCAGTTTCTGCCTTCTCCTATGCTACTAAATCAGTGGTTCTTAACCAGGGGGCACACCCCAGAGAGACACATATCTTCGTAGAGTAGATAGGCTCACAGCAGTGAGTATAGATCAAAGGAGGATACTTAGTATTAGAATGTAATTTCACATTTTAAGATTTAAAACCTTAATAAATATGGCAGGAAGCAAAGCTTGATCAAACCTTTGTTGATGGCATGTACAGAGAAGAAACACCAGCCTCTCTGCACATTAGTGATCCTCATGGAGGATGCGGGAGAGGGCCATTGAGCATGCACATCACCCTAAAAAGCAGTACCGGCATCTTTGAAATAGGGGATAGAGTTTTTATATTCATGGAAAGAGGACAGGACCTTAAAAGGAGGGGACAGGGAGGCAAAGTCAAAATGGTATAGATGATAGAGGCTCCATTCATCCCTCTTACGAAATCAAAGTTGTAACAGAAACACAGAGGAAACATCAAGCAAATTCGCTGGGATCTAGATGAACAGAAGCACTACAATTAGGGAGAGAAATAAGAAATCATCTTGTACCAGTAGAAAGTAGGAAGGGGCGAAGATAATAGGCTGCCTGGTCCCCAGCAGCTGAGTGGGACAAAGGCTACGGCAGTGGCAGTCGGCAGCTGAAGACGCCTCTTAAAGGGGCAACATCTGCAACCGGACTTTTGTGGAGACGGAAGTGCTCACTCTGAGCACCAGGGCCGGGTCGGCTACTCGGCGGGCAACAGGGACTTACAGGGGGACACTGAGTTGTCAGAGTGAGACCAGAGATAAGGCTTTCTCCCAGGCGTACGTGCTAGTGGAATCTGTTGTTCCTCTGTTGAGCTCTCCCCTCTCCCAGTGTACAAACTCAGTGCCGCTATGGCTGAGATGTCATCAAACTGGATAACAGGTCACTCCGTCCAGAGGATTCCCTGAAATGTTGTCTCCCCCAACTCAAGCCACATTCAGTTGTGTCTTTGGCTAGTCCTGTGCAACGTGCTGAACAAGCTCCAAGACCCACACTGGTGGCAGCTAATCTCAGGTTCTGGCATGGTTTCTTGAGGCAACTATAAGCACAGCATCTGTGGGTTGCTTGCTGAATCTTAACAGGTAGCCCCAACGGGGCACAGGCTAGGGCTAAACTTGGCCTACTGCTGAACCCCTCTGAGGACTGTGCCTCGGGACACTTACTACACAGAGCCACACTAATAAGACCAGGAGATTTAAGAGCTTTGCTTACTACATAGAAAAAGACACAGAAAGGCAGCCAAAATGGAAGAAAAGAAGCAGAAACCATATGAGAGAACAGAACAGAGATCCAGGAATAATGAAGTCAAGCAAACTAACAGATGCAGAGTTCAAAATACTGGTTATAAAGATGCTCAACTCAGGGGGAGTGTAGATGAATTCAGTGAGAATTTAAACAAAGAGATAAAAAACAAAAATGGAACTTGAAATGAATACATTATCTGAGATGAAGAGTGTATCAGGGGAAATTAACAGAGTGGATGAAGAAGAGATCAATTAACTAATATAGAGGATGGGGAAGCCAAGGTGACCCAATCAGAATGGCAAAAAAAAAAAAAAAGCCAAGAATATAATAATAATTTAAGGAGTCTTTGGGACAAAATTAAGTGTAAAACATCCATGTAATAGGGGTACCTGAAGGAAGAGTGGGAGAACAAGAAGTGGAAAAGTTATTTGAAGAAATAATGATGGAAAACTTCCTTAACCTGGTGAAATAAAGAGACATACAACCTCAGAAAGCTTGGAGAGTCCCAAACAAGATGAACCCAAACAGGCCCACACCAAAACACATTATAGTTAAGATAACAAAGATTAAATACAAAGTGATAATCTCAAAAGCAGCCAGAGAAAAGCAGTTAGTTACCTACAAGGGAGCATCCACAAGACTGTCAGCTACTTTCTCAGAAGCAACTTTGCAGGACAGGAGGGCTTGGCACAAAATATTCAAAGAAATCCTAAGATCTACAACCAAGAATACTTTATCCAGCAAAGCTATCATTTAGAGTTGAAGGACAGATAAAGAGTTTCCAAGGTAAAAATAAGCTGAAGGAATTCATCAACACCAAGCCCATATTATAGGAAATGTTGGAGGGACTTCTTTAAGAAAAAAGAAACATGTATCAAAATCATGAATAAAGAATGGTAATAACTACATATCTATCAATGACTACCTCAAATGGAAAAAAATTAAGTGCTCCAACAAAAGGATAGTGTGGCTGAATGGATAAGAAAACAAGACCCCTACACACGCTGCCTACAAGAGACTCACTTCAGATTAAGACACACGTAGACTAAAAGGAAGGGGATGGAAAAATTTATTGTCTTAATGGACCTAGAAGGTATTGTGCTGAATGTACTAAGTCAGATAGAGAAAGACAAATACCATGTGATTTCACATACATGCAGAATCTAAAAAAACAAAATAAACAACAAAAAGGGAAACAAACTCATAGATAAAGAGAATATTTTTAGGGCTACTAGACAGGAAGGGGGTTGGGGGGATAGCGAAAAAGGGCAAAGGGATTAAGAAATACAAATGGTTACAAAATAGTCAAAGATATAAAGTGTAGCATAAGGAAAATAGTCAACAATATCGTAATAAATATGTACAATGAAGAGGGGTACTAGATTTAGTGGGGTGATCACTTGAGCTCTAACCTCTATGCTGCACACCTGAAACTAATATATTATTGTATGCCAACTATAATTAAAAACAAAAACATTAAATTGTACAATGTAAATATGAGCAACTAATTGTCTATTATATTTCAATAAAGCTAGGGGGAAAAAAAGAGGCAGACAGGAGATCATTCTGAGATATGTGCCTGAGATGGTTTCTCTCCTCACATCGGTGTGCTGTGGAGTTGGAGAGAGGATAACCCACATTAGGACTGCCCATGAGGGAAAGAACTGATGTAGATGCTAAGTGAGAGCTGGGGTGAGGCTGAGCATAAAGGATATGCATATGTATGTTATATAAGAATTATCTATTTTGACCATTCATGACAAAACTCTTTATAGAGATTTTGTGGTCTAGAGCTACATATCAAACAGGTAAAATATTTTCACTTAATAATTTATAGTTATTTTTCTGCTTCTAATGTTACATGGAAATTCCTTAAGAATAAGGATCTATGTGTCTTTGCACACTCCCATGCAACAACTGTGTAATTGGAAAATGGATAAATCCCATGGTGTAGATGGGCATAAAAGATATTCTGATGAATAGATATTTGTTGGAAGGTGATGTTGTGTAGTGGTTAAAAGCACCAGCCATAGAACTATACCAAATCTCAGCTTTGACATTTACTAATTGCATGTCTTTGGTCACATTCTTGGTAACTCAGTCTCCCTATCTCTTCCTATCTCATGGATTGCAAAGACTGATGATTAAGGAGGTATTCCACACGCTGGAATCTGAAGTCCCAAAATTTGGCTCCAGCTCTCCTGCCCTAGGGCCCTTAGTGATAGCCCAAATACTGCACTGGTGGTGTTTCAACAGAAAGCAACTATTTAAGGGCTGCTTAGTCTCTCTTTCGAGAAACACAACCAGCAAATGTCTCATCTCTATTGACCAATGAGGAAACTGATAGGAAAAGGAAACAAAAGCTCTGCTTTCTCAGTGAGAGGTTCAGAGCTCCTCAGAGGATAAGATATGATATATGTTAGCTGAATGGAGAGCTGTAGTTTATGTTAAATCTTAGATGAAATTGCCAGTTTTGCCAAGGACAGAGGTTCTGACCAAGGGCCACCTAGGAACCCATTTCTGATTTCACCAAGCTGGCACTGGTACCTGCCAGTACCTCAGTATCTGCAGAATTTCTCAAGGCTGAGAAACCAATTTCTTCCACGCTTGGGTAATTCCAAGGCAACTAAATAGACTACTTCATCTGGCTGCAAATCAGCACGAGAAATTTCAGCCTGATTAGTTTGTCTGAACATATAAATGTCTGAAGGCAGGCTCTATGAATTGGGACAGACATCTCTATCCTGGCCACAGTGCACTAAGATGGCGGTGGGCTTCTTGGTGCCTCTGGTAACTGCTTGGGAGGCCTGGCTGGAGTGAAAAGGAGACTGTTTAAGATCCCATGCTCTTCTGGTGAAAAGAGCAGTTTGGGTATGAATTAATAAGAAATTCCATATAGAGAATTCCTATGTAACCTAGTGTTTTCCTTATATTATGTGATTCATTGATGCTCACATTTAGTCTAAGGACATCATTATGCCTATTTCATGAGAAAATTGAGGCTTGCAGATGTGAAGTAACTTGTATCTGACTTGAAAGCCTGGACTCTTGAACATTCAATTAATTAAACATCAAAATTTCTCCTTTTTTCTTGTTTTTTTCCCTTTTAAAAATCAACAACAAAGAAAATACTGTGCAACGCACATCAAAAACTATAAAATTTTGTATACTCTTTGTTGCAGCAATTTCATGCCTAAAAACTGATTCTAAGGAAATAATCACAGATGTCCATAGTGATTTTGCTACCAAGTTATTCAATGCACCATGGTTGATAGTGGTGAAGAGAGGAAAATAACTTAAATTCCCAACAACAAAAGATGGATTAAATGAAACCACCACTTTAATGAAACATGCAGTTAGCAAGGACAGGTATAGAAAATCACACAACATGGTAAAAGACATTCACAATACACCTTCACTTTCGAAAGAGTATATTTTAAATAACACTTCTTTTAAAAAATATATCATTTTATTGTGTTTTTGTTTATCTATGTTTACTATATGCTCCAAAATGAACACGTTTTACTCTAAAATATTTTAAGTTAGGAGAAAAAAGAACTGTAGACAAAGCTGTCCCTTCAGGAGAACCTAATACATAAAAAAGTAAAAAATTCCTTCCATTGGAAAACTACTTAAGATTCAATTTACATACAGCTTTTTACCAGAAACATACCTGTGGTCTATTAAAAAAAAAAAAAAAAAAGCCACACTGATAACATATCCAAATTTAGCCACCTAAACTTATTTACTTCTATGACTGACTAATAGGTTAGTGCTCTCAAGAACATTTTCAGATGGCATCAAGTTTCTCAGCTGCCTCAGTGCCCAAAAAGGTCTCCCAAGATGACAAAGATGTCACTTGCAGAACAATGCCAAGATCCAGTCTCTCAACACCCAGGTCTGGGCACATATTCTCCATCAGGCACACCCTAGCCTTCAGTGAGAAATCCAAAGTTCATTTCCTTTCATAGCAGCTAGCCCCAGGGGTTGGCTCTGTAATTTTTCTAAAGAAGCCAGCCTTTTTTTTGGCTTTGAGTAGAAGTAGCAGTAAGAAGAAATAAAAGAAACGTAGCCTCAAACTGAGAACCAAAGGATGAGGCTTTTCCCTAAATCCCCTTCAATAGAACACACTCCAAAAACAATGTCTAAAATCTAGTGTTTGAGCCTGTGAAAACTTACTAATAAAACTTACTACTTATTATGACTTGTTAGTATTCAATATCGAAACATCTGTCTTTCATTACTCACTTATATCTTACTGCCAAGCACCTTTCATTTTCAAATCAGAAATGGATTGAAAAGTGAAGCGAATGGAGAGGGGAACTCTAAGGAACAATTTGAGTTTCCATCTAAAGATCCCTACAGTTCCCTAAAAGAACCATATTCTTAAATGACAAAAGAAAAAAAAATGATAATATCAAACTGCCAGAAAAAGGCCATGCTGAAAAAAATATAATCATTAACTGCTGTTTATTGAACGCCATTTCACCCAAGTTATAGCCTTGCTCTCAGGCCTCGGCTGAGATAAGATGCTGGTTTTCCACCTCCATTGGAGGAGACAGAAACAGTGGCCCTTGTGCATTGTGTACAAGGCTGCTGAGCTCCCCACAGTCCTTGGCTCGTCACCAACATCAAAACTAGCCTTAGCTTTCCAGCATTTTTTATTGGCAAGATGGGAAGGAATTAAAACTACAAAATCCAGAATGACAGCAACTTTTTTAAACAACAGCTGGCAGTGGGGACTCTTCTCCCTCAAAAAAGTATGGGGATCCAAATAAGCTAAGTGGAGCAGAGCCTTCTACTGGCCTGAGAGGAGGACCACACCAGGCTTCCTGATCCAACAGATCCATGTTTGACCCCAGCACACCCCGCCCCCACTTCCTAAGCAATGTTCAGCCCCCCAGGTTCTGTTCTCTCATCTCTAACATGGATATGACTGTCCCCCCAACCTGCTCTATTTTGTTTCCCAAAGTAAGTATCAATTTCAACATCATTTATAATTTTCTTAACTATTATGTTTAAGGCTTATCATCTGCCTCCCTAAAAGAGTATAACCCACAAAAGGGGAGATTTTTGTCCAGCTTGTTTACTGCTGCATCACCAGAACAGCGCCTGGCACACAGTAGGCACTCAAATACTTGTTGAAAGAATAAAATAAGAATTCTAAAATGTTTCTCAGATGATTATAAGAATTAAATGACTTAACAATGGAAAACATTTGACGCACACAGATATTCGATAATCGTACATTTCTTCTCTCGTTTTAAACTTTCGATGTACTTTTAGGTTTATTTTCTCATTTCATGGATCTCAAAACTGGAACTTGAAAAAAATCACATGGTCCAATTCCCAGCTTTCAGACAGATATCATTTTTTGGACCCCATTTTAGAGTTGAGGCAATTAAAATCTAGAGGAAAAAATGACATTAGTTTCCTATTGCTGCTGTAACAAATTACCATAAATGTAGTGGCTTGAAACAATGCAAGTATATTATCTTATAGTTCTAGAGATCAGATGTTAGAATAAGTCTCACGGGGATAAAATTAAAGTGTTGGCAGACTGCATTCCTTCTGGAGGCCTTAGGAAAGAATTTGTTTCCTTGACTTTTCCAGCTTCTACAGGTTGCTTGCATTCCTTGGCTTGTGGCCACATCACTCTGACCTCTGCTTTCATCATCACATTATCTCTGGCTCTGACTCTCTTATAAGGATTGTGTGGGCCCACCTGAAAAATCTAGGACAACCTCTCCATCTCAAGATCCTTAACAATTATACCTGCAAAGTCTCCTTTTGCCACATAAAGTAATATCCACAGGTTTCAGGGATAAGGATGGGAACATCTTTAGAAGGTCACTACTCTGCTTGATTTTGCCCCAAATGACACAGGTAGTAAATGACAATGAGGACCTTCACCCAGGGTTTCTCCCTCCTAGCAGAATCTCTACCAACACTGAAATTACCTCTCCAATTCATAGGCACACATGCATGCAGACACATGGCAGAAGTTATAACTGCAGAATGAAAAAGAAAGCAAGGTCACCCAAAGAGTAGAAGACCTAGTCACACGGTAAGCCTGTGGATGTCTGGGACTGGAACCCAGGTTCCCTGCCTGGTCTAGCCCTCCTTCTCTGGTGTCATGTGGCCTGCTCTAATATCAACCAGAAGGAGTGTTTCTGCAGAGCACATCCTATGAGGCTTTCAGTGCCCAGGAATGCTCTACCTCATTCTCCGTCTCTTTTTGGCATTTAAAGTAGCAAGTGGCTAAGCCTTGTTTCTTTAATGATGACAGAATTCTACAATGGAAAAGAAACTACAAGAGATCAAAAAAGTCTACTCTGGTACCAGCCTGCATTGTTTGCCCACAACAGATGCCACCATCTAGTAATACATTTTATCACACACACTGTACATCTCCTCCTGCCTGCCCGTCTGTCAGAAACACCCTCTGGGCATGTGTCACAAAATGCCTTAATCATTCATGTCCTCCTGAGCACTAGACTATAAACTCCTTGAAGGCAAGAACCATGAAGACACTTTAAAGACTTTTTTTCATGAATTCTTACCTGGCACCTTCCTCACTACAAGTTCAACTGCATTCTATACAGACTGAGTCTGGAAGGCAGTCAAGGGCCCAGGATGATGGTAGGCCCTGGTGAGCTGAGTCAGGAAGCACCAGGGAAGCATTCCTGGATGCTGAGCAGCTCCTGGGGCAATCTGGAGACTGAGAACTAAGGGATGGTCCTTCCTAGGCCTTGGGGATCTCCACTGTGACCTGGAGCTTCAGAGACAGCTCTGTGTGGGTGAGGGGTCTAGGAATGGGATGGGAGGGGATATGCCATTTTTTTTACTCCTTGGTGTTTATCCATTTCTTCCAAATCTAAGTATTCTTAGTATCTGCCTCAACTCCCTCCAAACACCCCCAATGATGTCCTCTCATGATTGCAACCTCTGCCTTCATCAGTGGGAAACAGCATACTAAGGAGGAACTGGCCCTCACAACATAACTGCTAACTCAAAGAAGAACTAAGACTGAGAAGGTTAAACTCTCTCCTACTAAACACCTGTGTATCATAACCGTCTTGAACTAATAAACCATTTTAATGGTTAAAAAATTAGCTTCACTAAAAGAGGCGTCCAGTGGACAGACAACAACGGCAAAAATACAAATTGAAACCTGAGGAAAGAAACTGATAGAAAAGCAATGATAGGTCATGAAAGCTGCAAGGGAGAAAACTGTCAGCTCACAACTCTACATCAACCAGTGAATTCAAGAAGATCTCATTTTCCTATCTAGGTGATTGGGGTGGGGTGGGGGTGAACAACAGGAGAACAATCTCAAAGTCCCAAGGGACTTTGTGCTCTGATCAGAACTCTTTACAACTTGGCCAAGGGGAAGAAAAAGAGGCTCCCCAGTGCCCATAACTGTGCCTGCCGCATATATACAAGTTTATGAAACTACACTACCTTGTGAGAAATGAAGGATTCAAGGAGACTGTGGTTCTTTTCTGCATGCAAAGAGTGGTGTCAACTGGCCTTCCTTTTGCTCCATAAAAACACTTCTTTCTGCCTCAAAGTCTTTGTATCGTCCTTGTGCTTTGAAAACAGAGCCCCATGATGCAGCCTTCCCTGACCATCCTATCAGCTACTATCGCATCACCTCACTTCATTTCCTTCATAAAGTGGCTGCTCTCAAGTTACCATCTGTTTACTTGTTTACCGCCTGTTCCCTCACTAGAATGCAAGCTCCATGTGGAGGCTGTTCACCAAATATCCCCAGTACCAAGAACAGTAAGTGTTCAATGAACGTTTGTTGAAGTGATTGAATTAACTAATGGGAAAACATGGCCTGAGGAACATAGGTTCTAACTTCCCATCTTGACTTGAGTTTCAGTAAGCCAAGAGCATTTGAGTGACTATGTCCCCAGCCTCAAGTAAGGCTTGAGAAAGTTATCTTTCATTTCAGATACTTTAAAATTAGGTCATTTCAAATGCTTTAAAGTAAAACACTCTCCCTCACGTACTCCTGAGTCAGACTTCGCAAGACTTAATACGCTTGGTTGCTGACAAGAATTTCTGTTCTTCCTTCTTCTAAGATTCCACCTTACTCACATCTTTCTTTTTTTACACCTTCTAAGAAAAGCAGCAGTTCCCTGAAGAACGAATTCTAACATCATCATTTCTGACTGAAGTTCTTGCAAAGCTGGCTAGCATTGCAGCCATCTCTGCTGGTGGCCCATGTGCGTAGGCAGGACACAAGGCCCTTCTCAGGCCAGGGGTAGACAAGGCACTGCCTTCTGCCCACCTGCTGGTTAGGGGGGTGGAGGGAGGGGAGATCAGCCTTAGAAGGAAAAAATTCCAGCTCCCTGGGTGGCCTTGGAATACCAACTTTCTCATACTTCAAGGGTAAAGAATAGCCAGCCTCCTTTTCCTCCCTTTTTCCTTACCTGCTCATGACTTCTGTACAGAGCTACAATCAACAACATTCTCATCATCAAATGCACAAGTGCCTCTGGGAGTACAATGAGCTCACTGGCCTTGAGTGCATTCCTTTCAAACTGTTTACCATTTACATTTTGCCATGGGAGAAAAGTAAGAGGCATTTGCTATCTCTTAAGTCCAGTTATGCTATATTCCTTTGACTTACGGGCCTTATCCATAAAATAATTAGGCAGGTGCTTTTGTTAAAATACAAGTAACTTCTATCCTCCTACGGCTGAGTTCAATCTCCTTAAGTTCATGAGAGATCTAAGATGACATTATGTAAATCACGTCCCTCTGTTCCTCAAAACCTTCAAATGGCCCCATGCCTACTTCAGAATAAAATCCAAAGCCCTTACTGGGGCTGAGAAGGCCCTGTACAATCTGGGCTCCCATAGTTCCCTGTCCCAGCTCCTTCTGCTCTCCCTACCTCACTCCACTGTTATCAAATGCAAGACAGCATATACACTCCCATCTCCTTGGTGCCTTGGCACCTACTGTCCCTTCTGCCTCAAATATTCTTTCCATGGCAATCTGTAAGGCTTGCTCACTTCACTTTGTTCAGGTACTGCTCATATATCACCTCATCGAAGAAGCCTTTCCTGGCCACCCAAAATGTACAATGGTATTGCCCTTCCCCTCTTCTCATCCCCTCACTGTGTGTCTCCCCTGCCAGACTGTAAGCTCCATCTATGGGGGGGAGGGGGGCTTGTCCCATCAGAATGCAGCTCCACAAGAACGGAAACCCTGACTATTTCGTTTGTTGCTGCTCTTTAGTGCCCAGACAAGTGCTTGACTGTCACATAGTAGGTAGGTGCTCAGGACCTCCTGCTGAAATGCTGAATGAATGAGAGCAATGACGCCTTAGTGCAGACAAGACCTAGTGTTCCTGAAAAGGCAAGGAAAGGAAAGAGGGAGGAAGACAAGGCCCTGTTACCCAGTTTTGCCAAAATTTGGGAACCAAATATGCTGAGTGACATGGTATTTAACAAGCATCACAGGGTATACCCAATATCCAAGTATTAATTAGCTAACACCAAAACTAGGTTGACTGGTTATTTCCTTCAGTCAGCAAGCTTTTCCTGAATGCCTAGGAAGAACCGAGTCCTTTGTGTGATTTGTATAGTCCCTAGAAAAGAGAAAACATTGTTCCTGCCTTCAGTCATTTATAATTTTAGAATTAGAAAGCAAAGATATCAGGGTTAACCAACATAGCACCAAGTGGACAGAACAACACATAGAGGTTGGCACAGTCAGCGGACACATACTGTGGGACATTTGTGAAGCTGGTATTAAAGGGGGTGGTGGGCACAATGTTGGATTTAAGGAAAGATACGGAGAGTATTCTAACAGAATGAGAGGAGGAAATACATGAAGAGCCACTTGTTTTGTGAGAGAGGGAGAGAAGACGATGGCACAATGATCCCAAGAAGGGCGGACCTAGGGACATGGGGAGTAAGAAGCTATCATACAAGTGGAAAGGATTTTACATTTGAGACTCAGAAGTCTTGGTTCTCTGCCCTCTCAAAATGTTTATTTCAATCTACAAATGTTTGCTGAAAGCCTACATGCAAGAGAAGCAATCAAAGCACAAGGTGGTAGAGCCTTATATTCCCCAAAGCAGTAGAAAACAGCTCACAATAACAGCTGCCAACACCTCCTGGATGTTGACCCATGCCCTGGACCCCATTCATGCTCCACACCTGTATCAGCTCATCAAATACTCTCAACAATGCTAGGAGGTAGGTACTATCATTATTTTCTAGATGAGAAAACTGAGGCTCTGAGCTGTTATCTGGCCAAGGTCATCTAGTTTTAAGTAGTGAGGATTTAACTCAAGCAGCTCAATCCAAAGCTCACACCCTTGACTATTACTCTGTACCACATCACCAGACAACAGGGAAAATATCTCTGAGGACCACAGTGATTTAGGGAAGCAAAAAATCAGGACTCTCAGCTGATGAAAGATCTTTGAGCTGCTTCTGAGTGTAAGAGAGAGTATTTGGATGCCACAGTAATCATAATAGTGTTTCTGGGACATTTCAGGGCATAAAGGAACAGGAAGTCTGAAGTTAGCACAGCCCTGTGAAGTCTGGGCCGGGTCTTGAACGGATAAGCAAAGACCAGTGATGATCACAAGTTATGAACAGAGCAGGACATGGTGCCAACAGAGCACCCAGCAGGAGAGAAAATGGCCTCAACCAGGCCTCTGGAGAAAGTCCTCCAGGATGCAAATGAGGGTATGGACCCAAAGAAGAAGCAGACGAAGGGAGGGGAGAGAGCCATCCAGGGAGACAGCACAGTCTGGAAAGAGGCTCTGAGGTGGGAAGGAGTTCAACTGAGGAACAGAAAAGGCCACTAAAGCCAAACAGTCACAAAGCAGGGGACGGTGGCTAGGCAGCCAGGGATGGAAGACCTGACTGGATTCATCCAGGGCTGGGAATTTCTGGGGAAGATGCAATGAAAAGGACAAACAGGGAGAAAGTTTATGGCACTGACTTGAAAGGTCTGGAATCTAGGCTGGACAAAAAGGAAAGCAAAGGTATGCAATGATTATAGGGGAAGAATAAGGGGTCTCTGGACAGTGCTGAGTAGGCGAGCAGGAAAGAGGGGGCCAGGGCCAGGAGAGGGTGCTGAGACAGAAGCTTAGGATCTGCAACATGACCCATGACTACAAGGTCCAAGGTACAAGACTAGAAGTAGTGACTGAGGGGAGAAGAAGTGCCTTGAAACAAGAGGCCAGAGTGTTGCATGGAACATTGTCATGATTTAGCCCAAACAAGTAGAGAGGATGATTACAAACTAGTTACCAGGGTCATCGGTGAACCAGACAACTATCTGGGCAGTGGGCAGATCAAAGTGACCCTGAATGAGAAGAAGAGAGCTGGCTAATGTGACCCAGCTAGGGCAGGACTGACCTTGATCCTCAACCCTTCTGCACTCACATCCCTGTGCTACCTTACAGCTGCATTCCACCCACAATGCTACAGAAACAGTCACACATTTAAGGCGACTTCATTCTCACAGAATACATACACGCAGTTTGTCATCCTGGTGAAATGCACACTTCAGCAGCCCAGTTTCTCCTGCACCATCTTTAAATGCACATTTTTGCACCCACTTGGAAGTGCGTATGTTCTCGCCCCAACTCCCATGCATTGTCTTTCAAATATCATTCCTCCTTTCTTAATCTTTTAGTTATAAATTAGACTAATGAAGGGCCTCATAAACAACATAAATAATAAAATACGAGACATGGAGTTCATTTGATAAAATATTCATTAAAGGTTTAATTAAGTTGAAAAAAAGACACTGATTTCTGCATTAGGGAAAACCCCACAGATCTGAAGAATGAAAGAATCACACATCTGTCACCATTCGGCAGCTTTAGTAATTATAGCAGTGGCACTGTGTGAAATGGAAATGTACATGGAGTGGCTAAGAAATTAAAGGTGCTCTCCAAAAATGTGAATATGCCAGAATGTTAATCGAGACCTTTTCTCTCATGTTTTACTAGAAGCAATCTTGACTTTTTCCACAAAGGAGACCAGAATCTGCTACAGTTTGATGTAGGGACTATATATTATATTATATACATTTAACTATATATAGATAGATGGATCCACTCAATAAATCACGAGTAACTTAAAACTTCCCTTTTTTACAATGATTTCTGAGAAGCTTTAAAATGAAATTAAGGTTAGAAAATATCTAGTTAAAACCTCATAACTCAAAAAGTAAAAGGTAAAAATGAGCTGGCCGGGTGTGTGGCGCCGGTCCTCATGTGGGCCTCTGCCTGCTCTTGGGTAATTTTGGCTCAACTGGCTGACCTCTGTGTCCCCTCTTGGCTAGAGTTCTCTGACTCTGCCAAAGAGACGGCAGAACACTGAGCAAGGGCACAAAGCCGTTAGTCATCTCCATTAATTCAATTATTGTCATAACCTCTGCGAAATCCTGCTCTATCCCCCAAGCAGAAGGAGCATCTCCCTTCTCTAAACTCCCCCACCTCATACAGTACTCAAATAAAGCAGAGCTCATCCTCCACTGCAATTATGTGTGTAATATCTACCCAGCTATTAGGTTACCAGCCCCAGGGTATCAGCAGGGAGGGTCTGAGTCATGTTTGAGTCCCCATGGCAAGGAAAAAGGCAACAGAGGGTGCTCAGCCAGCACTGATGAGCAAGTCAGTGAGAGAGAGCTTCTCTCCAGAGTCTTCAGAGAACTCAAAGGGACTGTCCTTGGAAACCTAGGAAGGGCCACCCTTAGGTGGGAGAGACCATGAAGCTCTTGCCCCAGCAAGTCCAGAGTTCTTTTTGGCATGAAACAATCAGTTGCCTCAATAACAACAAAAAGTCATAAAATTGTGTGTGCTCTATAATCAAAGAAGCCAAAGAATTAATCCAAGGAATTTATCCAAATTTGAAAATACTATGAATGTAATTCACAAATATTTCTAACTGTGCAGTATACCACAAGGATCTAATTAAGTAAACTTAGGTAGAATAATTTGGTAGAATATACGCTGCCATAAAAAGTGTCACCACAGGTATTCCGGTCAAGATGATAGAGTAGGAAAATGCTGTGCTGGCCTCTTCCCATGACCACATCAAAATTACAACTAAACTACAGAACAATCATCACTGAGACTCAGCTGAAGTCCATCTAAACAGAAGTCCTACAGCTAAGGATATACTGAAGAAGTCACACTGAGACTGTTTCATTGAGCTATAATTGAGAAATAAAATGTTAAAAGAAATCAAAAAAGATATCACCATAGAAGCCATATACTGGCATTCCTTTAGCCTACCACTAGGTATTAAATTAACAGTCACCTATAATACTAAGTTCATTTGCTGGATTTTCCTTTTGCATTACAGGGTCTTTCCTGGGACATGACGAATAGCCTTTATTAAACTAATAGACCTTATTCAATAAATATTAATTAAATGGCCTTTATTAAACTCTAAACATGGTACTAACTCCCTCAAAGTTCTGGTTCCTAATCCAGGCCTTGAGTCAAATATCCTCTCAAGAAGTGTATTAAAGATGACAGAACATGGAATTTGAAGGCATGATGCATGCCCACTATGTCAATGACTCGCTCTGTGTCTGTGGATCCAAAATTCACACCACTAGCTTAGTTCTCTTCTCTCTCCAGAACTTCAGCCCACTCGTTGATGTTCCTACCGATGTCTCTTCAATATCTTACGGGCATCTCACACTCAGTACGGCCCAGACTGAGTCCAAGGCCCTGCCCTCCTCCCCAAAACTTGCTCTTTCCTCAGGACCCCCTAACTCAGAATTCTTATTTTTGCAGCTCTCTACAAAAACATAAAGAATTATTATCGCTATTGGTTTTTATAATACTAACAGCCTCTGGTCCTTGTAAATATTTTTTTGTGGACCACGGTGACTTCAAAAAAATGAAGGTGGATTAATTTTGCTTTGGTATATTTAATGACACCATTCTTATAATTGGAGATACAGTAGGGTGTCACAAAAACTGCATGAGGAATCATTGCCTCAGAGAGAGTCAAGAAAACCAAGACAGTACACAAAGAATCCACTGATAAACATACAGAATATGACTCCTTGAGATGAGGCGATGTCTTGTCTTCCAAGAGGCAAGAAAGTCACTGGGAAGACCCCCTTCTCTCTTTCCGCTGCATTAATTCCTCTGGCTGATGCACTTGCCATGAAGTTGTCCCTAGTATATCAGGAACCAAGCCCTTTCCCTCATCTCAACAAGGGGCCTGCTATGTGACAAAGATATTCAGGAGAGTTCACCTCCCAAGATCCTACACACAGTTTGGGGATTACTTTGTTCCTGAACCACAGTTAGAACTACTTAAACCAAATGAGGAAGGGAACAAAGAATCTAGAAAGAAGTGGAAGCTCTCACTGGTGAGCCAGTACCAAATGTTTTCATCTAGTTTCCTTCAGTTTCCTCTTCTGTGGAGCAAGGATAACACAGCCTACCAAGCCTCCCTCCCTGGGCAGTTGTCAAGGTCAAATAGAAAGATGTAAAACACTTTGTAAAAGATAAAGCCCCTCACGCTTGCACTAGATAGCTGCCATCCTCTCCCAGGGGTCCTCTCCCAGGCAGGGAGCAAACATTAGCAAGCTGGGCCTAAAAGGCATTATGCTGAGGCTCAGCCCCCAGGCCTGGTGGGAAATGGAGCTCCCCCAAAGTCTTCACTCTCTCTTCTGCTAGAATCAGGTGTTCAATTCATGTGACACCAATAAAAGCTTGTTTGGGAGGTGGAATCACAAAGCAGGCTTTGATAAGGCTGAGATGAAAATAGGTCAACCTGCTTTAAGATCAAACCTGGCCCCAACCCAGAGTGTGACTTTTTTTTTAAGACAAATTCTTTTTAAGACAATGACAATTCTTCTGGCATTAGGACTAAGTGGGCCAGTCGCATCTGCTAAGAAGCAAATCTGTGCTATACACTGTTGATGGATATCCCAGCCCGACTCCCAGAAGCCTGGCTCCCCAAGTGAAAATTCACCTCCAATGACAGGCAAGGAAGAAACGCTGCCTGAGAGGCCTTTCTGGGCGGGCAGGCTGCCGTGCTCACCAGAGTCAGCAGCCCTGTGTTTCTATTAATTAAACTTAATTTATGAAGCAAGCATTTAAGCAGAAGTCTAAGGTGTGATTAGACAAAGGTATATGAAGATGGCAGCTCTGACCCACATTAAAAATGAATTACGTGGCTTAAATAGACACATCCCTATCTTTGAAAAAAACAGAAAAAGGAAAAAAGTAAAAGCATAAAAAAGGCAGGAATTAAACCTTTCATTCTTCAGGAAAGCCTCAAGCACAGATACACTTTGGGGATCTTTACCTATTGAAATATTATATTTTTTCCCCAAGTCTCTCCCACCATTCTGGATTTCCAAACCAGAACTAAGAGCCTCTCACAGAGACATCTATGCAACATGACAAGCAGGAAGGCAGGCATGTTTTGCAGAGACATTCTTTTAAGCCTTTCATTTAGCAAATGCACCAGAACTACAGTTCCAGCAATCCGCTGACCAACATATCTTTCAGTCTTCCAAGAATATCTAAGAAGAGATCATCTCTGATCTTCAGGGAGCTCACAGTTACCCTGGGGAACAAAATCCCAAACACAATTTAAACAATGAGAAAGCAATCAAAGATGAGCTACCTGAGAGCTGGGACTGAGTCTTCTGTCTGCATTCCTTTCTTAGGGGCTATAAGTGCTGGTGGTGAAGGAAGAAAAGGAGGGAGGAATGGATGGGTGGATGGGTAGATGGGTGGATGGGTAGATGGGTGGATGGGTGGATGGGTGGACAAGTGGATGGGTAGGTGAATGGGTGGATGGATGGGTGGATGGATGGATGGATGGATGGATGGATGGATGGATGGATGGATGGATGGATGGGCGGGCAGGTGGGTGAGTGGACGGATGGGCAGATGGACGAACAGAGAGGCAGATAGTGGACAGAATTAAGGGGCTATAAATGTATTAGGATGTTAAAGATAGGAAGAAGTGGTAAGGATTCTGGAAGTTTGGGATAACAGAAAACAGGGGCATCTCTGAATAACCAAGAGCATCAATCTAACCACCTCCCCACCCCTCATCAGCACAGGTTTCAAAATTTCTTAGGAAACTTGAATTACAGAAAACTTCCTGAAGGTAGGATCTATGTGTATCTGTTCACTGTCTCCCTCTCGGCACATGTTAGACAACCAGTGAACTGTTGGAATGAGATAGAGGAGAGGGTGTATGACAGTATGAGGTTCCAGATCCCGCCTGGATTAGGACTTGACCGACTTGGCTTGTCACCTTAATACACAACACATCACAGTTGCTATCTTTCTAAGCAAGGCCGAAGCCCATAACAGTGGAAAATAAATGCTCTCTTTGTGCTTTTCTAAAAAGGGGAAAAAAATGACTTTGAAAAACTCTGAAGAGGCCCACTCTTCTCCCTTAATCTCACCCACTGTACTCTAAAGCAGTCTAAGTCAGATGGAAAAAGCAAATGACCCTGCTAATCCTGCTCATTTCAGCTCCCTGATAGGCCACAAGTTGCAAACCTACTTTACAGAATGCCAAGGCAGCTGCCAGCGGCCCCACCCTCTGCTGGGCACCTCATGTCTACCTGGCAGAGCTCCTGATTAAAAGCAGTGCAGTCACCAAGCAGAAGGCCCTGAGGAGAGCCCCAACTGGGGGATATGCAGCCACAGGAGTTCTTATACTGCCTAAGACAAGCACGGGCTGCTGCTGACACAAGCTGCTCTCAAATCAAGGAAGAGTGAGATGAGGTTCCCAAGCATCCAAGCATTCCTACCCCACTGCTAGGTAACAGGTAGAGAGGCACGTTTAGGTCCAGGCTTATACCTGGAGATCATGAGACATAAGAGTCCTTTTGAGAGAAGATGGCTCAGACTGCATTTGGCAGGCACTGGACAGACAGCCCCAGCCCTCGGCTTGCTGGCAGGATGTGCCAAAGCCTGTCCCTGTGCTGAGTCAGGAGGGACCAGGCAGGGAGCCTAGCACTGGAAAGGTCTGCTCACTACAAGGCCAGCCTCAGGATCCTAGAACTGGCCAATCAGTCTAAAAAGTCCCCTCCATCACAGGTCAATGTACACGTAGACTGATATATACATGAAAGCTATTTTATTCCCTGAACATTACAAATAACCATGCGTCCAAGGCCAAGTTCTGGGAAGGGTAGTAGGGGTGGGAGATGACAAAGAAAAGAACAAGACACAGTCCTGTGCATCAGGGACTCAGTCTAAGATTAGTGAACTGTGCCTGAGAAGAGTGAAGGCTTTCGAACTGAATGAAACTCCCCAATAAACTTTACATGAATTGCGAGTTTTATAAATAAGTTGTTAAAGTTCACATGCCGACCTTCTTCCTCCTAGATGATAAGGTGCATATTTTTTCAAGGGTAATGGAGACCTCTGAAAATTGGAGGGGGAAAAGTACACACAGATACAAAATCATGAGCACAATTTCAGGTAGTTCCCACATAACCTAAAATGCACAGGAAGGCTCCAAAGCCATCCATGGACCCGGGTCAGGAGCTCAGTCTCAAAGAAAAGCTGGCTGCACCAACTTGCCAGACTATGTGCACCGACAGCACTGGAGCAGGACAGGGGTGGTGGAGGTGAGGTGCGCCCCAAGTCACGGTCCACGAAAGGAAGACTAGACTTGCTACTTCTGAGTCCCAGATCCCAGGATCCCTGAAGTTCCCTCTTAGCTGCCCACCTAAGGATTCGCCCCTGATTCTTCTGATCTCACTCTCTTCTCTGCCTGGAATGCTTTTCCCTGCAACCTCCAAGTGTTCAAACCCTGATCATCCTCTCCAAGTCAAGCCCTTTAAAAGCCTCGCATTCTAGTCTCCCTACCCCTGGTAACCGTGAGGACAGGCTCCTGCCACTGGATATCCAGAGCACTTTCTCTGCCCCTCTCTTGGGTCCCAGCTGCTTTGTAAACTGAGCTCTCATTTTCCTATATACATGTCACCTCTCTCTTCAAACTCAGATCCTTTAAGGCAGGGGTTCGCAGATGCTGAATCTTCCAGTACAGCCTCACGGAGGAAATTAAATGTGAAATGTTTCATGTGATGAAGAAAGACTAAGTAAGACAGCCACAGAAAGGAAGGAGGCGGAGCTACACATTTGTGAGAGAGTAAAGGACCACCTACAGAAAAGGGGACCCCTTTCCACTGTACCTGAAAGGCAGGGCAAGGAAAGAGAAATGTTAGGATATTTAAATGAAAAACACAGGAGAACATGTTCCCACCAAGACTAGAATGTTAAGTCAACCGTGTGGAGTCTGTGTACAAATGATAACCAGGAGGGAGCCCCCAGATGTTGACTGATATAAAAATCAGCATAATGTTGTGAGAACAGTCCAAAAGCTCGAGTAGAGACAGCTGCTTCAAGATACCCAGATGCTATTCTGAGACAGAGCAGTACCCACAAACCTAGAGATGTAGGCAAAATTAAACAAGTACTGGTTTATCTGCTAACAGTGCCAACCTAATGGACCTCCTGGCTTCTGCACTTTAACTCATTAGCAAAGAGAGGAAATGAGCAGGCAAGTTTTGAGTTCCAGCTCTGCTATCATCCAGTTCTAGAGCCCTGGGCCTTAGTTTCCCTGTATTTAAAATGAGAGTATTAAATTATAGCTCAGAATCTTTCCCAGCCCTGAAGTTCTAGAAATCTGTTAGCTATTGAGCAAATGTCTACTCTCACACCAGACTAGGTTTGCACAAGTTACAGAAGAAATGGTAAGACAAGGCTCTTCTCCTGGAATTAGCTATTGCCATGAACTGTGTCCTCCAAAAATTCTTATGTTTAAACTTAATCTCCAATCTGATGGTATTTGGTGGTGGGGACTTTAGGGGGTAAATAAGTCATGAAGGTGAAGCCCTCATGAATGGGATCAGTGCTCATATAAGAGACAAAGAGATGCTCTCTCCTCCACAGGAGAATACATCAAGAAGGTGTCCACCTACCAACCAGGAAGTTGGCTCTTGCCAGACACCAAATCTGCTTGAATGTCCCAGACTCCAGAAATGGGAGAAACAAATGTTGTTTAAGCCACCCTGGCGATGGTATTTGTTGTAGCAACCCAAGCTGACTAGCATAGCCTTTTACTTCAGAAAATGAGATACAAAAATAACTATTAGATGACTGAAATCATATTTGTGTGTGTATGTGTGTGTGTGTATGTGTGTGATATGTGTATGCACCTGCCTAGGAAAGGTTCAAATAATATTCCACAATTAATAGTCATTATCTCTCAGCTACCTGTTATGGGTAATTATTGGTTTCATATTTACACTTTTCTGTGATGTCCAAATTTTCTACACTAACAGTGTATCTGATTTCTCTAGCTAAAATAAAGTCACCAGTTCAGGGAGACTGGAAAGGAGGTATACACACATTGGCCACGCATCCTATGTAATGGGATTCTATCATGTTTTGGTAACAAGTCCTCTCATGGTACAAGCTGTAACTTTTCCCAACATTTCACATTCCTTCTTTCTTCTGAGTTGCATAAATAGTCCTCGAATAAGCAGGGCAGCAACTGGTAAACCCCATATTATAAGGCAGGATTCTGACAGGCCCTGACAGATACCAGCCTACTTAATCAAGGTCTCAAGACTGGTTGTTGGCCAAACCTGGACTGGAATCCAGATCTCCTAACTCCTAGTCAGCGCACTTTCCTTTACCTACTGCCACTTACTTCATGCTGTGGATACCAAGTGACTACTATTTGTCAATCACTGTGTTGAGCACTGGAGAGGAGACAGGGGAAGAAGGAAGAGGTGAAAGTAAGCTCTTGAGGGCTAAAGGAACTTGGAGACACTCACATGAACTCTTTTAGATATGAGTTTCTACTATAATGTAAGAAACATAGGTGTATTCCCATTCATTTATTCATTCACTCAAATACTTAATAAGTACCTGCTATGTGCCAAACCCTGCATTAGGCACTGGGGAATAAATATTGAGCAAAATAGAAATGGTTTCTACCTTCACAGCTCTTGGTGCCAAAAGAGGCCAAGTGAGATTATGAGGATGTTTTAGCACTCCCTGCACCTAGAAGTCACAATTCACACTCTCCAGATGGTGAATATCTCTTTCTTTAGACAAGTGAAGCAGGATTAATTCAACTGCACTTTTAGTTATTCATTCAACAAGTACCAACTGTGCACAGAGCAAGATACTTAGTGCCATAGGAGACACCAAGGAACTGGCCAAGTGTCTTCAAGCACTTTCTCTATTCCTGTTCCAGGCATTGTCAGATGCTCGGGAAAAAAAAAAAAAAAAAACAGTGCTGAGCGTCATCTGAGCAGTACTCACCATCAAGGTAACAATACCTGTACACCAATAGTGCAGGAGTAACAAGATGAAATCAAATATAATTGTCAAGGGCAAACAAACTATTTTTCACTTCTCTAACTTTATGTGTTCCCATTTATGACATATGTATTCCTCCACAAGGCCCTTAAAAAGAAGCAAGTATAATTTCCATTTTCAGAGCACATATGGATGGTACTAAGTTACTCCTTTTACAGAAAAAATGAATGAGTCAGAGAAGGGCATTTTGAATGACTAGGTTCAGGGCAACACTGCAAGGGCAAGAAGAGCTGCAGTGGTATAGGTACCCACTTGAAGCCCAATTTTGATAAACACAAGAAAAAGCATACAATCTGTCTACATAACTGGAGTTAAGCCTCACCCTAGTTCCT
Organism: Eidolon dupreanum; assembly: GCA_028627145.1. Taxonomy (NCBI): domain Eukaryota; kingdom Metazoa; phylum Chordata; class Mammalia; order Chiroptera; family Pteropodidae; genus Eidolon; species Eidolon dupreanum. Next base: position 48,530,065 of record CM053507.1, on the reverse strand, counting down.
TCTAGCCCTGAGCTGCTTCCTCAATTTCAAGCACAGCATCTGGACCTGGACGGCTCTGCCCTGACCTTGTGTCCTTGCAACAAAAGTGCTTTGTCGATGTCTGCGCCAAACAGGAAACACAGCACAGTATTAAAAACAACACACCCTTCTCACCCCCCTGCTCAGAGCCCTCCTTGTTGGGATGTGACTTGTCAGCCGCTGGTCAAGACCCTAAGTTAAGTTCAGGGTAACTTTTACTTACTTGAAGAGTCTTTTTGAAAATCACTAGGTAAATACACAGCTGTGTTCATTTCTGTTAACTGAATAAGGGGAAATAAATTTCCTCATGAATCTTTGTAAGAGATGAAATAACCACTTCTGAAACTTCAGAAAGAATACCATTTCCTAAATGAGATAAAGTTTTTTAGTTCAGATGTCATGTATTAGGCATCTTTAACTAGGGTATTTTACAATAACAAGGTCTTTTAAGTAAAAGAAACCAAAACAGGAAACTACTTAGGAAGATGTTTTAAAATTAAATAAGAAGAAATATGATTATGATTAACTGAAATTAAAGTTGTGATTTACTGTTTTTAACATGATTGCTTGGTCCATCTGTTTGATTCCAGAATGCCTCAGAATGTCTTTTCTGGCTATTTTACATTTGTTAAATGAGCCTGCCAATGTCAGCTTTCCCTTCCTATTGAGAGTAAAAATATTAAGACAGTCTTCTAAATTTCGGTTTGTAAAACCAGCCTTATCCTCTGGAAGTCCCCTAGCTCATAGGACAACACTGAACAGAAGTCTCTGAGTTCAGAGCTAAAGCCAACTCTGCTCTTCCCTCCCCCAGCCCTTCATATTCAGTCTGTTGCTCAGGCCTGGCCTCAGGGGTCAGATGTACCCACCTCCATCCTCAGTGTACCTGTCCTTAACTAGGTTCTTAACACTTCTTCCTCAAAACTAGGCAAACAGCATTCCAACTACTGTCCCACCTCTTCTTCACTCCAGCTAGGCACATCCTAAAGCGCAGTTCAGACTGATATGTCACCCCCATAAAAACTATGTAATTGCAGGGCCCAGCACAAAATGAAAATGCAGGGCCTTTTGTTTAAATAATTTCAAGATGACAAGAGTAGAGTATTAAGCCAAGCGAGAGGTCCTTCTGAGCATGGGGCTCAGGTCACACACTCATGAAGCCTGCCCTGGAGAACTAATGTCTAAAAAAGCACAGCCAAACTTTTGAATCAGGTCCTATACCACCTGACTCCATCTTCTCTTCTTCTGGTGATCCTCAGGCTCCAGAAACACAAAGCTGCTCATCATTTCAGAGTTATCTTTCACCATTCCATCTCTCGGCCCTGGTTCATACCTGTCACCACCAAGAATGAGTGTTGGCGGTTCCCTCCTCCATGCCCTCACCAGGCTCTGTACAGACTTCTGTTTGGGCACCTGTGACTCTTTGTGGTGCTCTTTCTACTAGGGCACAGAACTGTTATTTGTCTTCGAATGCTTAGTACCACACACGGAGCTTGGAATAAAGTGAGCCCCAAGAATGAATGAATCGGCTCCCTCTACCTCACCTCTCCTTCCTGCTACCCCACCTTATCCCCTATATCCTGTACTTATGAAAACACATCTCGCCTTTAAGACTCAGCTCAGATACCACTTCCCCATCAGGCCCTCCTGTATTCTCCCAGCTGGATGGGCTCCTGCTCTATTCTGTGCTCCCTATAGCTTTGCTCTTCCCCGACAGCACTTTCCCATAGTTTACTTTATACCACAGTATCTATACACTTGATCTACTACCTACACCAATCAGACACCTATCAGGCTCTAGTTGGCAGGAAATTTGTGTGTCTCATGGGAAACTTCCCTCTTAGCAATCAGAACTTATCAAAGCTGATGGTTCTTGTCCCATTTTTGCTCTATTTATTCTCCTGGATGTCTTCGTTTCAGGCCAGATGTAATACCCATGGATGGATATGCTACTGTCTTTCAGTTGGAAAATGTTTCCATCACAGTGGCCCATGAAGAAGTTGGACGATGCCACTGACATTGGTTACATTATGAAAATAAGGGGCCAGTGATTTGACTTACAGGTTAGTTTGCTTTCTTAAAACAAAATGGTGACCACTGATGAACATTTTCTGGTGAGTGTATCCTTTTAAATTTTAAATGGATCTTAATAAAATTTGGTCTGCGGATGTGATGATTCTTAGTGAAATTTAGTGTGCAGAAATGATGAAAGCCATTATATTCAAAGAATCATTGCTTTCTGTAATGATTTCCTGTAAGAACATAAGAATCTCTTTCCTCCATCAGACTAATGGTTTTTCCAGTACAGCTTCTTGACACTGAGAGTGGAATTAAGAGAGTCACTGTGGGAGGACCTGGTGACTCTTCTTGCCCCCATCTTAAAAATTTAGGGATATGGTTCAAATATGGACAATTTCCCTTAATAAGCTCTTCTGGAGCCATTATTCATATTATTCTTGAATTTGTCTCAACTGCTTTTGCAGCAGTTTTTATTTTTGGCCTTTACCATCTGGTGGAACATGGCAGCCAATCTGAGCAGCAGCTAATCGGAATTTACCCATGTCACCAAGAATTATGGTCCTTTTTCCATTCAGTTTCCTACTTACTCATTTGATTCACTAAGTAGAATTGTTAACCTGTGTGTCTGAGACCTTTGTGAGGGTGTGTTACTTTGAACCTTGTCACAGGGACAGTTTATAATGACATTCTCTCCCCTCCATTTGATGCAGGGGCTCTGAGAGCTGTAGAGCCTCTGCTTGGTAATCTCATCTTAGAATAGTGAGATGTGGGCATCAGAGAGTCCTGGGCCATCAGGGAGTTTCTGGCCCCACTGTTTCCTGGCTACGTGGTCTGGGTGCTTCACTAAATCTCCCTAAGGATGCTGTGTGGTTTGGGTACTTTACCAAGTCTCCTCATCTGTAAAGTGGGGTGATATATGTCTTGTCATAGAGTTATACTCATTCAGATTCTCTTAGTTGCAAGTGATAGAAGCCCAGTTCAACTGACTTATGCAGAATGGGGGACTTATCAATTCATGTAGCTAGGAAGCCAAGGGTGCCACTAACTTCGGGTGTCACTAGATTTTAGCTCTAACAATGTCAGTGGGGGGCTGTCTCTTTATCTCTCAGCAGTGACTGTCTCTACTTGACTTCCTCCTCAGACATGGGGGGAGGAGGCCACTGACAGCCCCAAGTCCATCTTGCCAACATGATAACCCAGCCAAGAGAGACAGCATTTTCCAATAGAAAATTAAGAGAAAGCCCATGGTGGTCTCTGGGTACTTGGCTTGGAGCACATTCTCTCCTTGTCCTTTTCATTGTGGCCAAGGGAAGAGAGTTTTCTGGCCCTGCAGTCGCTGTAGATAGAGTCACCTCTGCCCAAACCACATGAGAATGGTGCTCCCCACAGAGAAGGAGGGTCTCATCGGGAAAGTGGAGTGTCCACACAGTGTAAGCTAAAAAGAGAGGCTCCCCCAGTGGTGGGAGGACTGAAGTGATGTGGGCGGGAAACCTCATGCAATGCCTGGCAGACAAAAATCCCCTTAGGTGGAATCCATCCTCTCTTATTCTTCATTTTACTGCTGAGGGGATACAACTTCTTTATATTGGTTCCAAAGCTACTTCTTTAACATATTAAGGTGATTCTACTTTTAATACTTCTAAAAACTTAAAATTTTACTTACTCTTAACCTTAAAGTGTTTGTAAAAAGATCTGTTGGGGGAGGGGTGGCATGGTAGGTGAAATTTCAATTAATCTGCTTTTGTTATTTAGTCAAAAATTACTCATGGAGAATCTACCATATACTAGACACTCTGAAGTTCTAGGAGGCTTAAAGGAAATGAGGAAAAGCTCCTTTCTTAGGTGTATGATTGGTATAGGAAGCAGGTCAAGTGTATAGATACTGTGGTATAAGGTAAACTGTGAGAAAGTGCTGTCGGGGAAGAGGAAAGCTAAAAGGAACACAGAATAGAGCAGGAGCCCATCCAGCCAGGAGAATACAGGAGGGCTTGATGGAGAGAAGGGTACACAGAGTAGGATTCTCATTAGTTAGAATAGAAACCACATAAAATATATACCACACTTCTGAGCATCTTTGCTCTAGCTACCGAGCAACCCGAGATGGTACTCAGATTCGTCTTCTCATCCTCCCTCCTCCACAGCATAACTCAGTGCAAAGAACACCAGGCCCCAAGTCAAGAGACCTATATTGTAAGCTTGCTTTACATTCAGTTACTCACTTACCCTTGGAGTCTTCCATTTCAGAAAATACAAAGCAGATGGTGGTTATGGTTGAGCAATGATGTGAACGTATTTAATGCCACTGAACTGTGCACTTAAAAATGGTTAAAATGGTATATTTTATGTATATTTTACCACAACAAAAGTGTATAGAGTGCCTACTATATACCATCCACTGAGCATACATTATTCATGCAATTATTCATTCATTCAACAAACATTTACAGAGTGCCTATGTGCCCAGAACTATTCAAGAGACCGGGCATACAGCAGTGAAAGACCAGAAAAAAAGAACAAAAACTCATGGAGTTTTTATTCTAGCAGGGTGACAGACAATAAACAAGATAAATAAGTAAAATGTGCCATGTGATAGTGATAAGTTCAAGGGCAAAAAATTAAACAGAAGAGGGCAGTATGAAGTGTCGGGGCAGGTGCAATTTTAAACACAGAGACCAGAGATGTCTTCATCAAAAAGGTGACTTTCAGGAAATATCTTTTTTTAAAAAAAATGAGAATCAGCCTTGCAGACATCTGGGTTTAAAAAAAAAAAAAACCACCTTCTGGACAAATAGCCCCACAAGTGCAAAGGCCCCAGGGCAGAAGCAAGCCTGGCATGTCTGAGGAACAGCAAGAAACAAGAGTGGCTTGAGTAGAATGAAGGAAGGGCAGAGTAATAGGAGATGAGCTGGAGATAAAGAGGGATTCATATGGGTAAGCAAAACAATCATAGGCCCTTCCCTGACAGCAATCAGTATAGGAAATAACCAAATTAACAAATAAACAGTTATAGATAATGCTATCAAGAAAATAGGTTGGGTACAATGACAGAAAAATATGGGAGAACATTTTAGATACAGGAATTAGCTAAGGCCTCAAGGGGGTGACATTTAAGCTAAGATCTAATGGATAAAAAGGATTTTCCAGGTAGAAAGAATACATTTGAAAGCTCTGTGGCAATCAGAGCTTATTATTTTAAAGAACCCCAAAAGATGCTGATGTGGCTGAGGCATCACAGGCAAAGGAGAGAAAATACAGGGATGTGGGAGGGGAAGCAGGGGTCACGCAGAGTTTCACAGACCTTGATGTAAAGCCCAAATTTGATTAATATAAAAATGATCTATAAAAGGAAGTTATATGCTCAGATTTGTTTTTAAAAGGCCATCTAGCCACTATGTGGAGAAGAGACTGAAGGTGTAAAAGTAGATGATAGTTTAGATTAGGGAGGTGGTAGCAGAGATGAAGAGATGTAGAGGGGTTCTAAATCAATCCAGAGGCAGAGAGAACAGGATTGGTTGATGATTTGTGATGGTAGGATCAAGAAGAAGAAAGAACCCAAGAAATTCCCAGACTTGTGTAGCATCAGCACCGAGGTGGACAAAATGCCAGCTGCTGGGGCAGGGAAGGCTAGGGGTGGCCAGGCCTGGAGGGAGAGCTGGGTTCCATTTTGGATGTGTCAAGTTTGAGCCTTTGAAACATACAAGTCAAGATAACTAATAGGTCAGGGTAGATATATAAATTTAGGAGTGAACAGAAAATAGACAGCATATGAAGATGGAGAGACAGACAGAAAGAACCTTGCTGACTTCAAACAAATCAGCACATAGACTATGTAGTATTTTGCAAAAATACTACATCTGTAAAACCAGGTGATATCTAAGGCATGTGCAGGAAATTTTGTGAGTCTCAATTGCTCAGGGTGAGAAGTTCTCCACCATGTATTATTTAGAGTATTTACCAAGCAGATCAGGGACCAGTGAAGGTCTGGACTGTCCGTCAAAGCATAATAGCTGGGATTCAAGATCATTGTCATATGGGTCATGATTTTTCATAAGTAAGCTTTTGCAATGAAGCTCATCTGACACAGAGAAGCACTTAAATTGGGAGGTCCTAAAGAGACAAGGTTATTTTACCCTCATACATTGTTGGTGGGAATATAAACTGGTGCAGCCGCTATGGAAAACAGTATGAAGGTTTCTCAAAAAATTAAGAACGTACGATGTATTAATTCTACTTCTAGGCATTTATCCAAAGAAAACAAAAATACTAATTTAAAAAGATATATGCACCCCCATGTACATTAAAGCATTATTTACAATAGCCAAGATATGGAAGCAACCTAGGCGCCCATTGATAAATGAATAGATATAATGGGTAAAGATGTTACACACACACACACACACACACACACACACACACACACACAAGAATATTACTCAGCCATTAAAAAAGAATGAAATCTTGCCATTTGCAACAACATAGTTGGACATGAAGGTTATTATGCTAAGTGAAGTGGGACAGAAAGAAAGACAAATACTGTATGATTTCACTTATATGTGGAATCTAAAAATCAAAACAAAGAAAAGAGAAACAAACTCATAGATAGAACTGGTGGTTGTCAGAAGGATGGTAGAGGGAAGGGAGTAGTGAAATAGGTGAAGAGGTTTAAGGGTATAAACCTCCAGTTATAAAATAAATAAGTCACAGGGATGTAACAAACAGCATAGAGAATATAGTCAATAATATTGACTTGACTTACGGTGATCACTTTATAATATATAAAAACACAGGATCTCTGTTATATACCTAGAACTAACATAATATTGTAAGTCAATTATACTTCAATTTAAAAAAAAAAAACAAGGTTTTTTCCTGTTTAAGGTTCATGTTTAACCTAAGCACACATCTGCAGCTACAGTATCTCTGGAGAAGTGTGGCTGTCACCCTGTGACAATCACGGCCCTTCCTTTTCCAGCTCCCCCACCTCCATCTCAGCCTCTCTGCTGACAGAGGACCTCTCATGACTGTGTGCTCTTGGTCACAGACTCCCAGCTAGTACAACCAACTATTAAGAGTTTCCCAGTAAATTGCCCAAAGAGTTGAATAAGTGCATCAATATATAACAGTGATCTCCAGCCACCCCACAGCTCCTGTCCCTGCCATGTTACATAATCTATATGTTCGGTTTTCAGTGAACAGGTGATTTGTGAATGGTGCCATGTTTCACTCTGTCCTTTTCTCTCTCCCCGGAATCATCTATCACATCTTCAGAGAGAAACCCACAGCCAAAGGTTGCCCTCACGGACCCACCTCCAAAGAGTCAGACACACAGGAAATTAATGGTTCAAACACTTCCCTACAACAAACTTGGTCCAAACCTCCCTCTCCTGCCCTTCTAGCTTAAGAACCACCCACAGTATTGACATAATATCCACAAAAGATCCAAAATCACTGTGGCAAACATAGATATAAGTTAGGGATGATAAGATACATTCCCAGGGAAGCTGTAAATGATCACCAGACTTGCACTAGTTCTCCCAGAGGGTATGGACTGACCTGAGAATCATCTACTTGTCCCTGGACCATCCTCATAAACTGCATCACAAGACACAATCTAATTCATCTTTCAATGCCTAGCTCCAGTCTCACTTTTTTCAAGATGCCTTCTCTGACCATTTTTAGCATTTGCTAATCATTCCTTCTTTGAAATCACAGGACTTAAATCTATCCTGTTCCTTTGGCACTTGCCACATATTTCTCAATGATCTATATTGGACTATATCTTGCACGTAATAGTTTGCTCTTACGTAATCATTTAACAGTGTGTGTGTGAGTCCAACTGTACATGTAAACATGAATAGGTGTGTTTGTATGTATTGTCTAAACTTCTCTGCTTAGCTATCTTTAAACTGGGGCCATCTGCATCTCTTCCTCTAAGTAGGTACAATTAATAAATAATTATCAGGAATGTGGCTACTGTTGACATTTAGGGCTCAAAGCCGAAAAGCTCCTTTAGGATATTTTTAAGCCTATGTTGAGTTTATATTTAGTAGCAACACCTATACTTTTTATATCTCATGGTAATCAGTATAGAAGAGTTTAGTTAAGTGTCCCTAGGTCAAAGACAAGAAACCAAGTATTTGCTGAGCACTCACTGTACACTTGGGAATTATGCTCAGTGTACATATAAAGGCATTTTAGAAAGAGCCTCCCCCATGAAATGAGTTCCTTTCTCATTAATTAGGAGATTCAATTCCTCCAGAACATTCCATTCCTAAGTAGTCTAATTTTACTGAAAGTCAGTCCTTGAACTCTGTATCAGAATAAAATCCTGTAAAAGACTCTATAAGTTGAAATCATGTAAATCAAATCTAATTTTTACAGAAAAAAAACACTACATTAGACAATTGTTTTTGACCAAGGACCAATTACCAACATTTAAAAAGAAAAATGGTAATATTTTTATTTCAAAAATATTAGTATTGCAAGCAATCCTAAGATCATCTGTTTGTCTAAGGACAGTAATCCTAAGAGTTATTACTGAACACCTATTATGTGCCAAGATTTTGTGAGATGCATTTCACATATTAGCATTTAATTTCTCCCAATAGCCCTATGAAACAAATAGCACTTCATGTCACAAATGAGAAAACTAAGGCATAAGGTTGCTATGTTTTAACTAAGGCTCTGTTGCTATTAGTGGCAGAAAAAGACTTTAAACTCAGAAGCGTATGGCTCTAAAGTCAAAGATCTTTCTATTACTCCAAATAGTCTCCCTAAATCAATTATAAACAATATACTTATTACCATGTACTAAAATATCTGATATCAATTAAATAGAGTTATATAGAAACAATGATATCTTTTTGCTAAATGGATTTATTAAGAGATTTCCAAGACAAGGGCCATCAATGAAGGGCTAGAGCACTGTTAGATATAAGGAGAATTGAGACAGGGCATGATAACAGTGAATTATTAGCCATCTCTAAATACTGAAACCTAGCACATTTACCCTTCTAGATGCTGTGGTTACAACGGTAAACAACAAGACCTCCCTTGTGGGGTTTCCATTCTAGTAGAAGGCACAGAAATGACAACTGCCAACCAGTAAATACAATGACAACTCATCGGTGGTGACAATTGTTTCAAAAGAGAACACTCAGAGCAAATAGGACAGGGCTCACCCTCCAAGGGCAGGTGGATATACAAGCCTGGAGTGCAAAAGCGAGGCCTGAGCTAGAGATATGTGGGATATCTATTTAAAATCACAGACTGGGTAAGATCACTGAGGAAGAGATGGCTGATGGAAATAAGAAGAGGTCCCGCTGATTCTGTTTCAGAACATTTCAACATGAAGAAGTCCAGGAAAAATCAGTAAAGAAGATCGAGGAACAACAGGTAAGACGGGTAAATCCAGAGAATGTGGCACTCTGGAAGTCATGAAAAGACAGTCTACAAAGGAGGAAGGTTGGTACATGTGGCAAATACTTCAGATGTATTGAGTACAGAAAGGGTTGAAAATTGACCACTGGATCTAGCAACAGGAAGATTAGTAGTGATCTTGATGAGAGCAGTTTTGGTGGAGTGGTGGTAGCAGAAGACTGATTAGATGAGTTCAAATAGGAATGTGAAAAGATAACTAACTATACGACAGTGAATATAGAAAACAATTTGAAAAATTTAGCTATAAGAGAAAAATGGGGTAGTAGCTAACAGCTGAAAAGGGATCAATGGAGGGTTTGTATCTAAATGGAAGAAATAATAGCATGTTTATATACTGACGGGAAAGATCCTGTATAAAAAATAAATAAATAAACTGACAAATCAGGAGAGAATAGAAGAACTGCAATGCCATGAACTCGACAGGCAAGTCTAGATGCAATCTGGAGTGCAAGTGAGCAGATGGCCTCAGCTAGGGGCAGAGGCACCTGTGGACAGAAATGTAGACAGATGGATGGAGGTGGCAGTGGGAGCTTGTAGATGTTCTCTTTTGTGGCTTCAACTTTCTCAGGGAAATAGGAAGTAAGGCCATCACCAGACAGTGAGGATAGGAAGGAGGTGTTGGAGGTTTAAGGAGAGAGGAGAATATATGAAATTGGTATCAAAAAGAAACAACAGACTTGATTAAAGATAATAATGATGCCAGTATCATTAAGTTTCACTTGAGGCCAGTGATCATTTTAAAGACTACCAATCATCTTAGCTAAATGACATTTCCAACGATGCTTAGCTGCATGGGTTCAGGTACAAAAGAGGATAAATAGTTGCAGTTATTTGAGTTTGGGGTCTTGCCAAGCAAGTGTGCAATACTATTCTACCATCTTATTTTCACAGAACTTCGTCGTCCACAAAGAATCGCATTCTCTCACTTGATCCAAATATCAGCCTCATAATACTTCTGCCCATGTAAAGGGAACGCGCTGAGGCTCAAATAGGTTAAATAACCTACTCAGGTCACACGGTTAGGTATTCAGACTCTAGTGCTCTGCCCAGGCTATACTCCTTCCAGTCAGGAAGAAACCCATAAACCGGAACTTCTCATTCTCCAGGACATCCTAATACAGTCTGCCTTGCAAAACTGGCAAGAGCTTTGGCGCTTGCTCTGCCTAAGCACCATCCAGCCGCACCCCAGGCAAATGTATGTAAGACATGTCTGTAACTATGTGGAGGGTAGCCCATTATCTGCTCTTCATCACAATCAACTATATTAGTGAAGATGTTCTGAACTGTAGACATTCGGTTTTACTTGTTTTTTATGAATACAGAGTTTTCTATCAGTGGTCGTGTTGTCTATCCTTGATCTCTCACATTAATCCTAGACTGTAGGTTCTCATTCCTCTGTAATCAAACACTTGAGGCTTAAACTGTCTGGTGAGAAGAAAGAAGGAACAGATCTCTATTTTGGAAGGCATTTAAATGATTTAAGGTCATGAGGACACCATTAAATGAAGTAAAAGTAGTAAATTAGGGGAGACTGTGAAGTCTGAACATTTGTGAACACCCCAAATAAAGAATGGGGTATACCTCTTTCCAGTCAATCCCTTTTGTCCAACATCACACAAGCTCAGCAGAGCAACAATGCCTCTTTCACAATAAGAAACTGTTGTTCCCTAAAGATCCTGTAGAGAAGAGTCAGTGTAATTTTTGTAATGTTAAAGTGTAATTTTTGACATCAATAATAATAAAATTCATGTAAGCCAAAGTTAACTTCAGCAAGGCCTTATTAGTAAACATTTACCAAGCGTGCATGCCACACATCAAGCACTGTGCTAGGCACTGGCCTGCAGTGAACAAGACAAACTGTCCCTTTTCTCATCAAGATAAGAGTCAATGGGATTTTCTTACATGAGACTCAAGAAAAGTAAATACAGGAATTCAGAATGAAAATGCTACTTCAGCCAGAAGTTTGCATAAGAAATTATAGTATTGCCTAATTTACTGCTCTCCTCCTTGGGGAAGACAACTTGCTACCTGGGTCCTCTGTTAACAGCTAGCTAGACAGTCTACCATGAGAGCAAAGGAGCATGCAAGGCTCAGTCCTGAGCCCTGAAAGAAAAGAGCAGGATGACAGAAGGGAAAAAAATTGAGATAGATCCCTGCCTTGAAAAGCTTAGCAAGTAAAGAAAGAAATAGCTGTGGAAAGAGCTACCTAAATGGTACGAGTTTCTAACAGAGAGGCAAGCAAGATGCTGCAGGAGCTCTCAGGAAGGGGCTAGCTGGCTGGTGGTGGTGCACAATCCGTCTGCCCTTCTTTCAACAAATAGCTTCATTCACTCGACAAACAGCAATTAACTGGCCTCTGCATAGCATGGGCTGTTCTAGGCACTGAAGCTACAGCAGTAAAAAATACAAAGCCTGTCCTCTTGGACAGGGGTCCCCAACCCCCAGGCCATGGACTAATACCAGTCCGTAGCCTGTGAGGAACCAGGCCACAAAGCAGGAGGTGAGCAGCAGGAGAGCCAGCAAAGCTTCCTCTGTATTTGTAGCCACTCTCCAGTGCTAGCATCACCACCTCAGCTCCACTTCAGATCATTAGGCATTAGATTCTCATAGGAGCACCAGTCCCTGGTGCCAAAAAGGTTAGGGATCACTTCTCTAGGAGATGACTTCCTAGTGCGTATGGGGGTAGGAGCAGACAATACATTGTGTCAGGTGCCCTCTACAAAATCAGACAGGAACGCCAGGGGCAAGGGGTAGTATAGAAGCTATTATTTTAGAGGTTGGTCAAGGAAGACCTCTCTGAGAAGATAACATATGAACAGATATCCAGGTGATTAGGAGTCAACCAAACACATATCTGGGGAAGCACACTCCAGACAGAAGAAAGGGAAAGGCCAAAGTCTGAGGTATAAGTGTGCTTGGCATTTTGAGGAACAGCGAAGAAGCCATCATGGCTGAAAGAGAGTGAAAAGGGGACATTAATAAGAGATGAAGGGAGCAGCATTGGCAGATGGTGTATTTCCTTGGTCCATGGTAAGACCTTGCTACGGTCTACAGCCTGGAAAGACTTCAGACTGTCAGATTTTACTTAAGGAAATGGCTCCCCATTGTCTAGGAATTCAAAGCCCTCTGTCAAAAAGAAACAGTAATTATAATTTCCACAAAGCCTTATCATGCTTCACTTTGACCAACCAGATTGAGAAAGGCTATGACTTAGAGCACTGATGTATTTGAAAGTTGACTGCTATTTGCAGCATAAATGATACTTTCTACAGACAGAAGGGCCACAGGAAAGAGTAGTTGGTGCTTGAGTAAGTATAATACACATTCAATTTGATATTACTCTGATGTAACATTTGGGGAGCAGAAATATTCTCAATGAAGATTCTAGGCATTCTACTCCAATTCCTTCAATAGAATCAAGGAAATATTAAGCACCAAACTGTACATCAGTCATTTAAGACCATTTGGGTGCCACTACCTCTTCCTTGTTGAATAAGGTAGCTTAATCAGAGGATTCAGTATCTTGTTTTTCAAGTTATGAAATCATAATACACATAACTTTTGAAGTTCCTCAGCAGGTGTTCTAAAACCACTAATGTAACTGAGTTTAAACACAGGAGAATATTAATACATCAAAGAGCTTTTTCTTTCCCCATCTCCATTTCACAAGATTCAAACGCCTCTACAGGCTGAACGGAGTGCATTTGAGGAGATTTTTGCCATACGGATAAATCAAGTTTGAGCCACTCAAATGAAATCAAGTCTGCTAAATTTTTTGCAAACAAGTAAACGCAGTAACAGTGACAAATCACTTTCCAAAAGCTCAATATGTGAATATATTGTTACAGTCAAAAATTCTCCTGCCATTTTGCTTTCAAAGAGTAAGAAATTTTCCAAGACACCTATGATAAAGTAGAACAAAGTGGAAGGACTTGACTTCCTAGAGAACAAAATTTATTATGAAGTCATAGAAATTAACACAGTATGGTGCAAATGCACAAATTCACCATAAAAATAGAGAAGCCAGAAAAATATCTGAGCACAAAAGGAAATTTGAATTGTTATAGAGGCTGTGTGGCAGAGGAGTAGGAAAAGATTATTTAGACCTTTAAGTAGTCTCTGTTGACTACTTTTCTACATAGAAAAAAATTAAACTGTACCCCTACCTCACACCAAACACAAAAGTCTATAACAGAGTGATTGAAAATCTAAATGTTAAAAGAAAAAAATAGTTTTTGAAGACAATATAAGAAAATCATCTGCATTATGTCATGGTAGGAAATTATTTCTTAAACAAGTTTCTTAAACCTCCTAGGCTCAAGTCCTGGCTCTACAGTTTACCAGCTGGGTGACCTTGGCACTCAACCATCTGTCTCTCAGTTTCCTCCCCTATAAAATAGAGTTGATAGTACTCACCTTCAATGTTGTTATGAGGATTAAATGAGTAAATATTTATAAAGTGCTTAGAAAAGTGTCTAGCACATAGAAAGTACTCTATAAACACTATTCTTCATTTAAAGAATAAAATTCATAATGGAAAGATGGATAAATTAAAATTAAGAAGTCTATCAAAAGATACCACAAAGACAACAAAAGGACAAGCCACAAACTGGAAAAATATTTGTATAATATATAATCAACAAAGAATTAGGATCTAGAACATATAAAGAACTTCAATAAATAAGAAAAAGATAATTCAATAGAAAAATGGGCATAAGACTAGACAAACCCTCACAAAAGAAGAAAACTAAATGGCTACATAAAAAGATGCTCCATCTCATTAGTCGTCATTTAAATAAACATTAAAACCACAACAACACACCATTTTAGAAACATCTGATTAGAAACATTAAAAAATGTGACATCAAGTGTTAGCAAAGATAGGAAATTGAACACTATACATTACTGGAGGGGAGTTTAAATTTATATAATCTTTTGGAAAACACTGGGCATCATCCAGTAAGGTTGAAGATACACACACACTATGACCTTGCAACTCCAATACTAGGTAATCCTTTGTACGTGTGCACCAAAAGAAATTAAAAAGACTATTCACAGTATCACCATTTGAACTAGAGAAAAGTGGAAACATCTCAAACGTCCAACAGTAAATGTATAAATAGATGGTGGTACATTCTAACACACAGCAATGAAAACAGATTAATTAAATTTCAGAAATATAATCGAGAGAAAACTGCAAGCTACAGAAGAATATATTCAATGTAATTCCATTTATATAATCTTCAAAAATGTGCAAAACTAAAGATAGGTTGCTGAGGGATTAAAATATATCCAGGTAAAACTATAAAGAATAATAAAGAAGAATAAGCATCAAATTCTGGATATTAGCCTCTTCAATGTAGGGAGAGAAAGGTAGGAGGAACATACAGAGGAGTGAAAGGTAATGATGATTTATTTAATGGGGACTGTGGGTCCGAGGGTTTTCATGATAATTTAGTTGAACTTTAATAAAGCACTTTATAAATATCCTTTAGTATCAATGCAAATAAAAGTTAAAAAACATGATTTCTTCTATCTCTAAATACAGGCAAATTCTATTACAGGTCCAGCTGTCATGCTATATTCTCGGTTTTTCTCTTCTGGACTCTTACTGGACTCCCTTGTGGCATTCCATTCAGCCATGGATAAATGGAGCAGTGGTAGAAAGCAAAATGGCTAAGATCATATCTAGGTTCTAATTGTGGACCCGTGTTTGTAGAGCTCTCAGAACATATCAAGTACTTAACATGCAAGTGTTTATTATTATCATTACTACTATTTTATTCAGCCCAGTGTTTCTCAACAGGGGCTCTATGAAAATTTTGGGTGGGACAATTCTTCATTCCAATGTAATCCCACACACTAAATTCTAATAGCACTTCTCAGTATTTGTGATAATTGCAACTGCCCCACACATTTCTAAATACTGAGGGAGGGGAATGCTAGTTGAGAACCATTAAGCCTATTAAACTCTAAATTACTTAAAGGTAGATACCGAGTCTTATTCACTGTGGTAAAATGAGAATACTTTGTACAAGAATATGTACAAAAATCTCCATCACAAAACAGGACTCAGAATATGACTTCTTTTCTCCTCCTTTTGATTTTGCATTACTGTTTACATTTTCCTTTTTCATCACATTTGAAAGAACATTAAATCAAATACCTAATTAAGACATGCAATGTGAAAGCGATTTTTTAAATGCTAGAATGAACAAAAAAAGCAATAAACATGGTCATACTACCCCACAAAGTCCTTAAGAAATGCTTTATTTTTCACAGAACAGATTTCAAACAAGGTATACCAATACGTTACCAAGGCCCATAGTTTCTTAAGCACTTATCGCTGATTTCCACTGATAAGAGTTCAAAGAAAATGGCACTAACTTCTGTAGCTAACACTAAATCAAGTAAAGTATAACTTATGAGTATACTGTAAAAAACTGAAGATCAAAAACAAGTAATATGTTTACTCTCTTTTCCTTTATAGCTATAGAGCTTTAAATCAATAGCCATCACAGTGTGGTCCCCAGACTAGGATGTTCTCTACAACTCTCCCCAGCACCATTATCTCTGCTCAGGGTTCCTGACTGTGTTATGATGCTTGCTGCCAAAACTTACAAAATCACAATGACAGAGAAACAGACATTAGCTGGTCCAATCCCCTATTTTGTAGGCAGAAAAACTAAGACCCAGAGAAAGGAAGAGACTTGCTCAGATTCATGCAATAATACATGAACTAGTCTGGACCAGAACACAGAGCTCTTGAGCATCAGGTCTTTCAATGACCTATGCATTTATAAATTTGACCTTTTTGTATTGATACAGGTCAAAAATGGAGAACGGAGATCAGCACTGCCCTCTAAGAAGAGCTGTAGTTCCAAGAACAAGAGGAGGAATTCCTATTGCTTCTTTTTCTCTCCGGACTTCCAATGCTTGGGTCTGGAGAGTCACGGAAAATATGCAGCAGAGCAGAGGAACCAAAGTCCTGAATTTCTGGCTGGGGACAACAAAAGAAGACCTCAAAGAATAAGAAATAGAGAGATTACAGAGAGATGGGAGCTCAAGAGGGGTATACCACAAAGTGGCATATTAACATTTGGGCTCACTTCTGAGTTGCTCATTGTAGACCTAATCCTAAACAGCAGGCCAACAGTTTTGAGATTTGCTCTTTGAAACAGATCACTGCCCAGATCCCAGACTGGACAATGAATTACACACATGGAGGACAGATCCAAATGACACTGCAAAGACTTTGAAAACTGAACTAATGTTAGAAATACAGCCCACAGAAGACAAGTCAGAACTTGCAACAAGGTCAATCATCCTTTAAAAAGAAAAATAAACAGTCTCCCTAGGATATAAATAGGATCCAGATAATTACAATACCCAAAACGTCCAGAACACAATCCAAAATTATTCAGCATATGAAAAACCAGGAAATCCTCAACTTGCAAGGAAAAAGACAATCAACAGACACCAATCTTAAGATAGCAGAGGTATTAGAATTACCAAATAACTTAAAGTAGCTATTATAACCATGCTCCAAGAACTAAAGCTAAACACTGTTGAAACTAATGATAGAAAATCTCAGCCAAAAAAACAAATAAAGAACCACCAAATGGAAATTTTAGAACTATAAATACAATTACAAAAATATTAAATGTCACTAGATGGATTCAATAGCAAAATGGAACTGATGAAATAATGAACTTCGAGATTTACTATAGAGATTATCCAATGTAAAAAAGAAAAGAAAAGAAGCATCCTTTTGAAATGAAGGTGAATGACATTCTCAGAAAAATAAAAACTAAGAATTCATTTCCATGAAAACTGCTATAAAATAAATGCCAACAAATTAAATAACCTAGACAAAATGGACAGGTTCTTAGAAAGAAACAAACTCCTAAAACTGATTCAAGAAGAAACAGAAAATCTGAACAGGCCTATAATGAATAAAGAGATTGAATTAGTAATCAAAAACTTTCCATAAAGGAAAACCCAGGCCCATATGGCTTAACTAGTGAATTCTACCAAATGTTTAAAGAAGAATTAACACCAATCCTTCATAAACACTTCCACAAAAAGCAGTAGGGCACAGTATGAGGCCACCATTACCCTGACACCAAAACCAGACAAAGATGTCACAAGGGAGAAAAAAAAACTATATACCAACATCTCTTATTAATGTAGACATAAAAATCCTCAACAAAATACTAGCAACTGAATTCAGCATATAAACATATAAAAATGATTGTATACCATGACTAAATAAGATTTATCCCAGGAATGCAAAGTTAGTTTAACATGAAAATCAATATAATACACCATATTAATGAAATAAAGGATAGAAACCACAAGCTTCTCAATAGAAGCAGAAAAATCATTGGAAAAAATCCAACAATGTTTCATGATAAAAACACTCAACAAACCAGAAATAGAAAGAAATTCCCTCAATCTAATAAAGGCCATTATTAAAAACCTATAGCTAACATCATACTTAATGATAAAAGACTGAGTGCTTTCTCTCTTAGACCAACAGCAATAGATACATTTAAATGAAATGCTAAAAAATATGCAAATAATCCAAAAGGAGGCAGAAAAGAGAAGTAAAAGAATGAAAAAGAGGACCAAATATAAATAAAATATTAGACTTAAATCTAAACATATCAATAATTATGCTGAATGTAAATGATCTAAACACAGTAAAGACAGATTATCCTTGATAAAATAAAGACAACCTAAATAAATGGAGAAATATACCATGTTAATAAATTGGAAAAATCGACATAGTTGAAATGTCACTTCTCTCTAATTGATCTATAGGTTCAATGTAATCAAAATAAAATCACAACAGGTTTTTTTTTATAGAAAACAGTAAGCTGAATCTAAAATTTTTATGGAAAGGCAAAGGAACTAAAATAGGCACAACAATTTTGAAGAATAAAGTTGGAGAACTCAAACATCTAATTTTAAGACTTACAATAAAGCTACAGTAATCAAAACAGTGTGGTGCTGATAAACAGATAGACTCAGATCAATGGGAGAGAACGGAGAAACCAGAATTAGTCTCAAGTACGGCGAGTTGATTTTTAACAAACGTACAAAGAAAATTCAATGGAGAAGGGATATGTTTTTCAACAAATGGTGTTGGAACAACTGGGCATCCATATGCAAAAAAAAAAAAAAAAAAAAAAAACAAAAACAAAAAAACCTCAACTAAAACCTCATAGTTTACACAAAAATTAATTCCAACTGGATCAGATTTAAATGTAAAACTATAAAAAAATTTAAGTATTTACTGCATGTTAATTTTTTCAAAATAAATAATCTTGGCAGGGACTATCCAGGTAAGACAGAATACCCAAGGGCAAAGAAAGGAGCCCTTGGTGAGATGCAGGCAGACACTCTGTTTACTGAGAGGCAAATGAGATTTAAAGATTCTTCCTTTCAATAGATCATCTGCAACTGATAAGAGAGAGGGGAAGTGAGAAATGGAGCAACACAGAATTATTTAAAGAGAAAAAATAAGATGAGTTAATACGGCATTAAATGAAAGGGCTGTAAGCTTTAGATAAAGAAAGTCATAAATCCCTCTTTTATACTTCCCTTTTGTCCACTTATTTCTCTATTCTATGGGAAGTATCTCACAGGAAAATAGGAAAAAGAGCAGCCAAAAACAACTAAGGGAAAGGGCAGGAGGTTCACTTTCCAATTGCACTCCATTAGCTCAGGTTTTTCCCACATCTATCCCAACTCTGAGGTCATTGTTCAAATGTTCAGTATTTTCCACGGTTTTGTAAAATATGGAACCATAAAAAATAAAGGTGGAAGTTCTGCTATTTTGATTCATCTCACAAGTCTGTGACACTAAATGTGTGATAAGTCTTTTTCCATTTCTAATTCAATTATTGGGGTATAGCACCCTCATGGGACACTATTAGATACACCACTCAGAAATGGTAGTATATGGATTATAAAAACATAATTTTACTCCAAAGTCATAATAATTTCCACTTTTATTATATTTCAGATGTTCTTTAAAATTTCATATAATCTTATATACTTGTCAATAATATTCATATTTAGAATGCAAATTTAAAAGAAGGGATTGTTATTTATGATTAAATCAATTTGTGAGGACACAAGGGCATTTACTATCTCCCCATCCCCAATAGAATACTTTCTCATTCATAATTAGAAAGTTGTAGTCATCAAATTCAACTGAATGCAGGGTCCTAGAACCTTTATCAGCTTTAGGAATTACTAATCAACAAAATATTTACTGCTTACTTACTGGTAAACCATGTGCTGGTTCTTGAGTGGTGACAAAGGGATAAAATGTCAGCCACCAAGTTGTTTTAAACTCATGCAGTGAAAGCCACATACATCTGCTGTGAGACAAGGAGCAAAGGATCAGCTAATGACCACCCTTGAGGAGACTAAAATGTAACTGAAGAGGGATGATGAATGCATTTGAAAAAGATCTATGAATTGGTAAAGAATTCCAAGTACACTCAATCCAATGACCATTCTGTTGTAACTATTTCGTTTTTCTAACCATAAAGTATTCTTTGTAGAAATCTTGGAAATCACCCAGGCCTATACATCTTACTATGTTTTAAAGAGATATATGGGCAAGTTCTTGAGGTTTCTGTTGTGAAGTCTAAAGACGCTCACGCACACCTATGTGATGTACAAGCCGCATCTACCTAGGAAAGTTCTAAACTTTACAGTATTTCCTCCTTTCCGGTCTTTATTTGTGCTTTGTCATTCCTGTGTGGGTAACATTTGAGTTACACTTTTTGATCATAGTTCTGGCACCTGCACTTCTTTCTACCTGAATCATAGGTAACTCTCAGCTTATGGTCCTCTTTGACTTCCCCCACTCTACACATCCCCAGTCCTCTAGATTTTATTCACAAACAAGATGGTGAGGATGTTCAGCCAGTGCTCTCATCCTGGGGGAATGTCTTTCATATCAGTAGGCTCTATTCACTCTTCAGTTCACTGAATGTAGCCTTAAGAAAAAAAGTTCTGTTCTTCCTCTCCCCCATCCCACTCTTTCAAGCTGTGTGATCTCAGCAAGTCACTTAACCTATCACTACACCTCCCTTAAACTAAGAATAACAATGGCACCTGCCTCATAGAATTCTCATGAGGTTTAAATGAGAAAATATACATAGAGTGTTTAGAATAGGGCTCAGCTCCCAGTTAGCAGTAGGAGTGGGGGGAGGGATCGCAGCAGCGGTGCTAATAGTATTTTCGCTACCACCACCAGAGCATACCCTTGATAAATGGCAGGGACTTGTCATTAAGGAACAGGAGGAGAGCAGAGGTGCTCCCAGACTCTGTGGCCAGGTAGTGCAGCACACAGAGAGGCTTCTGTAGCAATGATATAAACACATTTTTATACGATTTGATAACTAAGAAACAGGGATTGTGTTGAATGCAAACCTAGCCTAATTAGTCAAATCACAGAAATTCATAATTTATTAAACACGACTTCACTAAAATGCTCCATTAATTGTTAGCAGGGCCACTCTGAATCAGTGCATCAACTAGAACATGTTAACATAAGTAAAACAGTATTACTTTAAAGTAAACTTTGTTTCCTAGACTGAGATTATTGCCTCATAGCAGTGCTTAGTGTCCCTGCTTTAATGCCTGTGCAGGCAGTTTGATTTGTTTCTGCAAGTAATTTTTTAGTATGCCCGAGAGTTTTTAACATAACTTGAAAGGAACTGCTCTTACACAGGTTCAGCACTTCATCACTCTGTCTTATGTTCATTAAGCACTCAGCAGGTGGCGGACACACAAAAGAATAAAATGTAGTTTCTGACCTGACCTGAAGAAGTTTATGGTTTAGGAAGGAAGAAAATTCACAGGAATAGTAAATCCTTTTAAAGTGTATCATGGCAGTTCCAAGTTCAGAAGAGGGTAAAGTGGTAACATGTTATCTTTCCACTACAAAGTCAAACAAAATGAACATAAAATAATTAAGAAAAAAGAGGTAAAATATATATATATGTGTGTGTGTGTGTATGTATACACACACACACACACACACACACACACACACACACACACACAGAGCAATCAAACAAGAAAGGAAATCGACCTTACACCATACATGTCAAGAAGAGAAACAGAAGAATCTGGTGGAAAGAGCAGTGTGACAGTTCCTGCCCCTGCCACTACTCCTCGGGGCAATTCTGAGCAAAGGGGAGTCAACAAAATCTTGAGCACTGTCTTACAGGTTCCACGCCGGAGAGAATCAGGCCAAGGAGGTAAGCCCACAGTCTTCAAAATGGGAAATGAAGCCCTCAAAAGTGGAGCCCCACGCACAACACTAAGGGACACGGGCAAAGACAAGAAGTGCCTGGGGTCTGTCATCTTAGGGCACTGTGCTGACCTGCACTGGGGTGTGGGATCACTCCCAGATGGCAGAGGGGGCCCAGGTACAGGTCAGTGATAGAATACAAGAGCAAGCAGGAATCAGACCCTAGCAAGACTGGGGTAGAAAAGAAGACTGACAATAATCCCCAGCATTCCACCTGTAGACCTAGGAGACAAACTGTTCCAGATGAGACATGCCAGGCATCTGGGAGAATTTGACCAGCCATCATGGAAGCTATGGCCAAGGCCCCCCTGCCAGCCACCACACAATAAAAGAAGACAGCCCAGCAACAGTGCAGAGGTGGTTTGAGGGGAGGCAGCAGGGCTAGGATGGAGTGCTGGCTAAAAGTCCAGCCTTTATGTGCTGGATAAAAGAGAAACAGAGAAGGTGCCTGAGCAGGGGGTCAGCAAAGAACTACGGAATGTTATCTGATAAGCCTTAAAGTATAGTTTTAGAAAAATTATAATTCATCCTCCCCAGCATCTACCATAGCAGGTAGCATATGGTAAATATCTCACAGTTCACATTATAAGGACTTAGTACAAGCAAGAACATAAATGTGGGAGCTGGTTATTCAAATGGCAGTGGCTGTGACAGAGTGGGCACAAGAAGGAGGTTGACCATACTAGGCAGGAACTCAAGCTTCTGTACCCACCTCCACCTCTCTGCTCATGGCAGTCTGGCTTGAGTGACAGAGGCTGGGGGAGCCTGGACAACTTCCTCCAAAGGCTGCACTCACAGGAGCCTGAGAGAGCCACGACTCCTCCAGGTGAAGAGTATGCTGGGGTACTCGACCTAAACCTGCCCAAATCTGAAACCAGTCAACCCTCTGGAAAGTCACCATGTGACCTTGGCCAAAGAATAGCACTCACTCCTGTGCTATTTAAGTGTACATCAGCACTAAACTGAGGAAGAACATTTTTTTTCTGGGATTGAAATCTGGCATCCTGGGGCTTACGCTCAATGCAAATGTATTTCCTCAACTATGAAAACAGTTATCTAATTAAAAACCGACCAAAATAAGTAAGCAGAGCTAAACGTTCATCAGTTTAAGATGTTTTTTGGCATAGAAACCTACCCCCCCCCAAAAAAAATGTAGCTTTAAAGAAAATTTGGCAAACGATTAGGCCCTAATCACTTTGCCTTGATACCTGTTCAAAATTTTAAGCAGGAATGATATCATCACTGTAATTTTATTTATTTCAGAGGAAGCTGACAAAACAAATTTTAAAATATATTTCTATGCCAAAATTAAATATATAATTGCTCATTTAAGTAAAACAAAACAAAACAAAAAACACTAAGTCTCTCTCTCTCCCCCTTATTATAATATGCATAATTCAAAACTCGACATTTTCCCACAAGCACCCTCTTTTGCCATCTCTCAGGCAAGTTAGACTCACAGGAGTATGGGGACTTCTCGTGTGGTTCTCTTCAGACAAGAAACAATAAAATGAAGACATCAAGAGAGAGACTCTTAAAAAGTCTATAGTGACTGCCTGAAAAGAAGACTACAAAACCACCAGTCTCAAAGAACAAATGAAAAACTATTCAACCTTCTAAAACCATGTTGTATGTTCACAGAAAATCTTCAAAACTATCCATGAAATAAACATCTTTTCAAAAAGGAAATTTGCAGTGAGCGGGTCACATGGTTACCTGACCCAATTATGGGGGAAAACCTGAGAGTTCATTAAGAGTCAAGGAATGCAGTGGGAGACTCACCCACCTCTTAGTGCCACGTCGGCTGCTAAAGGAGAGAGATCTGGACCTGGGATGAAGGGAGCAACCTATGCTGTCAGCCCTATGCCAACATTCCAGGGTAACTCAGCACCATTACCCACTTCCCATGAACATCTTGGTAATCAGGGAACATTAAAAACACAAAGGAGAATTTGACTGCTTCTCTGCATTGTCTGATCCAGGTGTTATATCTCAGCAGTTTGAGACAAGAGCCCCATATGCCAAAAGGAGTCTTTAAGGCCGGCCAACTCCACTGCTCCCACCCACCCTCGCTGGCACCCCCAAAGGGGCATTCCTAGATCTCCACTCTTCCAGAAGGCGCTCCTACTGCATCCAGTGAAAACGCTTTTTTTTTCTTTTTTTAATGAGAGGCTATCCTGAACAGATCAAACCATATAGCAGCTCTGCAGTCTGCAAAGGTTTGAACAAAACAAGCAAGTGGCTTTCACCCTTCTGCGTAACCAGCTGAAATCTCCTCTACTTTAACTCCTTTTATTCCACTTGTACTAAGATAAGCAGAACTGGAAAAAATAATCCTTTGAGTATTTGAGGGAAAAAGACTTCTCCTCCATGCTCTCTGATTTATTCAAAGTTAAAGGACCAAGGTGGAGAGAATATAAGAACTTCATTAATATAAAATCTACCAATTTAGAATTTATAATAAATTAATCCGAAATAGGTCTGAAAATAACTTCTATGCTATCTGCAAAGAAAATGTTTGATAAGCTGATGGAGAACCTAAAGAATTTTTTTTAAATAAACAAGACTACAAGGACAAGTATAATATCCTTAAAAGAGCCAACTTTTAAAGATTTTTATAAGTTAGTGGTTTACCTTTAAACACTGCTTAGTATAGCCCTCTTCAGAGCAAGCATCTATAGACCTGTATCTCTGGTCAAAATCATTTGACATAGAATACAAACTTATTTGAAGTTGTAATTTGGGGGGGAGAGGGGAAGGAGTTATTTTATATTTGTTTTGGTATACAGTAAAATGGTTAGTTATATAATTTATGAAGTGATCCCCCAATAGAATGTCCCAGAATAGAAATTCCACCAGATTCTTTACCTCCTCATTTTAAAGTTGAATAGCTTAAAAATTTGTATCCTTCACACAAATTCCATCTCTTACTCTAGTACACAGTAAATGAACAACACAACTAAAGGTTTAAAAAAAATCAAGAGTTACATTTGAACTTTTAAAAATGCTCATTAAGAAATTTATATAAGTCACTTGTGATGAAAACTATTCAACTTTTTAAAGTAAATTATTAAACAAACTGGAAAAGTGATGTATTTTCATAGTGACCTGCTTTCCACTTAGTGTCTTTAAAACTTATTTTTTATTTTTTATTTCTAATCTCACAATCCAGAACTAAATTTTTCATAGAAGCCGAAGTGTAGTGTTGAGCCATGTTCAAGTACCTGGGACAAGTCTCCCTGTCCTAATTAAAATACTACACAGCATCTTATTTCAGTAGCATTTTTCAAAAACATTAATCATTAGACATACTAAATCTTTGGAGTAGGAAGTGTGTTTACCTATAAAGATGCCCTTCTCAGTCATCTCAGACATGCAATGGCATTAGCAGGTCTTAAAGTAGTTACCCTCTTCTAGTGTTTATGTAAAATATGTGAAGTTTTTCTTGCTATTTCAACAACGAATGGTGCTAATTCCCAATATTTCTTAAATTATTTTATATATTGTACAGTTTTAATTGTATAAATATATGTTTGTTCATCTAATAAATCAGTGAACTGTTCATGATGTTGCTGGATTTTTGATTTTGGTTTTAATGATATATATTAACTTTCTGTTGTGCCATCATCATGCTTTTGGAGTAACAATTAAAATACATGTAATGTTCATTTTGTACCCTTGACTTTAATTTTAATTTAGAATACAATCAAAATAGGCTAAATATGTAACAGTAAGAATATGGTTAGTTCCGTTATGGCTTATAAGCATTTGATGAAATATTACACCACAATTAAAAATGAATAAAACCATATTTCGGTAATATAGGAAAAACTAAAAGGAACTGATACTAAACCACTAAGAGTATGTCATTTTGGTATGAACTGTTCTACAATGAGAAATTTTTTTAATTTATTAATTTAGAACAAGTCCTCTCATTGAGATTGAAAAGTTAATTCTTGCATTCAAAATTGATTACGCACCTAGAACTGTAGGAACAACATCTACCATATAATAGTGGCTTCTTATTGTAGGCACTGCAGTGGTGCTTTACATGCATGTTCCCCTTTAGGGACTGCACAATCAAAAGCATACCAGTTTTCTGTAAGAGAATTAATTGAGAACCAGGGGTCTGGGTAAAACGTTAATTGCGGCTAGTTTTTTAAAAGGATTTTTGTATACCAAAGAGTTTATTTTTCAGATCTTTCCAAGATAGAGACATAGTAACGAGCAGACGTATTTGGAGTCAATTTATTGTGAAGGGTTTTTCTGTCTTTTAGACCAGTAATACCATGCTACCTGCACCAACTAGATATTAAACAAATCTGAATATATAATAAAGAAAGGAAAATCCATTTAGCTACTTTTCATTTTTTCTGCCAGTGGTTGTAAGGAAAATAATCCTATATCTATGAGCAATTAAAATTTCCATTTGATTAGGGGGAAAAAAATAAAGTTGACGAGCTCATGGCCCAGAAAAGCAAGCATTTCTTCTCAGGGGCCCATAACAAGTTAGTAGAAGAAACAAAACGGGCTCACCTCATGTTGGCTTTAACATAGCCACAGGGTTTCCACAGGCTATCCATATGTAAATTCAAGTGCATAAGTGCATGTCATTTCTAGCTGACAGAAGCAACTGAATGGATTTAAATGAAAGCACATTCAAGTTGAGGACGATTAGACTGCATAAATGAACACAAACTATTGTGGCATCAGTACATGTGACAAACAAAAAATGACTACGGTGTGGGCTGCAGAGCTGAACCCCAAGCAGCAGTGAGAAGACTGCATTTGCATTTTAATTTAATGTACAGACTGTATGTATCATCCTTAAAGCCCTTAAGTGTTCTAACAGCACAAAAATTTATGAAGCCCTGAAAATAACCAGATATTTATTTAATAACATTCTCTTATTCAAACTCTTACCATTACTGCTCAAGACCCCTCACTACGAATGAGTTTTAATTAATGATCTTTAACAAGTACAAAAGAAGCCCTCATGAATGCCCATTGAATTAATTTCCTATATTTCAGGCAAGAAGAATCTGTGGTTGCCCCTCTGCTACTCAGCTCCCTCTTCTGTAAAATAAAGGTGATGATGGCACCTATTGCCTAGAGCTGTGTGGCATTAAAGGGGAACATGCATGTAAAGCACCACTGCAGTGCCTACAATAAGAAGCCACTATATGGTAGATGTTGTTCCTACAGTTCTGAGTAAATTGCTTTCTTATTCCTGAACACATGTATTAGAAGAGGAGAGAATCTGCAAGCAAAAGTAACACCTAACAGACGGTGCGAGTAAAAAAAGAAAAAAAAAAAAAAGATACAAGAATTGGGAAGTATGAGGCTCTGGAGCCATTTACTATAGGGGCCAACAACCCAAAGGCATCACTCCTCTAGCACAGCATAACTTTTGCTGTTCCTAACAGTGACCTCATGTGATGGAGAAAATGTCAGGCTAGGTTCTGAGTGGCCTGCTTAAGTAGGCAGTGTATGTGTATAACTCAGAGAATTTCCTTCTAAAATTTATTTACAAAATATAGAAAAACTTTGTGGCTTACAATAGATAAAATTCAGCTTCAGCCCTCTGGAAAGTTCAGCTCTCTGGAAGGATACAATCTGTGGAGGAACATAGCCAAGGTGTGTTTTCTTCTTCAACCTGATGAACCTTTTCTCTGTATCTTCCCCTCTTGCTCATGCTGGAAAGGCTGCCCAGCAGTGCAGAAAGTCTCACTTTACATATGAGAATGCCATCTTATGTTTGTAAATGTTTCATTGCTTGAATAACTTTTGCATGTGTTTCTTTATAACCACGTTGTATATTGGTATTATTATTCTACCATGAAAAATTTTTTAAATAAAATAAAAACGTGGTATTCAGAAGAGTCTAGCCACTTGCCTACTGTTTAGGAAGCAGGGCCATTTTCTGTCCAGCTACCTTGCTGTGTATTTAGTTATAATCAGGGTGATGGGGACAGGCTGGTGAGTAGAGTCCTATAATGCAAAACCTTCAGCATTCAAAGACATGGGGGTGACCTGGAGTAGAAAAAATAAATGCGGAAGAAATGCTCAATCCTAAAGAAAGCAAGATCTGTTTGGAACTGGCTTCTCATCCCTGCTAGTCAAATTCTGGCTCTCATGGCCTTGCAAGGGCTAAACTGTGGTTGTGAGCAGTTGGTCACCAGAAGCCTAAGCCAAAAGCCACTCTAACGTAACAAAACCAAAGACGGAGATTTCTCTGACTCTGAACACTAAACAGCTATTTAGTCAGTGCCTGTACAAAACGATACAAACACAGTTTGTAGAATCCCCACCCCAAATTCTAATCCATTGAAGTGAGAGTCCAAGCACTACTCTGTGGGTTCCTGGAATCAGCCAGAGTTTAAATCCTGCCGCCGTTCCCATGGGGTCCCCTCCCCCTCCAGCGCTATGACAGGACAGAGCGCCCTGACTCTGACCTTTCACGGTTGAGTAGCGGTAACATCTAAATTACAAGCTCTGCTACTATGACCACCACTACAACTGCAGTTTCAGGGCAGCCAGTGAGCAGCTTGGAAGGAACTCAGGTGCTGGAGGGGCTGGCTGAAGAAGCCTACTATGGAATATCTGTGACCCCTTGTGACTGCTGTCAGGCCTCAAGGAAGCTCCCCATCCTCCCACAGACTTCAGCAGAGACTGGCAAGACCAGGGGAAGCCCGGTCTGCATCAGTTATCCACTCTCAAAGGCACCGATTCACACTGATGCCGCCTGTTCTTCCCTGCTCCTGTAATTGCTTTACGAGAAGGGTGCATGAAATGGAAAATGATAAATCACGGAGGGCATGCAAAAAAAGAATTATATCAGGACACAACAAACAGTCTGCCCCTTCCTTCCGCTGTTGCCAGAAGGGCTTGTCCCCACTCCCAGACCAATGCCCAGAATTCCAACTCCTTTTAGAATAACAAAGAGTCAGATTCGGCTAACTGTATCAAACAAACAGAATTTTTACAACATAACAACCAGGGTCAGTATTTACAAGCCCTTACTTTTTCCCTGAACCCCAACTTACTTTGTTTGCACTTATAAACAAAGAACACCATGACCTTTTCCAGCTATCAGAAGCCCAAGCATTACTGCTCTACTGTGACAGTCCTAGCCTGAAGCTTCCCTGAGAATTGACTCTGCTGAAATCCTCACCCAACTCCCTGCAAAACCCCTTTCAGGCTCAGTTTTGAGACAAGGGCAAAAGACCACGTGAAATATATCCACATTTCACATGTTCATTTTAAAGGGAACCTGGCCTTTATTTTCTAGAAAATGCTCTCTCACAAGCTCCAAGGCCTTGGGAAAGCAAGTCATTAAATATCTTCAAGCTTGCTTCCTCATCTGGGAAAATGGCAGGAACAGTCACTTCTCTGTCAACGTTGTGGGGAGCCTCAAACAAGGAAATATTCTGAGAAGTACTTGGCATTCAATAAGACGCTCTTTAAAACTACAGAATCCAATGTAGGGTAGGTGAAGGGGGTCAAAAGATACAAATTTCCAATTATAAAATAAGTCATGGGGATGTAATGTATAATATGAGGACTATAATACTTTTTTACATATTTGAAAGTTGCTAAGAGAGTAGATCCAAACGTTATCACAAGAAAAAATTTTTGTCACTAGGTGTGGTTAAAAAAAACCTACAGAGTCGTAGAAGTACAGTCATGGGTAGAATCTAAGAGATCATTTAGAACCACCCATCCTCTCACTGTTAAGGGAACTGAGGCCCAAAATGTTGAAGTGACTTGCTTAAAGTCTCATAAGCACGGTTTTCTTTGTGAACACAAAAAGAAATCTAGAGTTGTCCACCTTAATATCCATCTCTCCTTCTCTGAAATTATAAAACATTAGCTCGCTTTTATTGAACACTTACGTTGGGCCAGACACTGTGCTAAATGCTTTCTGTGCCTTATCCCATTTAACCCTCCCAACAACCTGGGAGCCTCATTTACAAATGAGAAGCTAAGCAAGGTCACATGGCTAGAAACCAGCAGAGCTGAGATGGGAACTGTGCCACTGCTAAGCACCAGGACCTAAGCCTTTAACCACTATGGCTCACTACCCTCCGACGGCTCCATCCACTGCTCCAACCCCTACACCTAAACATGCCATGCACATGCGAGGTGCAGCTCAGTTCACAAATACACCTTTTTTCAATATTACTTCAGAGAGGAAGCTCTAGCACCCCCTTTACCCACTAGAAACAGGCACAACTGCAGGTGACCCTCAGCAATCACCAGGCAAATGACTGATGACTCACCGGGTAAAGTCCCATCTGATTTTCCCTCGCCTAGATCCTCCCAGGACTAGAGGTTCTCACGACCTTTTCATAGTACATGGAACTTTTTCTCCCAGATTTGCAGGTTTTCACTTGACTAAGAGCCAGCCCAGCCCCATCTATCTCAGGAGGCCTCCAGCCAGCCCCTAACCTCCACCCCCCACCTCACTCATCTATGAAACCCCAAAGCAGATATTGTTAGCCCTGCACCCTTCCATACAGATTATATGTAGATTATACTTTCTATAATTGTACAAGCTTCAGAATGTGCTGCCTTATATTTTTCTTTAAATGTTTCACAAGAGAGTCATTATAGTTGGGGGAGTGGAAAAAGATTGAGGGGACACTTTGGGACAAGTGAGCTGGACTATGATATGAATTTATCCGGTCTGTGTCCTCCCCCCACCCTCAGCCCATGAAACATCCTAATTTATGATTTGTATGTCCTCAGTCCCAAGGTCCTTTAATTAGTTAGCAATGGCCTTCACCGATGGGCTGACAGAGGTTGGGTAGATATAAAAATAAATCAGTAGGCATAAAAACAGACTTGAAGGAAATGCACAGAAACATTAAAGATGGGCATGCCTACATGGCAGAGTAGCGGGTGACTTATTTTCTTCTTTGTGTTTTTCCTTCTTTTCATTTGTATTATTTGTATGATAAAAATGTTATCAATTGCATGCCCCCTTTCCCCTGATGGGAAAAAGTTCAGACTCTGGTGCTGGACAGATCTGGGTATTAAATCTATCACTTATGGCCATTCCACCTTGGTCTAAATACCTAACCTCTTTGAACCTCAAGTCTCCTCACCTGTAAAACAGTAATAAGTGCCTCTATCACTTTGGTTGTGAGAACTAAACAAGATAATGACACCTCTCTCTGTCAAAGAGTTTCTTCTGGCCTTTATAATAACTTTAAAATGTATAAGCCTAGCACACAACATGCAATCAATACACTTTATAATCAGGATAATACTTATTATTCACATGTTTGTTTCAATCAGGTGACATATTCCTGGATGATGCCAGTGGCTTACACAAGGACAGGCAGGCATTAAGAACTCAGTGAACTCATCGGTTCCTGAGTACGTCACACACCTGCCCAAAATGAGGGCCCTGAATCTTGCACACTTGAGCAGCAAATACTAACTCACCTGTACACACTGAATTTCCTTACAACTCTCCCCACCCCAGTATCAGAAAAGGTTTACTCAGAATTGAGAGATGAAGGAAAGTATCATTTACAATCTGTATGAACGATAAATTCAGAAAAGTTACACAACTTTGAGTTAAATGGGTGGGGGGAATTGGTAGGTAAGGAGTGTTTTGCTTTAACTTTTTTATTGTTTTGCCCTGAAAGAATAATATTGACTCCTTCTTCAAAGAGCCTCTTAACAGCACTGGCTGATATTTAGTGAAGGAAATTACACTTTGATGCAAAGTTACTTTCCTATCTGTTGCTAAGTAAACTATTTCATTTACGTCAAACTGGCATCTGTTTTAGGGCCCCTCCTCCAGACCTGGGAATTCTGTATCACCCATTCTTTACAGCAACCAATAAATTTACAGGGAAAACCTCACTGAGCCAGCTGAAAAGAAACAGCTGCATTGATTTTTTTCCTACATTTTTTAACAGCATCATTGAGATGTAATTCACATACCACACAATTCACCCATTTAAAGTGTACATTCCATGTTTTTTAATATAGTCACATATACGTGCAATCACCATAGTCAATTTCAGAACATTTTTATCACCTTAAAAAGAAATCCTGTACCATTTAGCTACCACTTCCCTATCTCCCCAGCCTCCCACCCCCAGTCCTAAGTAACCACTAATCTACTTTCTGTCTCTATACATTTCCCAATTCTGGACTTTCACATTAATGGAATCATATACTATATGTTCTTTTGTGACTGCCTCAGCTGTTTTGATTTAAATAATGTCCTGAAAGGAGTAATACCCAATTAATTGTAAAAGTCCATTATGTAAATAATACACTAAACTCTGCCATGCAATGGTACCTGCTTGAAGACAAGTAGTAAATGTCATCATCAATCCTCCACCTTCCCCATAGCACCTACTGTTCCCCAGAACACAGCTGCTCAGGAAATGTTTGAGGAAAAAAGTTACACTCAAAGAATTACCAAAACAAGAAGGGGGGAAAGCATTTTGATTTGAATAAAATTGAAGATTCAAAAGGCCAGTGAGGGTCCCACTTTGGTGAGGATGATTACCCAGGAACCTAAGACCTCTCAAGTTAGTTGTCACAAAGAACACCAGTCATTAGGAGAAGTTTCTCTGTGTTGATTTTACAGCACAGTTAAGCACTTGCTTGCCTCCCTGTTCTTTATGATTTATACGCTACACACAGACTCTCCCATGAAATTTGCTCCAAACTATAATTAAGCTAAATTGGCAATTTATTCCTTTGAAACATGAAGAATAGTAGGTGTTGATCTTTTAAAAATAATCATATTGCAATTAATACAGATTGTGTCTAAAAATCACTTCACATCCAGATCATTTCTCTGGATGTGGCCATTTGGACCTTCTAATTTAGACTATAGGAACTGCTGACTATTTTACATGTATTAACTGAGAGCAAATATTAATATCTATTACTATGTAAAGCAACCAAATTGTTAGACCCAGAAATTCCACTGTTTAGAATTTGCTTTACAAACATATCACAAAATCATGCCAAGATTATGCACAAGTGTTTTGCAGCACCACTTTAATAGGAAATAAAACTGGAAATAAGTAATCAAAAAAACTCCAAACAAACAAAAGTCCTGGACCAGATGGCTTCACAGGTGAATTTTAGCAAACATTCAAAGAATTAACGTCTATTCTTCTCAAACTTCCAAAAAATTCAACAGGAGGGAAGGCTCCCAAGCTCATTTTACAAGGCCAGCATTACCCTGATTCCAAAATCAAAGACATTACAAAAAAAAGAAAATTATAGACTAATATACCTGATGAACATAGATGCAAAACTCTGACAAAATGTTAGCAAACCAAATTCAGCAATATATTAAAAAGATCATACACCAGGATCAAATTTATTCCTGGGATGCAAAATTGGTTCAATATCCACAAATCAATTAATGTGATACACATTTACAAATTGAAAGATAAAAATCATATGATCATATCAATAGATGCAGAAAAAGTGTTTGAAAAAAATCCAGCATCCATTATGATAAAAATTCTCAGCAAAGTGGGAATCCAGGGAACATACTTCCACATAATAAAGACCATATGACAAACCCACAGCTAACATCTTACTCAATGGGGAAAAGCTAAAAGTATTTTCCTTAACATCAGGAATAAGACAAGGATGTTCACTTTCACCACTTTTATTCAACATTGTATTGGAAGTCATAGCCACAGTGATCAGACAAGAAAAATAAAAGGCATCCAAATTGAAAAGGAAAAAGTAAAACTGTCATTATTTGCAGATGACATGATACTTTAGAGAGAACTATAAAGATTCCACCAAAAAACTCCTATGGTCATTTTATCAATGACAAAAGAGGCAAGAATATACAATGGGGGTAAAGGCAGTCTATTTAATAAATAATGTTGGGAAACCTGGACAGATATGTGTGAGAAAAAAACAAAAAACAAAAAACTGGCTCACGTTCTTATGCCATATACAAGAATAAACTCAAAATGGATCAAAGACTTAAATGTAAGACCTAAAATCATATAACTCCTAGAAGAAAACACAGGAAGTAAACTCTGACACTGCTCTTAGTGATATTTTTCCTAATTCATCTCCTGGAACGAGGGAAGCAAAAGAGAAAATAAACAAATGGGACTACATCAAACTAAAAAGTTTTTGCACAACAAAATAAATCATAGACAAAATGAAAAGACAACCTACTGAATGGGAGAAGATATTTGCCAATGATACATCTGATAAGGGGTTAATACCCAAAATTTATTTTAAAAAATCATACTACTCAACATCAAAAAAAAAAATTAAAAAATGGGCAGAGGGCCTGAGTAGACATTTCTCCAAAGAGGATAAATGGCCAATAGACACATGAAAAGATGCTCAACGTCACAATCATCAGAGAAATGCAAACTAAAACCACAATGAGATATCACCTCACACCTGTCAGAATGGGCATCACCAATAAATTAAACCACAAGAGTTTGTGAGGATATAGAGAAAAGGGAAATCTTGTGCACTGTTGGTGGGAATGCGAACTAGTGCAGCCACTATGAAAAACAGTTTGGAGGCTCCTTAAAAATTTAAGAGTGTAACTACCTTGTGACACAACAATTCCACTTCTGGGTATTTTTCCAAAGAAAACCAGAATGCTAATTTGAAAAGATACATGCATCCCCATGTTCACTGCAGCATTACTGACAATAGCCAAGATATGGAAGCAACCTAAGTGCCCATCAATAGATAATAGGATAAAGTTGTAGTACATATATACAATGGAATATTACTCAACCATTAAAAAAATGAAATCTTACCATTTGCAATGACATAGATGGGCCTAGCAGGTATTACATTAAGGGAAATGTCAGAGAATAACAAATGCCTTATGATTTCATAATGGAATCTACGGAACAAAATAAACAACGAGAACAGACTCATCGATAAAGAGAACAAACTGGTAATTGCAGATGAGAGGCAGGGTTGAGGGAGGTGAAAAAGGTGAAGGGACTAAATACAAATTGGTAGTTATAAAACAGTCATAGGGATGTGAAGTACAGCACAGGGAACATAGTCAAAATATTGTAATAACTATGTGTAGCGCCAGGTGGGTACTAATCAGGGGGATCACTTCTTAAATTATATAAATGTCTAACCACTACACTGTACACCTGAAACTAATATATTGAATGTCAACTCTAACTGAAATATAAATTTTTTTAAAAAATTGGAAATAAAAGTTGATCAGTATATGAATAATGTGGAAAAATCTCCAAAATAAACCTTTATGTGAAAGGTAAGGTACAGAACAACGCAACAGTATTATTTTGTGTGTGTAGTTTTTTAAAAAGGGAACGTGCACAGAAAAAAAACTATAAAGATCAG